>CM073214.1:1688802-2192507 GCA_037042885.1 Auricularia sp. M12
GAGAGCGCAATCAGAGCATACCTAATAATTTGGCCCTCGACTCGGTCATCCACGTTGAATTTGCTCTTCCAGTCCTTGACGTACTGTTGGGTAGTGTGAGCGCGGGATAACTACATCAATCGTTGGAAGAATGATTACGCACATCATCGAACAGCTCTTTGATCTGAATACGAGCGTCGAGGTTACGACCGACGTTAACGAAGAGCCCGTGGTCCGCAACGCTCTTGACGAATCCTCGCAAGCGGTCGCCCACTTTCAGATCAGCCAATGTCTGAATTTCCCGGTCCACAACCTCCTGAACCGATTCAGGTGTGACCCTGGAGGGCCGAGTCGACAGAGTGAGTTGTTTGCGCTCTTTATCCACGGCGAGGACGGCAAATTGAGTCATCGTGGATACAGGCGGCAAGTGCGCTTTCGGCGCATACTCGTCCGCCACGTCCAGCGGGTGCAGGGAACCGGATATCTTCGAACTAATGCGAATGACTGCGCCCTTGCGACCGTGGCTGACGACCAGACCGGGAAGGACCTGACCAATGGTGACCTTGTCGATGCTGAGGCCGCTGTTGTTGCTCAAAGAGAGCCGGCGTGAGCGCTTCTCGTCCTTCGGAGAGGAATATCCAACCAGGACAAAACCTTTCTCGGCGTTGCGGCCAACGACAGTAAGGTCTTTGAGGGTGTCGCCGACCTTCAGCGACGCCTTTGCCTGCGCGACGGCGAGGTTCTTGTGCTTCGCGAGATTCGCAAATGCCAGTAGCGCGCGAACTTTCGAAGGCACGAGGCTGAGCATGGCGTGCTCCTTGTGCAGCGCCGCGACGGTACCGCTGACAACCGCACCATCCTCGACACCGCTGATGTCAAGGGCAGACTGGAAATTGAGCGCGCCTTGCCGGATGCTGGCTACAATCTTGGAGGTCTCTGGGTTGACGTCCAGTATCTTCACGCGTACCACTTTGCCGATGGGAAAGTCGTCAGCGGACTGCACAGCACTGTCGCTGCAATGATGCATGAGAATACTGTGCAAATTCCCCAGCATAAAACTAACTTGATCTCCCGTTGTGGAATAAATGCGCGAAGATTATTGAAGAACTCGACGAGAAGACCCTTGTCCAAGTTTTTGAACACAACGGCGTGGGTGACAATCCCCGGCTTAGCATCTTCAATTTTGGCGATAACGGGCAGATCGGACTCGACAAGCGTCTTCTTCAACGTGAGACATAAGCGGTTCCGTTCGGGGTCGACGACGAGAACCTAAAAAAGATTTCAGCATGGGAGACACATATGGATCCAGATCACGAACCCTGCCCTTGACAGTGCCTCCAGACTTGAATCGCTTCTCAGGATGGCGCAGCGTGATATCCGCGTAGTGGTTTGGCCACACAACTGCATCCACGCTCCCGGAAACAGACACGAACAGCGCATTGTCTGCGAGCCGTTTCACGGTACCCTTTACGGCATGTCAATGTTGTTCTTGTCCTGGATGAGTAGCCTATCACCTTCATTCTTTCGCCAACTGCAACGTCGGAAACGTGCATGAACTTTTGGTCAAGGATGGACTGGCGAAGCGAGACTTGGACCAGCCCGTCAAGATCGAAGAAGCCAGTCACGCGTGCCCTGTGCACTGTGCCAAGTTTCCAAGCGCCTGCTGTTGCCGAGAGCGTGTTGACATGCTCGTCCGAAACTTGCGATATCTAAACAAAGACGACATTCAGTACCGAATAAGATGCGTCAACAACTTTGGACTGACGTGAGCGAACGCAGCCACGCCATCCTGAATTTCGCAGAGCAAGCCGCGCTCCGGTTCGACGCGAATAACCTTGATGGCATCCAAAACGGTGCCTATCGGGAACGCTTCGTGCAGGCCGTTTGAGCCGGCCGCGGCACCGCGAAATCCCAAAATATGCGGCAGGGTCGACAGCGCGAAGCGTTTTGGACTAGAGTGCGTGACCTCGTAAATGACTCTCGCCTTGATCTATGTATGTCGTGAGTGAATGATTCCAGGACGACGCGGATAGGCATACCTTCTGGCCCAACTTGAATCTCCCTTCCACATCGCCCAGACCAAGATGGTACTGATCGACCGTGCCCTCAAAGAATCCAAGCAACTGAAGGTTCAACCCAGTAGGGAGAACAGCGGTGATTAACGCGTCGACGAGCGTCCCAGGAAGCACAGACGATACAGAAGAAACCTCGGACAACTAATAAGGGATGATTGAGCAGACGTGCGGCGTTCAATATGAACTGCGTACCATTCCTGCAGCCACAGCCGCGGGCTCAATCGACACGGTGTAGATGCGCCCGTTGTCCGACTTCTTCGTGATGCAGACTTGCAAGGCCATCCCGACGGGGAGCTTTTTGGCGTTCAGACCGTGCTGTCCCTTTTTCGCGTCCTTGAACGAAAGGAAGCCCGTCGCGTCCGGTACACCGAAGTTCAGCACGTAGCCGTGGTCCTCTACGCTTTTAATGGTCGAAGTGATGACCTACATCGTGTCAGCAAGTGTGATGCAGCAGGAAGAAGCTATATGCACAAAGCCAGGTCCAAGGTCGCGTTTGGAGACGCCTTCGTTGACCTCCTCGGGCACCAAGCTGAGCTCCACACGATGGCTAGAGCGGTCGACATCTGGTCGCTTAAGCATGGGGTCGACAGACGTCCCAGACGCATGTACTGTAGAGACGACTGCTGTCACGTATTGGCCGATACGAAAGATATCGGACAACCCTGGGACGCCAGATGCATTTCCGGCATCTGAGCTGTCATCGTCATCGTCCTCGTCCATTGCGTCGTCCATGGCCTCGAGGCGGCAGTGAGCTCCTTCGAGATATGCGTGATGGGGATATTTCCCAAGAGCTGGTTGGGTAGAGATACGACAAGCCCAAGGGGCAGAATTTGCGTGACTTGGCAGAGCACACGCATGCCGGGGCTGAGACGCTTGTAGTTGAGGTGCTCGACGCGAATGCCGCTCTTTTCATTGGCGTCTTCGCCGTCCTTCGCGTTCTTCTTCTGCTTCTTGGACTTGTTCTCCGTACGCAGCTTGCTCTTGGGCTTTTTCGTCGCTTGGGAGTCCTGAGAGCGCGACGCGACTGAGCGATAGTATTGCGCCGAAAATCCGAGGCATACCTCAAACCGTAGCTCGTCCTCAGCCTCTCTTGCAGCTTCATGGCGTATGGCCTTGTGCTCTGCAGGCGTGAATGACGAGCCCCCGCCTCGTGGGAAGTCGATTTCTTCCGCAGGCTGCTGTACGGCGGACTGGAGCGGTTTGCGCTGCGCCCTTTCGCTGCCCTCGCTCGGTGCGACCTTGGCTTTTTTCGATTTCGGCTGAGCAGCAGAGTCTTCAAGAGTCCTTTTCTTGGCGACCATGAGGCAAAGCTGGCGCAACGCGCGGAAGAACGGTGAAAGGACGCGACGGACGCGCCGGTGGCTGGCGGCTTGCAAGAAAAACTTGCTTTCGGCGGACTTGGACGCGTCGATCGCTCTTTTCCCGTGACCACTCCCATGCATCCTCGAGCACCCACACGATCGCCATACACCGTTCACCGGCTGGCACGTGTAGCGCGTCACGGTAGTGACGCGCCTTGGATATCTTGTCCGCGCTCCCTGTGACTGTGACTTCCATTCCGCCACCACTCAATCCACTCGAACCCGTGGCTGCGCATCTGTTTCGAGTCTTCCTGTGGTAGCTCACATTACTTCGCAAATGCTAATGATGATAATACGATAGGCCATCTCAGAGTCCCGTACTCCCGCAAGGCCTCTCTGAATCATCTGATACATCCGCGACGTTGGCTGCGGTGATCCTTGCCCAGGCTCAGCACACAGGCCAAGGCTCCGTCGCCCCTCTAAGAACGCATATTTACCATTCCGAGCAAACGTGGCGCAAGTTTGCATGTCCCACATGTTTCAGTGGCTTTCTTACAGCTTCATGTATTCTTGGAGATGTTTCGGGACTGATAATCTCTTCCGTCCCTTCCTGGCATCAAGCCACTGCCATGCGTCGATGCATCATGTGCCGGCACGCTGGCCTGTTTGCTGCAGTGATGGATCTATCGCAGGCATACATAAACGCGCCCGCTGGGCAACTGTTCCTCAGCCCTTCCCGCCGCTGCCCTGGCCATGAAGTTCTTCGGCCTCGCCCTCCTTCACGCGCTCGCCGCGTCGGCCCTGGTTGCCCCGTCTCCTCCGATCACTGTTGAGGAGCGCGATGGATCTCTCCACGCCCTCGAGCCGGTCGCGTCGAGCAACGCAACGCAAGAGCTTGGCAAGCGCACCGGGCAGGGAGGCTATCTGAACCTCGTCAACGGAGGGTCATATACCTGGAACCTTACATACAAAAATTCGTACCAGATGAATGGCTTCAGTTTCCCCCAAACCATCGGTCCTTACTCTGCTGCTCGGGTGAGTTAGAATGGATGCGCCACCTGCCTTTTCCGACGTCTAACCATGTTTATCATAGGTGTACATCGAGTTCGACACGTCCATTGGCAAGAATCAGAAGGACGATGGCGGCGAGGCGACCTACCAGCTGGTCGGCACGAACTGGTCCTTCCAAATTCAAGCCAGGGCGCCCAGCGGCAAGTTCACTCTGCAGACCGTCCTCACCGGCATGTCGACGCAAAATAATGCCCAAGGCAGCACCATCCCGCTGGGCTGGGTGCACGATGGCCATGTTAACTGGGTGCTCTCCGGCCAGTTCACGTCCAGCCGTCCGCCCCCCAACTGGATGCAGACAAACCTCGGTACCATCGGCGACCTTACGCTTCAGAAGCTCTCCATGCCCGGCTCCCACGATGCAGGCATGTCGCGCGTCACGGGCGGCACGGCTTTCGGCAACGCCTGCAACTCTGTCACGCAGACGGTCGACATCGCAGGGCAGCTTAACGGCGGCTCCCGTTACTTCGACGTCCGCCCCATTATTACTGCGGGCAACTTCGGCACTGGCCACTATACTGGCGATGCCGCTGTTCTTAACACCTTCCAGGGCGCCAACGGACAGCCCATGTCTGAGATTATTTCTCAGGTCAACGCATTCACTGCCAAGTACAACGAGCTCGTTATCATCAACCTGTCCCACTCGCTCAACACCGACGTCGGCACCTCGGATTACCGCCCCTTCACCCAGGAAGAGTACGACAGGCTGCTGAACGCGTTGCTGGCCATCAACAACCGTCTTGACTCCAGCCGCCTGCCGAGCGGTTTCAACGCGTCCTCGGGCGACCTCAGCACGCTCAAGCTGAACCAACTGATCAACGGGCGCGCGGCAGTGGTGCTGGTCGTGCAGGAGGGCATCAACCTGAACAACTGGTACGGCAAGGGCGTGTTCAGCTACGACCAGTTCAACGTCTTCAACTCGTACTCGAACACGGACAACCTCTCCACGATGACGAACGACCAGGTCAACAAGCTTGTCAACCAGCACAACAAAGTCTTCCTCCTCTCGTGGACGCTCACGCAGTCCTCCGTCGGCGCCGCGCTGTGCACCAAGTCCATCATCGACCTTGCCAAGACAGCCAACGCAGAGCTTTACAAGACGCTCCTCAACTCCGTGAGCCCAACTCGGAACATCGTCCCCAACATCGTGTATCTCGATGCTCTGGAAGGCGGAGACGTCGTTGGCATCGCGATGGCCTACAACTGGTGGCAAACAGTGCGTTCATTTTTATCATTGTCCCGCGCGTTTGGTAGCTGACGCTCTTGCTTATAGCATCATTGAGCTAGAGGCGGCGAGCGCATGTCCGCAGCGTTCTTATTTATGTTTTCTAGCATTTACTTCAGCATTTATACCATTTTTCACCCAGTGGCGCAGTTGCCTGCGATCAGGTCGGGAAAGCAAATGCGCTGTCAGCGCTGCAACTGGTGCCTGCAGGTCCTTTTTTAAACTTACGAGCGCAAATCTTGGGCGGTGCAATTGCTGACTCAGCCGAGCGAGTCTTTCGCTATCGCGCAGCAGAGTGAAGTAAACCCTATTCCCAGACCGAGGCATGGCTCAATATTGCGCAGAGGTTTGGGATATTGGGACGCTTTACAATGACGACCGTCAAGGCAGCTCGCTCGCTGCGGGGGCAGCCTCAGAAAAGACGCAAGGCAAACCATGCGTTGAGCTTGAGAGCATCTTTATCCTACGGTGTCTCGATGCTGCGGAGGAGAATCCTACTTACCCAAAGGGTTGCCGCTCGCATCGATGCTATGCTCTTTGCGCCCGTGTCGAGATGCGCAGTCTCGACAAGCGCTGGCGTAATCCGAGATCATATAAGGCGCTGCTCAGCATTCCCTTTCCCTCAGTGCAACATTCTCCTCTAATTTTCCATCCTTTCTCAGCCTCCGCACGTCTTCTCTGGTTTAATCGATTTTTACCCTTATAGATATGGCTGGCGCAGGTGCGTAGGCCAACAACCGCATATGCTCTCGTTGATGCCTCTCATGCGTAGACGACTCTTCTCAAGCCGTGCCGAACTGGGACTACGACGCCAGCAAGCCTGCCGCATTGTTGTTCTGCGCAATCTTCGGCCTCAGTCTCCTCGCCCATTTCGGACAAGCCATCCACCATCGCACACCCTGGGTTTGGCCATTGATCGTCGGCCTCATCCTTGAGACCGAGGGCTTTGCTTTCCGGTGAGCAAAGACTGCGGTGTAGGGATACTTACTCAATTGCGAGGCTGACGTTGTGCACTTGTATAGATGGTATTCCATCGTCAAGCTCTACACGGTGTGGCCAGCCGTGATCACCCAAGTCAGCGTCATTGTCGCCCCTGCTTTTATCGCAGCCCAGAGTACGCTTGAACTCTATCGCCTTCACGTAAACTCGCGTGTTGAGTTTGGAAAATAGATTACATGATGGTGGGACGGATGATCTCCTACCTTGGCAAGGAGTGGAGTCCCATCTCGCACACCCTCATTACCAAGGTGAGTCGACATTTTTTACACTCAGTAAGTAAATACTTACGATAAACGAGATTTTCGTGGTCGGAGATCTACTCTCCATCCTCTCCCAGGCACTCGGCGGCAGTATCCTTGTGCGTACCACAACTTTTCGGTGCCCAAAACTAATCGTCTATCTCATAGAATTCGACGGACCTGAAGACCATCCGAGTCGGCTTCAACATCCTCATCGCTGCCCTCGTCTTTCAAATCGTCATGTTCAGCATCTTTGTCGCCTTCACGGTAATCTTTGACCGACGCTCTCGCCGCGGGCTGGGGGACGCCCGGAAACCCGTGCAGCCTCTCTTTCTTGCGTTCTACATCAGTGCTGCTATGATCATCTTGCGCTCCATATATCGCATGTTCGGTGAGCTCCTGCGTATTCACTTGTAGTGCAATTGCTCATGCTATGCACCTTTATTAGAGTTTGCCACCGTCAAGTTCACGGCGAACAGTGCGAGTGGCTACACGCTGAATCACGAAGTGAGATAACATTTCATATGCGCAATGCGTCCTACTCATACACACAAAGTGGCTGCTCTACGTCTTCGATGCATTGCCTATCACGGTGAGGGACAGTGCCCTCCTGGGGTTAAATGGAACAATTAAAACTGACTTCTTCCTAGGTTGCTGTGATCACGCTTAATGCCGTTCATGCTGGACGCTTCTTGCCGCGTAAGAAGGGTCTGAGGATAGACGGGATGATAGAGGAGGCAGCCCCAAGCCGTGTGTGCGGCTGTTGCTGCATCTACAAGCGGTAGGACCTCCTGCGATGTTTCTTTCTCGATGAGTGTGCTAACAAGAGATCAGTCCGCATACCATCAAGTACGACGCCAACGGGTACTCGATGTATCATCCTCTCTATATGAAGCAGATTCCCAGCGCGCCGCAGGAGGTGTAATCACATCTTGGACTCGAAATGGCCCCTTCGTGGCTATCGTTGTTTTGTACTATGACACTTAGATTTAGCTTTGAATGGACTTTCACGAACCCGTTGCACTCTATATTCTTTTTCGCGAGTGTGAGCATCGCTTTTCAGGAATAACCGCAAAGAGCTGAAACGCCAGTTTCCCGGCGATAAATATGCGTTGTCCAGTCGGAGTCAGATCACGCGCCTCTCTCCCTCCCCGCACTCCATTCACCCGCGCATCCACTGCCGTTGCCATGATCATCAAGGTCAAGGTATGCAATTTAATTTATTCCAAGCTACGCAGACTAATGTGCTCGCAGACTCTCACTGGCAAGGAGGTGCGCGCCACACGAATGTGTGCCGGTGCCACATCGCGCTGACTGAGCCGCCTCCCGTAGATCGAGCTTGACATCGACCTCGACGACAAGGTGCGCTGCGCCCTTCAGGCTGACTGTGCTCACTGTGCTGAGCGATCGCTGGCTAGATCACGCGCATCAAGGAGAAAGTCGAGGAGCAGTCCGGCGTGCCGCCCCAGCAGCAACGTCTTATCCACCAAGGCCGGCAGTTGTACGTTGCAATCGCATCGCACGGAATGGCCGTTACTTACCCGTCATTGACAGAGTCGACGACAAGACTGCGCGCGACAGCAACATCAGCGCCGGCAACACCCTGCATTTGGTCCTCGCGCTCCGCGGTGGGCTGTAACCGCACCCGCTATCGCGCACCGTCTCCATCCTGTATTTCCATTTCCCCCGCTCTCGCAATGTCCACGTTAGAAATTCTTACTTAGTTGCGCTTCGCTGGTCACACTGTCAAACTCAACTTCAAGCGACTCTATTACGTGCATTGTCAATTACTATCAGCGCCCGTCCACTATGATCGCGTCTGCTGCGCCGCCAACGCGGCGTTCATCGTCATCCACGTCTTCTCGACGGACTGGAGGAGCTTGTTCATGTCCGAGCTCCAGTCGTTCAGCACGTCCTCCGCGCTCCGCCGCTTGTTGAACGTGATGATCGCGGTCGGGCGGTCGATGCGCGCCCACACCGTGCCGCTCACCACCAAGCGCGACAGCGTCTCTTCCGTCTGCGCCTGCGTTAGGTCCAGCAGCGATGTCAGGCGCGCTATCGTGATCCGCGTGTAGTACTGCGCGACGACACGGATGTTCTAAAGACAGAGTGAGTGCTTAGAAGATGAATGGAAGAAGAATGTACGTACGTGCTCAATGACACGGGTGTGCAAGTCCTCCCACCGCTTCTCGTTCCCGGGTCCGAACACACTCGTCTGCTTCAACGTCGCACCGTATATGCTTTGAATGCCGGGCCAGCGCATCAGTTCTTGTGTTGCGAAACACTTCAACAGATTGCTGCAGACTATGAGCAGGCAGTACAATGTTGAAGTGCAGGACATACTAGTGCACTTCGAGTTTGGCAAGTGCTGGGTCCTGGAACAGCTTGTGCAACATATGTGACTGCTCGTTGTCATGAGGGGCGAGCACGACATAGTACACAATATTCTCCAGGGCCTGGCGAGTATGTTTAGTACACAATTGGGACGAGACGCCGACGCGACTACGCACCTCGCGGCCCTTGCCGTTGACATCGTCCTTAATATATGGCGTCTCCCAGACTTTGTGCCAATGTTGTGCAACGTCAAGATACGAGCTATAATGCAGCGCATACTGGATCATCAAGTCGTAGTACTTGAGTTTCAGCTCCTGCACCATTTGATCAGCAAGTGGTACATCGCAAAGACGAGACTCGCGCACCTCATTGCCCGCCTCAGTCAGGAACTTCTCGTTGATCTTGCGTCCGCCGACGCGCACTTTGACCCACTCGCCTCGCCATCGGCGAGAGAACCGCGGCCGGCCTCGGCGTCCTTTAAGCGCGCGACTGCCTCGAGGAGGCGCATCTGCTCGAGGATGAACTCGGTCTTCTCGCGGCGCTCCATGGACGAGTACGTCTCAACCTGCAGCTCGGAGAGCAGGTCAGACGCGGTCTGCAGCGCGTCGCGCGACTTTTCGGCATCGGCGGCGTGCGTCTGCGAAAGGGACTCGTGGTACGCGGCGAGCAGCTTGGTGACGCGTGCTCGCGGCGTCTCGAGGAATATCTGCAATGCGGCGTTAGGACACACATGAACTTGGGATTTACAGTTAGGCTGTAATGACTGACCTTGCCCTCGGTGACTGTGCGCAGGGAGTTGACAAGCTCGAGCCAGCGCTCTGTGCCGTCGCGCGTGCGGATGTCCTCGAGCCAGCCCATGGTCTTGGTGACCATCGCCTCGATGGTGCCCTTGAACTGGCCGTGCTTTTGGAGAGCGAGTTGAGGTTCGCGTTGAGGAGGTCGTAGTTGCGCGCCTCGTGCGCTATGTCGAGGATCGCGGTGGCGACGCGCGTCGTCGAGGGCGTGTCCGAGGCCTGCGCGCGGGTTCCGTCAAAGACTATCGAACAGAATATATGCTAAGACCGACGTTTCTGCATTGCTTCTCCAGCACAAGCAGCTTGTCGACTGCCTCCTGGACCTTGCCAGCCTGTGGACGGATGAATGCTTGTTCACTTGCGACTTGTCTGTGCCGCGCGTTACCTGGGCCAGCTTGGTCGTCTCGGGCAGCAAGGCATCGACCTCGGGCGTAAAGTCGCGTTCCTGCTTTCTGGTCGTCTCGGACATCGTTGCGCGCAAGTCGGGAGGAGGGGTACGCGTCGGGCCTGGCAGCAACTCCGCTCCTTCAGCTCAATCTCGCGCTCGGAAAACTCGACAAAATGCCACGCCGGTTCGCAGCGCAGGTGCATAAAACAGCCGGCAGGCTGCTGAACGCAAAGCACATCCGCCAGTCGCCGGCGTGGTATGAGGTCGTGCTGCAGCACCCGCCCATCCCGCTCCCGGCGCGCGCGCCGCGTCGCGCACGAAATTCGACTCGCCGGCCGAGAAAAGCAAGCTGGAGCAGTCGAAACGCATGGGCACGCCCAAGGTCAAGCCGCTGCCCATCTACTATCTCGAGGACGAGATTCGGCGACAGTTCTTCAGAGACCATCCCTTTGAGGCTTTCCGGCCCAGGATTCTCTCGGAAAAGGGCACCATCGACGATGAGCACCCCGTCCGCGGCGCCGACTGGACGCGGTTAAGACAACGGGGGCTGAACCCCACGCCTGAAGAGTGCGGATGGCTGTTTTTTTTGCATGCTTCCGTTGAGCCTGACATATGTTGTTCTCTCAGTTGTGTACAATTTGCCCTGAACCTGCACGTCGCACACAACCTGTCGTTATCAGAAGCGTACGAGTTGTCCGTGACGCAGTTCCGCGCATTGCAGTCCGAGCGGCACATAGGGCGGGCGGCGGCACGGCTCGAGGCGCTGACATACGGCGCGACGTTTGGGCGGACTTCGATAGAAGACAGCTTCCAGCGCGAAGAGGACAACATGCGCACATGGGACCTCGAGAACGAGCTCGACTCGGGCGCGCTCGCGGCCCGTAAGCGGTGGAAGATGATCATCGACCGCAAGCGCGACGCCGAGTGGAAAAAGGGCGAGCACTATGTCTCGCTCTGGAAGGCGGGACAGCTGCCAGACTACGTGCCCGACAGCGCCAAGATCGGTTACGACTCGAATTTGGACCACGCATTGGCGACCGAGCCCCAGTCTCCCAAGGAGAAGAAGGCGGAAGCCTCTGTTCCGAGATAGAATTTGCGCATCCGTATACATTACAATTGCTTTCGTGGATTGGCATTGCTCTATCCTTTCCTTTCTTCGCACTGCTGCAGCCTATTAGGCTCGACCTGTCAAATGGAATAATTGCGGAAATACGAGGTATCCAGCTCGTGGGGGCGGTTTCGAAGTGCTATTCAATTGAATCAAACGGCGCAAGAAGCAACTTGAAGTTCTTACAGTTGGTCGCGTGCATGGCAGCCGCCGTGTTTGAGGAGACACGTGTGGGCGTGGTGCATCTGACTTTGTAAATTACGCGACGCGTCGTGTTGTTTGGCCGCTCGCGGTTTTACTTCCGCTCCGTCCCGCGCTTGCTTTCCTCCACCACCTGCAACCCGCACCCGCCTTTCCAGGCGCCCAGCCTCCTCCGTTGCATTGTGCATTGCACGCCCACCGGCAAGACTCATGTCTTACTGGGATGATCGCATCGGCACGAGCCTCAAGCCGCCGTCTAACCCCGCCCTCAAATCCAAGCGCTCGCAGTCCAAGCAGGCAGTCCGCCACAGTAACGAGATTGATGACGGATCGGAATCCGACGACCCGCTCCTGCTCACTGAAGGCAGCAGCCTGCCTGGCTCGCCCAAGAAGATGAGCAAGCCCGGGAGGCTGCATAAGCGCGCCGACGACGCATCGGCATCCGATGACGACCGGGCACGGCCTGCGAACAGCAATGCCGCCCGCGAACGCAAGGTGCTCAAGGCGCAGAACGGCGCGCGTACGAAGCCGAAGGATCCTGCTGCGTCCGAGCCGCAACAGAAGGACGCTGCGAAGAAATCCAAGCGTGTCGCCAATCCGCTCAGCCAGGCATTCACCTCCCGAGCGCGCCCTGCTGCACCTTCCGCTTCGACGGCTGCCAAGAGCAAGCAGCCTGCCACGGCCAAGAATGCTGCACCGTCCCGTTCGCGCTCCGGTGCATATGACGGCGAGGATGAGGGTGGCGATGCCGACGCTACCCCGAAGGCGCCGCGCAAGGCCAATCGTACGTGTCGCGCTATCCTCGGAATGCATGGCGCTTATATCTCCGTTCTATCTAGCATTCTCCAAGCAGAAGAAGACGGTCAGCGACGCCTCGTCCAGTGCTCCTGCTTCACTGCCCTTCCAGGACGAGCTGGACAGAGCACGGTCTGCGGAAACAACTCGCGAGCCACAGCCATATCCGCTCGCCGGGGTAAAGCGAAATACGACAGCAGCACAACCCACCGAACTCGCCCCTTTCCCTCTGCTTCACATGATACGTTCCAAATCATCCGAGCCTCAACCTGCACCCTACCCACTCGCCGATAAGCTGTCGAGGACAGCAGCGCAGGACCCACACACCCCCGTCACAGCCAAGCCAAAAGCCGTGAAGAAGCACAAAACGCTTGTCGACAAAGTGCTTGAAGATGCCGGCCTCGGGACGCCGTCTCCAATTCGCGAGGAGCTACTTGCCCCAGGAGTCGCCCCGTTTCCTATGGATTTGCCGGCAATATCTTCCTCTTCTATAGCCTCCAGGGCGAAGAGCTCGAGCTCGGACGAGGGCGTACGTCCATTCCCCATGAAACTCCCTAGCAAGTCGTCGGCGTCTACCTCCAAGATCAGTCCGAAACGACCGGCAGATGAACAGACCGATTCAGACAGAGCGCTCAAGCGCCGCAAGCGCGACGCGCCCGTCTCTCCTCCCAGGTACGTCATTCTGTTCTCTGTAATTGACATTCGGCTCAATGCACACTAGACCACCAAGGCCCGCCAAACCTGCCTCGCCGCAGAGTCCCAAGATAGACCCGTCCAAGCTATGCCCATATTGCGACGAGGTACTGCCCGAACCGCGTTCAGACGAATTCGAGGAACTCCTGCGCAATGCCCGCGCCAAGTCGTGGAGCAAGCCGCGCAGGAAAAACCCTCTGGGCCTGAAGGCACCAATGGTGGTTTTCGTGAGCGTGTGCGAGCGCCACCGGTTCGAGGCGCGAGTCCTCCCTAAGGCCAAGCGCGAGGGCTGGCCCTCCAAGATCGACTTCAATGCTATCCCTGCACGCATCATGAAGAAACGGCATATATTGGACGATATACTGAAGGATCCGACCACGAGCAGCTTTTATCGCGAGGCGATGGAGAACGTTGCGCGCGTCGGCGCGAGAGTGGCCGAGAGTGCTATGGGACAGTATGCGATTTTCGAGCGCATACAACCGGGATAGTGCGTTCTGCTGCTGGGTTCCCGCGCCTTGCTCAGTGCTGATCTCCTGCATAGCTATGGTGAACGCGGTGCTGTTGTGCTGCATCAGACGATGTTCTCGCTCTACAAGCCCGAAGACCTGCAAGAAGCGCACGACCGCTTCGCGCCTCTCAGCACGCAGACGTTCCAACACTCTGTTCTTGTGCCCGAAGCGGCACTGGCCCTCATTATGGAGGACCGCAACGAGACGCGTGCGCAGGCGTTGAAGACGATGCGCGCGAGCTGCCGATACGGCAACCTGATGTTCCCCGACGACGACGAAGAGGAAGGTGCTGGCGAGGCCATTATGCGCGAGCGCGCGCGGCAGCGGCGGATCGAGATTGAGCAGGAGGAGGCAGAGGAGCGCGAGCAGGAGAGGGCTGCCGCAGCAGCTGAAGCCGCGAAGAAAGCCGCGAAGACGACGACCAAGAAGGCGCGCGGGAAGGCGACGGACACGGAGAGTCAGACGGATGCGTCGACTACCACTACACGGAAGAGAGCAGCAAAAGTCAAACCTTCTTCAGTGGCGGACGTTGGGTCAGAGCCATGCGGCTCGACTGCAACACGCCATTCCACGAAGACCAAACGTTCCCCGGTCGACGATGAATCCGGGACGGACGCGTCGACAACATCCACGCGGCCTGCGCGTGCTGTCAAGCGCGCCACCTCGTATGTCGAGGTTTCCGACTCGGACGACGAGCCAGTCGTGGTGACCGCGCCGAAGGCGAAGAAGCGTCCCGTGAAGCAGGCGACCCCACCTGCCGCCGACTCGGACGACGAACCCATAGTGATTTCGACACACAGGGCGCCAAAGCGCGGCGCCAGCCAGATCGACATGTCTGCCCCTGTGGCGCGCGTCACCAAACGAGCAGCCACGTCCTCCTCTAGATCATCCAGGAGCACTGCGACCGATTCGGAGGCGGCTTTGTCGGACCTCTCGCAGCACTCGAAGGCTCGTCGCGCGAGGAAGCGCTCGCCCGTCATCGACCTCACCTCCGACGTCGACGACGCACACATCCCAACGAGCTCGAGCTTGCCCCAATCGCGCGGGACGGACTTGGGCGATTTTTCTGCGCCTTTTACGGCGGCCGGCAGTAAGACTTCGACCTCGAAGGCCGGTAAATACGACTTCATGGCCTCTAGCGACGAGGAGGACGAGGATATTCCCGACATCGTCATGAAGGGCTTACAGCACGATTCACCTCCATTCACGCAGCGAATGTCGGCCGTGCTTTCTTCTCCGCCTCGCAAGAAGGCGCCTTCACGGTCTAGCAGCATGCGCCCAGCGGCTTCTCAGACACGCCCGCATGCATTTGCTTCTGATGACGATATGCAAGCGACGCCCGTCGCGCGGCGGCAGCATACGCGCTGGGACCAGCACGGCACGGCGCTCGCAGCATCCGAAGAGGTGACTCCGCGTCCGCCACTGCCTCGTACAGGCTCCTTCAGCTCGCACCATTCGAATTCGTATGTCCGATCACTTGCATCTTGCTTACGACATTGCTCATCACAGGTCGTAGGTCTACGAATAAATTCAAACGCGGCTCGAATGATTCATGGCTCCTTAGCACGTCGTCTCCATCCCAGAGGCAGACCTCGGCGCGGAACTCCCCTTCCAAGTGTTCAGTCAACGAGGAAGACATGGCTGACTTCATGAACGCCAGCGAGATGGAACTCTCTGATTAGACCGCTCTTTGCTTCCCTGCTCATGTATTTCACAGCTGTTTCGGCGACAGAGTCGTCTTCATGCGCTTGTAATACACCACATCCAATACATTTATTCGTGTGCAAGAATCCATTGCTTCGCCGTGGCACTCGAAGGTCCAGTGTAAAACCAAATCAAACGTCCAGTCTTTCAGCGCAAGAGAAAACGAATATAAATGAAGCATAAAAGTATGTGATGGGATGGATGCGCTCGGCTCGGTCTGACTCCACGGGGGCTAGGGAATTGCTGACCTTCAGGCATCCTATTGAGGCATGTAATGTACGTGTTGTAGTGCTGATGGTGTACAGTGCGGCGTATGTGACCCTGTAGAGATGTTAGGCGCTTGACCACTGCACCATGCTGCTGCCTATGGGGGGTAGTATCATGGGGAGAATATGGACCTCCGGACTCGCAGGTGGCTAAGCCCACGCCAGTGACTCGCAGTCAACCCAACTACCTCAACACAAATACCTCGTCACATATTGCTCAGAGAACGTACTTACTCAGTCTTATACCCAAAATAATTGCAAAATCGCCGTACTACTTATGCGGGTTGATACGGTGCGTGGATTGCTTGCAGCGATGAGCACACTTGCAGGCGAACACATGGCGCTGAAATAATAACAAACTTGATAACGGATCTCTCGTGGATACGAAGGAATAGGAGGAAGGAGCGGAAGTCAGACGAAAGCACGGATAAGGGGGGGATAAGGGTCCTCAGTAGTCACGTGACATCATCCGGCATTTGCCGCAGTGATCGCGGGACTGCTGACAAGATCATCGACAAGGACTCTGGATATTCTCAAAAAAACATCAATGTAACATCATCTGAAATAAATAAAGTGTTTTAGGCGCTAGTTCGTACTCTATATTCCAGAACAGATCGCACAACGACTGATACACTGAGGTACAACATTTTTCTCCACCTGGTCCGCTCACTGCGGGATGCGCGGTGCGTTGATGATAATTCCAACAAGACATCCCGCGAGCGTGCCTACGACCGGCACCGTCATCACCTGTCGGATCGCACGCGTCAGCACGGCCAAAGGAAACAGGTCCGAGATGCATACCCAACCGAAAACAATCCAGGCGAGAGACCTCCAGTTGAATGCCTTGATGTCACCATTGCATAGGGCCACGCCGAGGTAGCGCCGGTGATGCACATGGTCGTGGACACTGGGATGCCGAACTGAGACGCGAGAATGACCTTCTGAGGGTTAGCAAAAGATATCCCATCTCAAGGACAATGGCTAACGGTTATAGCAGCACCAAGCTCCATGGAGAAGCCACGGGACGGCGAGTGAAGCGTGAGGCGGTTGCCGAGAATGCTCATGATGTTGTAGCCGTCTGCGTGAAGAGGTCAGTGGCGGCAGCAAAGCCAGCAAGCAGCTTCAATACATACAGGTCGCCAAACCAATGACAAGCATAGCACCTCTGCCCAATTTCAGCATAAATCTCAGATAAAGATATTTGGAAAAACACCCATAGGCGAGGATCCAGACTGGGACAGATGTTTCCTTCCCGAGCGACTTGCCGGTAGACCACGCCTCGTAAATGGCAGCGAACGGTCCGACGGCGTTAGATACTACGCAGAAAATATTGTAAGCTTCCATATGCATTGAGGAACACAGCGCCACTGACCATCATTCGAGCCGTGAGCAAACGACGCAGTGCACGCTGTCAAGACCTGGAGAAAGGAGAACATGTGCTCCGTCTCGTTGCCGTACTGCTTTGCCCGCGAGTACATATCCGCCTGGCGTTCAGCGGTCTTGGTGCCAGCCTTGCCCGTCTGGAGAGCGTGAACGTCCACTATTCAATTGCGTCAGCTAATCGAGCGTGAAGGTTGGTCGAAAAAAATATACCTGAGGACCCGTGTGTGACGAGCTTCCAGAGCCAGGGTCCGGCCTTGTAGCGGAAGATTATGTACAGATTCTTCGGCTCAGCCCAGGCGCCCTCAATCGCATGCGGATCCCTCTCGACCTCAGCAGAAAGGCGACTATGGTGGCGCTGAGGTGCGGGACGGGCTGCGGCAGCGGTCTTCTCCTTGCGAAGAGTGTCCGTATCCGGCTCAGAGGATGACGATGCCTTTTCGTTATTGTCTGCTTCCAATCAGCAAAAGAAATACGCCTATACTGGAGTTAGGTGTGAGCACGAACCATTGTGGGCATCAGCGGGCGCCTCGACATCCACAGCGGGGCGCAGCTCCTCCTCTCTGTGAACGCGGTAATCGGGGACGTGCGCGTGGGCACCTTCCGTGCCAGCGTCGGCCGGAGGCTCGCGATTCCAGAGGAGAGGACCGTAGAAGAAGTGATACCAACGAATTGCTGAAAAGAGCTGACGTTTCAGGTATCTAGCAGCTCCGGCTGATGCACTCACTATAATCCTTCTTGACAACCTTGGCACGCACAAACGGCATCCAGAAAATCACGGATAGCAATGCGACAACGCCCGCAGTGCCCACGATCGCAGCGGCGGTGGACGCCTCGGAAAGCTTGTCCAGCTTGAGAGACGGCGCGCCCTTGTACACTAGACGACATTCAGCCACTGCGAATTTGCATATACGTGAAGATCGCACCGATCGACATTGTGAGAACTGCGGCGACCGTGAAAAATAAAACGGGGAAAAGAAGAGGCCAGTCCTGACAGGATCCTTGCGTACTACAAAAGTCTCAGCGGACAAGAACCTGATGAGAGTAAACAAGTTACCAAGGACAACGTATTTGGTGATGAGGTATACGGCAGCAGCAAAGCAAGCAGCTATGCCGGGAGCTACGATAGATCAGTCTCAGTTTCCTTTGGTCATGAGAGTACGGACCGATAATCAGGCCAGAGAAAATCGTTGCCAATCCCTTGCCGTTGTTCCAGCCCCAATGGACTAGAGCAAAATCTCAGCATGTGGCCTCAGAGAACCAGATGATCTCACCGGTGTCAGCACCACCAATTGCGACACCCACACCCGCAACGGCAGCGACGATGGAGTACGTGGTAGAGACCGGCCAAGACATCTTCGTCGCCAGGGTAAGCCAACTTGAGGACGCCACCAGCGCGCAGGTGAAGCCAAGCATCTGAAGCCCAGCATCGTTGTGGAAGGCTTCAAGGCCGACAATGCCGCTCTTGATCGTGCCGGTCACACGAGCACCGACAAGCACCGCGCCGCAGAACTCGCAGATGGCGGCTGCGAGACACGCCTGGCGGAGAGTGAGGGAGCGGGATGAGACCGACGTTGCGAACGAGTTTGCCACATCGTTTGCGCCTGGCTGCCGTTTCAACGAGGATTCCCATGGGGTGAGAATGTGTGTGACGCACCAATCATGAACGCATCGAGGGCGGCAAAAACTGGAATAAAACGTCAGCGCCTGAGCGGAGGGATGAGAGCACTTGTACTCACTGGTGCCAATGGCAAAAATGTAGTCATATTGATGCAGAGGCATGGCGTTCCCAGCTCACCAAAGCCTTGCGCGACTGGCTGTAATGTACCAAGGGGCGTGGCGAGCTGGGCAGCGCAGCTTGCATTGCGGTATAAATACCAACGTGGCTAGTTATCGACGCACGTTCGTGGCCAAGATCTGGAGCTCGAGCGATGGCGTTCAAGGGGCGGGCTTGGCGCCACTCTGCGGGGGGTGCTTCCATAAACCGAGCTCGTGCGACCAGCGGGTACAATGTCAAAGTCCCCATTAAAATATCCAGGACAACGACTCGCAAATTACAGTTTTCCAAGACTTGGAGGCCGTCTGCGCTGCTGTTGATCATGAACGTGCATGAATCGGGGATGGTCTGGCCGGTCTTGGCAAGGGACCAACAAGGGACATACGATCCCGGATCCATCCAGAGCCACCGTCGACTGTCTGCAAGCCGTCGAACGTGTACATACAGCCACGATGAACCAGGGCATGCAATGAAACCAAAGTCGAGAGCCGGAAATTTCATGCTGTCAGGTACATTCGGGAAGTGTGGCATGTCCGACGAGACTCCGCCAATCGTCTCCTGAATCCGCTCTCGGCCATGTCCTCCTGCATCGATCCTGCCCTGCTGACCGCCGCCCAACTTGCGCCAGCCTATAGTTACGCAGGATATCCTGGAATAGTAGCCGCAGCGCCTGGTCAGCAGATGGCTAACTACATTACACTCCCGCCACCCACGCCAGCTTACTGCGCGCGCCTGTTAACATGCAAAGACGGCCGCAAGGAGGGTAAGTAGATGCATCGAGTGCCCCGAAACCGACCCACAGACCGGCCCATCCAGCGGTGAACATCACCTGGGATAAACCTGTGGTGATTGGCCGGAATGCGACGCTCTGGTGAGGTCACGTCCATCGCCGCCCGACGCGTCTTACGCGTTTTAGCGACTATGTCGTGTCCGATACCGTGGCATCGAACGTACACTGCAAGATTTACGCGTATGACGCGTCTTTCTCGCCCCTGTGCAATGTTCATGGTCTGCAGCGTTGAAACCCACCATGGCACTGCCATTATATCCTGTCAAGTACGCCTCGTCCTCACAATTCCATATAGGCATTCTAACAGGCAGCAAAAGGATTTTTCAACGAACGGCGTCATCCTCAACGGCGTCAGAATCCGAAAGGAGTCCCTCATCCTCGTGGACGGCGATGAGCTGCAAATTCCGAGGTCTCAAAGTGAGCGTAGCCAGTGTCCTGTGGTCGAAAGACGCCTTCTCTGATGCAACATAGTGTTCACGTGCCAGATACCCAACAGTCGTCGCCGAGTGAAGACAGATATATTCGAACCAACCCAAACCTCAGAGTCTCACGATTACAAGGTACGTACTGAACGACTTGCAATGTCGGTAGACATCCATGGTTGAGCCTTGCAGACGATGGGCCAGTACCGCATTAGCAGTAATTCGCTTGGAAGGTCAGCCTATATGCAGTCAGTATATGCTGCGTCCGCTCACTCGCTCGCCCATAGTGGAAGCTATGGAAAGGTATATCTTGCTATGGACATGGACCGCAAACGCCAGGTGGCATGCAAGACGATTAGGATCAGTGCCCGGGGCTCTGCAACGTCGCCCATCGACGTGATGAAGGAAGTCAACATCCTGAAAAGTTTGCGCCATGTTCGCACTTTTGTTTGTTCCCACTAAACAGCAACAACTAATCTCTGCCACTAGCCCAACATCAACTGCGTCTGGGATATCGAGCAGTCCGATGACTTCACGTACGTTTCGGCGCCAGCGCTATGCATTCAAAACGAGGTTCAATCTGCGCAGGTATCTGTTCCTCGAGCTCTCGACTGGCGGTGACCTCGACATGTACATCCGCAAGCGTGGAAGCCTGCCGGAGGAAGAGGCCAAGTTCCTGTCTTATCAGCTGATGAAAGGTCTTTGTTATCTGCACGAGCTGCACATTGCGCACCGAGGTGAGTGGTTCAAAAAATGTTCAGGCTGATCATTAGACACTTGGATCTGTAGACTTGAAGGTACGCCAGATCTCACTTAATTTACTCTTGGGGCGACATGACCTCCTCCCTCACAGCCTGAAAATATTCTCCTTCACGAGGCCGGGAGCTACCCACGCGTCATCATAGCAGGTTCGATGGCCAAATTTCAGCGCCACTCCCAGTGGCCTCAAAATTCTCATTGCAGACTTCGGCCTCGCGCGTCCAAGAGCTTTTGAAGAGACATTCCGCGTGGCGGCACCATCTCCTACCTCCCGCCCGAGGCGATCACGGCGCTCAATTGCAAGCACATCGGCTACATTGGCCAGCCGTCGGACTGCTGGGCACTCGGCGTCGTCATCTACATCATGCTCGAGTGCGGCTTGCGATCTCCTTTGGTGTTCCCCATTCATGTGCGATGGTGATGCTAAACAGCCTTTCATTACCGCAGCGGTATCCACCCGTTCGACTACGAGACGGGGACGATCGACTCCAGCGTCTCGCTCGCGTCTGCCATCAGCGAGGAGCTCATCGAGAAACGCATCATCGGCGGCGAACTCGACTTCCCCGCGCCGACGTGGACAAACCTGCGTGAAGGTAGAGTGCTCTTCCTGACTGACCTCTTCGGTGGACGGAAGAGTGACGCGAAACACTGCAAAGCCCGCTCGCTCATCTGCAAGCTGCTCGTGCACAACCCCGGCAACGACTGACGATCTGCGGCGCTCTCAATACTGTGTGGATCCTGGCCGACTACGAGGAGCTGGAGGCGCTGTACTGGAAGAAGACTAAGCTTGTGCTGTAATTGGGAAGGAATGGGGTGAGTTGAGTGCTGCTGAACCGTGGGTAGGTATCATAGATCGTGTCATGTATTTTCATTGCTTTCTGTTTTGATACATACAATGAGAGCCTTCCTTTAGTGCTTCAACAATGGTCAGCATCAGTCAAAGTCTGGCTGCCTCGTTTGTGTATTTTGTACAACAGTTCATATTTATTGGTTAGTGATGATACAGTCGTTTCTCGTAGGTAACACTTCACGCCTTGAGGAACTTGGCATGGAACTTGATATGCTCCGGTGCGAACGTGGAGATCTAAGACGCGTCAAGATGGAGTAACAGGTAAAAAATCAAGCTCACAAAGTAGTACGAATGGTCGTAACCTGGCTGGCAGCGCACGGTGACCTGGCTGGACGGGAGTCCCACCTTCTTGGCGGCCTCGACGAAGTTCTCGGGAAGGAGCTGCTTCTGCTTGTAGAAGTTGTCCGCGTCGCCATAGTCGATGAGGATGTTGATGCTTCCGAGGTCGGTGGCGGACTGGATGAGCTCGGTGGGATCGTACTCCTTGCCCTCGTCGATACCACCTTTGAGGTAGCCGTTGAAGGCCGTGTGGCCCCATGGCGCGTTCGTCGGGTTTGAGATGGGCGCGAAGGCCGAGACGGAGCGGAAGAGGTTGCGGTGCTTGAGGTAGAGCGTGAGCGCGCCGAGGCCGCCCATGCTGTGGCCGAAGATGGACTGGCGCGTGAAGTCCTGCAGAACTCTTAGGTCTGGCTCTGGATGGATCGTGGGAGATAGAGCATACCAGAGGAATGTGCGCAGCTGCCTTGAGTACGTTAGGGATCTCTTCTGTAATATGCGCGCGCATCCGGTAGTTCTTTGCCCATTTGTCCGCCGTGGCGTTCAGATAGAAGCCAGCGCCTGCGTATGGGATATGCTTAGACGTTATAATTTGGTCGAAGAATCGAGATCGCACCAGTGCCAAATTGCCAGTCGTCGTCCTCGCCTGTTCGCAGGTGAATAGTCTGAACACAGATCGCAGGAAGCGCTCACCTTCCACACCAGCTCCGCGGGGAGAAGTGTCAGGAAAGATAAGGGCTACGCCAGCTTCTGCTGCATCGCGCAGGAATCCGCCCTTCCACGGGCTGCAGGCATCCGTCAGTTGCAATACTCATGCCACGGTCAGCAGCACGCTCGTACCCGGTATCCTCGTTGCACGTCAAGCCAGCGAGATACCAGAGCACAGGGAACTTGGTGCTGTCGTCGGTCCGCGCGGGGATAAAGACGTTCAATTGGGCATTCAAGCCACCGAGCGCCTCAGACTGGAGAACGGCTTAGATGCCAGGTGTCGAGCTGTATGCACTGCAGGGCACCTTGAACTTGAACTTTGTAATCTCGCCACCGAAGGCTTTGTTGGTCTGCACGGTCTCGAGTGCCATTGGTGATGCGTGGAGGGGAAAGGGGAAGAGTTCCGGCAAACGGTAGAGCCATGACTTCACCGAAACGAGCCGGGAGAAGGGCGCAATGCGGGACGGCGCTCCGGCTCCCAGGCCCTTGAACTTGAATTTGCACCGAGCTCGCCAGGATCGACCGTCGCCGCAGTGACAGTCCGCGGCGAGGAACGACTCGGAAATTGCGGACCGCAAACCGCGTACCGCGCCTCGAACTCAGCCTTCTGCCACATCGACGCTCGACGCGTCGACGTCCTGCTGCTAGCCGCCCGCACACCCTGGCTCTGCACGCATGTCCCAGACACAGCTGGCCCCGCCGTTGCCCGTAGCCCGCTTCCGCAAGGTCGAAGACGATGTGCCCAAGGCGCAGAAGAACAAGCAGTCCGGCGTGCACGACCAGCAGGCCCAGTCGTTTGGCTGTAAGCTGAACTTGTGCCCTCATCTTTATCTCGTCTGATATACGGCTGGCCAGACAACAAGCCTGGTGAACTGTTTCTGAGGCCTGCGCAATACATACATTATGTCGGTATGTCCGCACGCGGTCGCACATGCGCCTGAACACGCGCTGACTCGCGTTCACCAGAGCCGCTGGAAACTGAGCTCGCCGTGCGCGTCGAATACGATCTTGACGAACAGGGTGCGCCATATTACCTACACGCGATTGAGTGACGCGCTGACCGTTTGGCCACAGACCAGGAATGGATTGACAGCATCAATGCCGACCGCAAGAAGGAGCAACTCGACACCGTCACCTACGAAATATTCGAGGTCATCATGGATAGACTCGAGAAGGAGTACTTTGAACTCGTTCGTTCTATGCCACTCCACGCTCAACGTCAATGTTGAAGCTTGTTCTTTGTCTTGCCAGATGAAGCATGTCCCGAAGCCCGAGAGCGCGCTTCCATCCGAAGACTCAACCTGTACCATCTGCGACGACGGCGAGGGCGAGAACAGCAATGTCATTGTTTTCTGCGACGGTTGCAACCTTGCTGTCCACCAGGGTACGCATCCACAAACACCTATACCCCATCAATAGTTGACGCGTTTATAGACTGTTACGGCGTGCCGTACATTCCCGAGGGACAGTGGCTTTGTAGAAAGTGCACCGTTTCGCCAGAGAGTCCTGTGGTACGCTTGCACTTCATTCACTTCAAATATACCTTGTTAATCCCCACTCAGTCTTGTGTTCTCTGTCCGAACGAAGGTGGCGCGTTCAAGCAAACAACAACTGGACAATGGGTCCATCTTCTTTGTGCCATTTGGATACCAGAAGTTTCTGTGGGCAACATGACCTTCATGGAACCGATTGAGCACGTCAACCGCATCCCCAAGAACCGGCTCAAACTCGTGCGTCTGATATCCGATCTTTTGAACGATCATTTCTCAATATCTCCCTCTTACAGACCTGTTCCATATGTCGTTTGAGAGGACCGTGCATTCAATGTGACAACAAGTCCTGCTTTGCCGCGTTCCATGTCACCTGCGCGCGACAAGAGAAGCTCCTTGCGCCAATGAAAGCTCTTCCTGGTGTGGAAGAGGCACCTCCACTTCGCGCGTTCTGCGAGAAACACCTTCCTGTATGCAGTCAAGCCATTTTACTTCTCGTCGGGGCTGACCATGTCTTCTCGTAGCACGATTTGGCAGAGGCTCGCCAGGAGGCCCTTGAAGAGCAGGCGGCACACGCCGCGGAGATGAGCCCAGGTCGTAAAGGCAAAGCTGCACGCGCGTACGCAAAGAACTACAACCTCGGCCCGCCACCCGTACCCTGGATCATCGTGGAGCACATTCTCGCGTATACTCAGCGGGTCACGATAAGGAAGAAGAAGGAGTTCGTGACCCAAGTGTGCAAGTACTGGAGCCTCAAGCGCGAGGCAAGGCGCGGTGCCCCGCTGCTGAAGAGACTACATCTGGAGGTAAGGTTTCCTGAATTTACTCTGGCCATATGATGGCTGATATGCGCAAAGCCTTGGACAACCTCTGCT
The DNA here is from genome assembly GCA_037042885.1 of Auricularia sp. M12. Taxonomy (NCBI): domain Eukaryota; kingdom Fungi; phylum Basidiomycota; class Agaricomycetes; order Auriculariales; family Auriculariaceae; genus Auricularia; species Auricularia sp. M12. The sequence continues at coordinate 1,713,808 of CM073214.1, forward strand.
GTCGATAAGAACCTGAGCGACGAGCAGCGGCAAGCGAAGCTCAATGTGCGTATATATTACCATCCCTGTCGCGCGTGCTCTGACCACCCTGAGTAGATTATGATCGACATGCGCAAGGATCTCGAGAAGCTGCGGCTCGCGACCGGGCTGGTCAGGCGGCGGGAGAAGGAAAAGAAAGCGCAGGCGACGCTCATATACGAGCTACTTGCGGATTTCCTCTTTCCGCACGAGGCCGTCATGCGAAACGTACTCGAGAAGATTGCCAGGTCTGCATCCTCTCTAACCCAATCCCGCAACCGCGGCTGACAAGGTTTTCGTTTTTCAGCTTGGATCGGAACAACGTCTTCCGATATCCGATAGTCAAGCAGGACCTGCCAGAATACTTTGAGGTCGTGCAAAACCCGCTGTCCTGGCAGGAAATAGATGAACGACTCGACCGGCACGAGTACTGGGACGTTCAGGCTTTTGTGGTATGTCATTTATCGTTCGGAGTCCTTCTGAACCAATTCCTTACCACCATTTTACAGGATGATATAAACCTCGTTCTTGATAACGCCATGGCGTACAACAAGAAAGACACGGCCTTTTATAAGCTTGCGGATAGGATCAAGACACAGTCGGTCTCGCTTTTGGCACCCCTGTATGGTTTCGCGGTTAACTATGAAGAGAACGCGAAGCGTGCCCTGCCGATGCAAGAAGACAGTGGTAGAAATTCTTCAACACGCTCAGGCAGCGGCGACGCTACAGACACAGCTATGGACGTCGACGTCAAGAAGGTCGAGGACGACGCGACAGTAACATACTTTGCGAACCGCTCTGTGATAGGCGATCTCGAGCCCACGTTAGACCTCGTGCGCCTGCTCTGCGAGAAGGAACTTGTTGCGGATGACCCGGATATGGATCTCGAGCTGAGCAAGCCACCTATCGAGTCTCTGTTCTCCATGGAACTACCTGTATACAAGCCTCCACCGCCAACTCCGCCGCCACGGGAACCGACACCTCTGCCGAGAGAGCCGACCCCTCCCCCGGTGTCAACGGCGATACCGTCTACTCCGACGAAGAGAAGCAAAGGGAAGAAACCTGCCAAGAAGCGCAAGGCGAGCGAAAGGGAAACCGTGGAGGAGGGTACTGCGGAGTCATTCGCTACAGAGCATGCTGCATCCACACCTGTCACCGAGAACTCGCGCGACACGGCGGAGCCCAAAGCAGAGCCAGAGCCGACACCTGAAGTGCTGCAACCTCCGATGTCGACTTCATCCTCGGCGGCAGCTGTGGAGGCTGTCGTATCAGAGGAGCCGCCTCCACCGCCGCCCGCGTCATCCAAGGAGCCGCCTCCATCTCCATTGCGCCCCGGCGTGAAGCGCAAGCGGCCGTCGACTGAGGCAGCGCCGCTTGTAATGCCCGATGTTGTGCCCAACGTCGATAACAGGTCTTCATTTACACTCTTCCACCAGGGCTGGGTTCTGGACGCCGGTACGCGACGCGGTGGGCGGCAGGCACCCGATCTCCCTCCTCTACCCAAGAAGGCTCGCAAAGGCAAGTTCATTTACAATCTGGCTCTACTGGGCTTTGTTGACATGGGACTGTGTAGGCGATCGGACCAAATCCCGTTTATCCGTCGTTGCAACGACTGCAGAAGAGAATCAAACGCTCAACGCGTCCGATTCTTCGCTTGTTCCGGCCACCGAACCACTCCAGGCTTCCAGCTCGTCTGGCTCTTCCCAACAACCACCCACGCAGAACAGCAGGGCAGGTACAACGCCGCAGCCACCTTCCACGCCACCGCAACATGAATCCACACCAGCACAAGTTCTAGAGGTCGAACGCTCGTCTATACCACCGCCAGTTTCTCCCCAGCAGCCATCGAAAGCACCATCACCATCACCTGCACCTGCACCTGCACCTGCCCCTGCCCTGCACATGCGCCTGCGCCTGCTCGCCTTCCCACGCCCCGGCCGCCACCACCTGTCTCGGCACATCCTCATATGCCACAAACGCCTGCAGTCGAGCCTCAATCGCTATATACGCCGAACGTAGATGCTCACATACCGATGGATTTCATGCCCATACAACATGCATCGACACCCAACCCGTTACCGGCTGTACATGGGCAACCGTCTTATACTGCATTTTCAGGCCATGGATTTTCGGCTCCGCACGTGCAACCAACATTTGACTACTTCCCGCCGGCGCATGGGCCATCATCCTTTGATTCCTTTCCAGGTCAAGGCATGCAGGCGTTTTCTGCATACCAACAGTACCCAACTACGCAAGCGCTGCCTGCATTCAACCCATTGCCAGATGCACAAACACTACCTTCATACGACCCAATGCAGGTTGCACATTGGCAAGTGCACCAGGCGCATCAAACGTTACCCATTATGCAGCCGTCTGTGTCGTTCACAGACCCAACCACACCAGGTCCATCCTATTCTACGGCTTATGCACCTCCACATTATGCACCTCCGCATCATGCGCCTCCGTCTCGTGCACCTCCATCCCATGCACCTCCGTTTCGTGCACCTCCCTCCCAGCATGCTCCTCTGCCCCGAGCGCCAGAGTCAGGGCCATCCGGCCTTGCGACGGCGGGACCGTCGAACCATCAAAAGACTGCAGCTCCTCGAGAAGCTCAGCAGAGGAATGCTCCTCCCAAGGGTAAAGGACGATTCAACGTTAACACTGTTGCGCCGATCAAATTCGAAGAGGGCAAGTCTGCTCTTGAACATGGCACATTGGGTGCGTGCTTTGCGGTAAATTTTGCATATTGCTGATGCATTGCACAGTCTGGGCGAAAATGCGTGAGTTAGGGTCAACGAGAGTTAGGAAAGCATAATTGATTGTCGCACAGAGGGCTTCCCCTGGTTTCCTGCTATTGTGCACGACGAGAACGACGCTGAGGTTCCCCCGAGGGTGCGGGCGTCGAAATCAGCGAAAGCAGTGAAAGAGAACCATCATCTCGTCAAATTCTCTTCGGCTGTTCCTTCGTGGTATGTCTTACCGTCAATGATGGTAATATTCTCACCTTGGCGAAAGGGGATATCTTGCGCCGTCCCAGCTGCAAATGTTGGGCGATGATCTCGGTGAGTTCTTCACAGTCGTCATGTTGTTAGCCTCTGAACTGTCGTTCCAGAAGCGGACAAACTGATTTTAGAGGTCAGTATATCCTGACTTCTCTCGAGAACTATAATCTGAGCTTGAGAGCAGAAACAACGGTATAACAAGGGCAACAAGGAGAGGAACGAAATCCAAGAGGCGTACCGGTACGCAGCGCCTCTTGTGTTGCTCGCTTACTGATAATCCCACGCAGTGTGACACTCGCTCAGATGGCCCCGGCGGACTACGAGCCTTCAGTGGATGAAGACTTTGCTGCCACGCCTGATCCTCAGGCTACCGAATTGACTGTCCCGCACAACCCCATGCACACGACCGCATGATGATCTAAGCGTTGATCAAGAGATTATGTATGTATAATGGTGTATGTACTTTATGATAGCTGTGCACCCCCGTTGAAAGACAGCGTTGTCGCAAATTCACTTGGATACGGGGATAGTGGACATGAAGCTCTGCTTTTCCACACCAACGAGAGAACGTTGTACATATATGTGCCACGATGCCTAAGTTGCGTTTGCATATGTTCATCGAGAAGAGCGTGGCAGAAGTACAAGCATTATAAAATTGTAGACATCATGGCTTCCGGCTGGCAAGCAGAACCATCTCGTCCATGGTGATCGCGCGCCAGGGGCCGTCGCCACCTGCCTCGGGTGCCGTCCATACAGCATCGTCGAGCACATACACTAACAACCCCGAGCGACCCTCGACGGTTTTGCTTACACGCAGTAATGGCATCCGACTAGCCTCGTGCACGCGCTGTGTCGGGAGCACCAACAAATTATGCGCAGCCGCATGCTCTTCAACAAGCGCACGGAAGGTGATCTCCGTCGAGCGGGCGCTCGGCCTCGACTTCGCAGGTGCAGACTTGGCTGGCGTCGGCGACGATGTAGCGGTCGCGCGTTCTGGTTTCGGAAGCCTGAGCGGTCGGCGCCGAGCGCCATCGCGTCGTCCATCATCTTGAGACCGCGCGCCAGCCCGCTCTTCACGCTCTCCGTCTGCGGCAGCTGCCCGCGCCACCACCCATACCACTCCGCAATTTCGGCGAGGTTCGCACTTGGGTGAACGAGCCAGGTGTGCAGGACGCCCAGCCATTTCGGGAAGAACTCCTGGTCGAGCAGCGCCGAAAGCGTGGAGGCGCGAAGCGTGCCGTCCCAAGCGAGGACCCATTTGAGCGGATCGAGCGACTGGTCGCGCGGGTTGATGCGCAGGTCGTCGCGAAGGGTGGCACCAAGCTTTGGGACGATGTATTTGAGGATGATATTCTCCCACTCGGCGGGAGGAAAGACCTGTGAACATATTTGAGAAGTGGCTTAACACGTATAGAGGCAAACATACGTCTTTCCATGCCATGAGTTCCGTGGGTACACCATCCTTGGGACTCCATGAGCGGAAGACACCTTTGACTTTCCGCTTCGCATCGCCGAGCAGTTCGTCTACACGCAGTCCAACGTGTGGAAGCCAGGGAAACACAATGGCGCGTAACGAGACACCACCTCTTGGGCTCCAGTCTGCAACAGCTTTCTGGACCTTGGGAAGAACGACTTGGTCAAGAAGGTTGTCGCGAATGAAAGGTGGCAGAAGAGTGGCCCATGCTTCGTAAAGACGGATGGCAGGCCCAGCATCGTCCGGGGACCAGTCGTTGCTTCAGATGCATCAGTTGTGAACCAACAACAGAAAGTTGCAAACTCACTTTAGACTTGAGCGGACTTTCGGTAGCCATGCGCTCCATAATAGGCTATCATACGCAGTCATGGGCGAGTCAACCTCGACGGGCTTCGAAGATGCAATGATTGATAACCCGTTGTACATGCCCACGTCTGTCTTCGGAGCCTCCGGTATCGTCATCTTGAGCGCTGGTTGCCATTGAGCAAAGACCGCGGTGAGTTTACTGGGATCTTCCAGCGGGCGCCAGCTAGCAAGGTCTCGTCGCACAGCAGGCGCCACCGAGGCTACGACTATGTGGTCCAGGTTATAAGAAGAGTACTCCTTGGGATATTCTTCGACCAGTCGCGAAAAAGCCGGCGTGAACGTGTCCAAAGCAGGTTCATAACTACTGGATGCTTGTTGCGACTTTGAGTCAATGTCGTCGATGATGAGGTGAATGTTCTGCAGTCGAGCGATAACTGAAGAGAGTCAATTCGGTGTCAACGATTGCAACGAGAAACCTACGTTGCGCCTCGTCGGCCATCTTCTTGCGCAAGCGAGCGTCCTCCGCGTTGACCCACTTCTTGCGCTCCTCGAGCGCGCGCGCCTCCCTGGCCAGGCCGTCCAGCTCGCCCTTGCACATATCGACGATAAGGCGCAAGTTATGCCGCACCTCCGGGATGCGCATGGAGTCCGTCGACGGCGTCCAGCTTGCCATTTCGGCGAGGCTGGTGAGCTCCCGAGGTCCACCTGCACCGGTCGCGTCGATAATCTTCTCCTGCAAGGGCGCAATATCCGCTGCATCGGCGAGGATTTGCTCGTACGTCTTGTGCTCGATATCCCGCTTCTTCGCCTTGCGAGGCTTCGACTTCCATGCGGCTGAGCGGTCGACGGGCGCGGCGGCCTTCTTCTTGCCACCCTTCTTGGGTTTGTCGTCGTCGTCGCTGACTACCTCACCACGCCGTCGCGCCTCGGCTTTGGACTGCTCGGTCCGCTCCTTAAAGCCCTTGAAGGCAATGCCAACGCGGTTCGGCCGCAGTTTAGTCTCTATGGGCGTTACAATGCCTTCTCCGCTTGACCCAAGACCCGTGCCCTGGTAAAGTCATCAATATTTGGCAGTGAGATCAGGTGATGCACGTACAGCTTGCCAGCCCATCTTAGCCATAAGTCGCGCACCGAAACTGCCCTCCAATTTGCTGAAGTGTAGCTTCTCGGATGCACTGAGGTTGCCGCAGACGGCGTGCCTTGGCGTGAATCATCACCCTGATTGCGCAGGAAACTCTTGCGTTGGGCGCTGGCAGACTTGCCGAAAGCTGTCGGAAATGCTGGAGAGTTGTCTTCAGTTGGGCGTGCTCCTATCCCGCCGCGCGTTGACCCGATGCCGCCGAGGCCAGGTCGGGAAGGGGCCTCGTCCTCGGTTTCCCGGGACGCAGAGCCAATGCCACCATTCGATATGTTTGGGCTGCCCTGCTTGGTTCCTATTCCTCCCCGCGCGAAAGCGTTCGTAGAGCTGATTCCAGAACCAAAGCCAGGCCTTGGTACGTCGTCTTCGTCCTCGTCGCGGACGCGAGGTGGCGCGGGTTGCTCGTCCGCCGACGAGTCATCATCTATTTCGTCTGTGTCGCCGCCGCCATCTTCGTTGTCGTCCATATCCTGGTTTGGGCCATTTTCGGCTTCGGCCTCCAATGAAGTATCAAGCTTCGTCGACGAAGTAAATACTGGAGCCCTTCAGGGATTGTAGCATGAGCAAGGATACAACGGGACTGAGAAGCGACTTACTTGGTGAGGTCAGCACGACGCCGCCTAGTGCGGGCGTCATCTTCCTCGTCATCGCTTTCGCCAAAGACGCCGTATATCGCGTCGTCTTTGCCGTTGACGCGTCTCCGCTTGCGCTGGTACGGGTTCTCGAATAGTTCGCGCTCAGCTCGAGCGTCTGGATCGTTGTCCATATCAATGTCGCCGTCCGCGCGTCCAGACGAGTCTGAATCAGAATCGTCGTCGTCCAGGAACTGCCGTTTGCGACGCGCCATGACGGTTCAAGAGCAAGGATGCGTTCATCGGAGAAACCCGTTCCTGACTCTTCCTCGTTTGCGCTCCTCGGCCTCCTGCATTGGTTTGAGGGTTCTAGAGGCTTTTATTATTGCAAGTCGTGTTTTATAATCTGCCTGCAGTATGCGCATTATCTCGTTATATTGAGATCTTGCGACTGACCGGCCGCCTGGGCAGACGAAGCAAGCCCAGTCGAACGTGTTTTTCGGCCAGGCGAACGCCATGCAGAATACTGTACATATGGGCCCCAGCAAAGAGCCTGTGCCTACGACTACATAGGCCTGGGAGCAAATCCCAAGTCCCCAAACAGGGCGGCGGGTGCAGATCGAAGCGATGCAGGAAGGAATAGCGCTTTGCACGCTTCCATGATGCAGTCCTCGACCATTGCGCGTGCGCTGACACTGCGCCGTCCTTACATCGTCGCCCCAGTCTCCGCTGGCATCTCATACCTGGCGCTGTCGTCCACGCCCTCGTTCCCCTCGTCGTCGCGCTGCTCACGACCCTCCTCGTGCAAGCAGACGATATTCGCATTGGCCGCAGCAGTCACACCAATGCATTGGTTATAGCAGGGACTACCGCTCTTGGAGGAACGCTTGCGCGTCTTGGAGCCTCTTCCTCTGCCCTGTCGACACCTTGGGGAGCCATTGCTATATCATTGCTCTCAATGATTCTCATGGGCTCGCAAGCCGTAGCCGCCGCTTCTTCTCGACGAGGCTTGCTTCCGCTCACGCCATGTCGCTGGATGGACGCGCCTCTGCATTTTCCCCGTCGTATGGACGCTGCTGTCTTGGACCGAGTCTTTGACACCGCTGGGAAGGCTCGTAACATGGACGCCTTTGGAAGGCTATGGAATGTATTCCTGGCTGCTTCCGTACTTCGGCGCTCCCGTACTCGATTGGCTTGCCGCAGCCTGGGCCGTTGTCCTCACCCAGGCCATTGTCGAGGACGTCGACTCGTACCAAGACGATCCAAACTCGACTGTCACGGACGATGATGAGGACAGGCCACGCTCGCGTGTCCCATTATTGGCCACTCTTTTACTTGCGCTTGCAATACCATCTCACTTCCAGTCCGCTTTTCATCCCGTCCCAGAGGGTGCCGACAGTTTCCCCGTGGCTTGTATCTTACCGCCTGACTCTAACGAGTCCCCGCTCCAGCGCTACATTCACGAAACGAAACAGTACATCTCGGCCGCACGCCTGGTTCTATGGCCTGAGGCCGCTGTGACTGTGTATTCCGAGACGGAGAAGACAGAACTGTTCGACTCGGTCAAAACGATTCTCCAGGAAGGGGGCCAGAAATACACCTGGGTCGGTGTGTCGTATATCGAGCCTGCGCCAGGGGAACGGGGCAAGCACCGAAACGTGCTCACGGTCGTCAACCAAAACGGCGAGGAACTTTTCACGTACTACAAACGCAATCTTGTCCCACGTAAGTAACTGCCTCCTTCTGCCTTGCACATCACTAATGCAAACAGTGGTCGAGTCCTATAGCCAAGTGACCGAGAACATACCTCCCAGGGTCGTTGACTTTCCTCTGCCCGTCGCTATCAGCCGCAGGAAGAACGAGTTCCACGAAATCCCCATCACAGCGTCCATATGCCTCGACTTCGCCTCGCCGCTCCCTCTCGCCCGCTCCCAGCGGAAACCCGCTCTCATCCTGGCTCCTTCGCACACCTGGCACCCAGACGTCGGCGCTGCGATGGCCGACCACGCGCGCCTGCGCGCCCAAGAACTCGACACGCATGTACTCTGGTGCGACGGCGGCGCGGGCGGGCGGAGCGCGCTGATCGGCCCACACGGGCAAGACATCCTTGCACGCGTCGGCAAGGGCAGCTGGATCCTGGACATCCCCGTTGCGCATCCGTTCAACGAGGCCAGGACGGTCTACAGCACGGTGGGGAACCTCGTCGCGTTGCTTGTCCTGTGTCTTGTCGTGCCATTTGCTCTTTCGCCGGTCTCGGGCGGCGCGCATCTCGCTTGGGCTTTGGCGGTGCGGCTGTGGGCCGGTGCTAGAGAGAGGACGGTCGCGCTTCGAGAGCGTCTACGCGGCCGGGCCGCCAACGAGAGGACGCCGCTCCTCATCGATTTTCTTCCGATGAGCCGCCAACGCTACCTGGCCCCACCGTACAAGTCTTGAACTGACGCCTCGAATACTATGAATCATGCTTTGAAGTCTGCTTTCCATGTACGATTAGACAGCTGCAGAGTCTTGCTGAAGAAATATAAGCCGTTGTGCTGAAGAATTCGCAGTTTCATCGGAGCATACGCCAATACCATCGCCTATACAGGAATCACGAGTTGCATAGATGCTAGATGCTCAGGTCCTGAGTGCATAATAATTACCATCGTCTATGTAAGTATGGGAAACACATTATGCAGAAAGCCAGCGCTCAACAACACTCCAGCCGCGCGCCTCGCCACCCGTTTTGCTCGCGGAGTACGACTCTGCCAGCCTCTCCGTCGCGAGCAGCTCGAGCTCGGCAAGATGCTTCGGCACGTCCGTGCCCGACGCAGACTGCGTCGCGCCTGCATCGCGGAGCAGCCGTCGCGAGCACAGCTTGACGCCGAACCAGGCGCGCCGCACAATGCCAGAGCTGTCAGTGCCATCGCCCATCTCGACGACGCGGAGGTAGTAGCGCGCGGCGAGCGGCAGGTCGCCTGCTGTGTATGCCGTCTCTGCTGCTTGCAGGACGTGGAAATGGGTTTTGCGGCGCGATGAGCATCGCGTGAGAGAGGCATTGTAACGCGTTTGTGTACCTGGCGCGGAGCATATGTGTTAAAGCCGTGTGCTGCAAGTAAATGAGGGAGATTGCGACGTACTGGTTTACAGACGCGTAGACGTCGGCCAGCTCGAGCCACGCGTCGGCGTCGGCGTAATACACGTCGAGGTAGATGGCCAGTTCCTCCACGACCTTGTCCAGCGCGCCCATCTGTCTTCTGACAGCTATTTTGCGCTTCCAATATGCCTGCAGGGACAGACCGAGCAATGAGGACACGGATGGGACGTCGCGCATTGAATACGCACCGCGTTTCCCTCGTCCAACTGCAGTGCCTTGTCGTACCAGTCCAGCGCATCTTCCAGCTGTCCCTGGGCCTCCAGGACAAGACCTTGCAGGCAGTTTGTTCGCGGCGAGTCCGGGAAGCGCTCTTCCAGTTGCGCTATGCAGTCCTTTCGTAACGTGTCAGGACCGTTCAAGGCCACGGCAGTACATCAGCGCACATATGCGAGTTCCAGTTGGCCAATGTCGAGGGATGCCAATGCGAGCTGCTCGAGGAATCCCCAGCCTGAATTGTGTCAAACTGTGAGCACGAGACTGAGTAAAGCAGGCACACCCTCGTCGCCCATCTTCTTCAGGCCATTTTCGCGCAATACTTTGCGACCGAGCTGCACAATCTCCTCGCTCAAGCGCGTGTTGCGCGTCCGGAAAGTAGCTAGGCGCTGTTGGGCTTCGGCAAACGACAACGACATGGTGGACGATAACTTGAAGCCGGACAACACCGATTTGCATCTTGCTCCATTCCCTTCAATGAGGCGCATACACATTTGTTGTCACTTTATTCAGATCTTCAAACACCCTCCAAGCTCAATCTATTGCAATAGACACGACACGCCCGGCCGGGGTCTCATATCATTACACGCTGGGCGCAGCAGCAGCAGGCTGCGCGTCTTTTTCTTTGACCGCGAGCGTGCGCTCAATCGCGCGCTTGACGAGATCTGAGTCGGCAGCTTCGATGTCGATGACGCGCCGCGGCTTGTCGAGCAGCCCCTTGAACTCGTCCGGGAGCACGTCGCGCGCAAAGTCGAACGCGGAGACGGCGCTCAACGCGCGAGTCACGGCGTCCGAAAACTTTGCGGGATGTGCGGTTGAGAGCACAATTTGCCGCACCTCCGCAGATCTACCAGGCTGTATGAGAGGAATGCTACGTCTGGATTGAGCATGGGCGTACGATATGCGCTCTGCTGCTGCGAGTGCCACGGCCGTGTGCGGGTCGGCAACGTATTTTGAGCGCACGTACACGCTCGCGATCGTCTCGAGGGTCTATGCATCGAATTTGAGCACGTCCCGCGTATGAAATGCCCAAGAAGAAGCGCACCTGATCGTCCGAGACGCGCTCCGCCACGAAGTCTCTGCGCGCAAGCTTGAGCACTTCGGTGGGGACAACTGCGCGCCCGTCCTTCTTTACGCCGTCCATCCAGCCCTTGACGTCCGCGCAGGCAGCCTGCACATCGCCCTGCCGCGCCTCGTGCGCGAGGTACCACAGCAGCCGCTCGAAGTTGCTGGAGACGAGGATGTCCATCGCCGGGCTCAGCGTCTCCTGCACGCCGCTCGTATCGCGCGTCGCCTGCTTGCCGTCGCTCGCGCCGGCCGCTGGCGCCGCGGCGCCCGTTCCGGCATCTGGGGACTCGACCTTTTCGTATCGCCCGGTGGCCCAGAAGCGGGCGAGGATGTCGTTGGCGTTCGTCGCTACGACGAGCGGCGCCATCGGCAGCCCCATGCGACGGGCGTAGTAGCCCGCGAGGATGTCGCCGAAGTTGCCCGTCGGCACAACGTACTGCAGCAGTACGTTCGAGCCCTCGGGCGCGGTTTTCTGCGCGGAGAAAGTAGGAGAGGAAGTAGTATACTGTCTGAGCGAGGATGCGGGCCCAGTTGATCGAGTTTATGGCGCCAAGTCGATGCTTGTCGTTGAACTCGCGGTCAGCGAAGAGGTGCTTGACGATGTCCTAAGGGCGCAAGTAAGCAGGAGCTCATAGCATGTGTAATCGAGACGCACCTGGCAGTCATCGAAGGTGCCCTTAACTGCAAGATTATGCACGTTCGGATCCGGCACGGTCGTCATCTGTGCCTCCTGGATGGGCGAGACACGGCCCTTGGGATGCAGGATGAAGATGTCAATGTCGGCTTTTCCGCGTAGGCCATAGATGGCAGCGCTGCCCGTGTCGCCGCTGGTCGCGCCGAGGACGGTAAGGCGTTCGCGCGGCTCGGCCGAAGACTTGCGGGCGTTACGGCGGGCGAGGAAGAAGTCGAACAGGTTGCCCAGCAGCTGCAGCGCGACGTCCTTGAACGCAAATGTCGGGCCGTGGAAGAGCTCGAGGATAAATGTGCGGTCATCGAGCCTGACGAGCGGCGTCACGTCCGGGTGGCGGAAGGTGCTGTAGGACTTGTCGACGAGCCGCTCGAGCTCCTGGCGCGAGATCTCGCTGGGCGATATGTACAGCGACAGGATCTCGAGCGACAGCTGCTGGAACGAGTGCGATGCCCAGGCCTGGCGCCAGTTCGCTGGCAGCTGCGGGATGGACTCTGGGATGAAGAGGCCGCCGTTGGGCGCGAGTCCCGTGAGGACGGTCTGTGGACATGCTGCTGAGAGTGTTGCACGCGGCTAGCTGCAGAGGGCACGCACGTCCTCGAAGGACAGTTTTGAGTCTGCGCCGCGCGTCGAGAAGTAAAGCATGGCGCCGAGCGTTCGGCGTCGTCCGGCGTGCCCGCCCAGATTGCACACCGCATTCCCGTGGCACTGTCAGCCGCGGCGGCAGAACCTGCTCGTTGCGAGGCGCCTGGTCATAGACATCCGTCTGAGTGTTGTACAAAAGTAAGTAACAACAAAAAGTAACAAAAAGTAACAAAACGCAAGGGCGACTCGGTACTGTATCACTGATCGCTTGATCCAGGTCTCTGCTCTTGCTCTCGGACCGCGACCGTCAAGGAGGGTGCCGCTGCCCAGGGCCGCCGTCTCCATGTTCTCCTTCGACAAGCTCAGGAGCAAGGCAAAGGCCAGGCGCTCACAACGCCCGGCAACGCCCCCTTCCCCTGGTGCGCGACCGTCGCTGCTGCCCGCTGCGCTTCGCTTCGATCAGCAACACTAATTGCCCTCTGCTCGCTGCCCAGGCTCCTTCTTCACCTCGCCGCGCTCGCCGCGGTGGGCGACGAGGACGAACTCGGACGGCAGCCAGTACGCCATTCCGCCTGTCCCGTCGCTGCCGCCGCCGTTGCCCGACGTCATGCCCATCATGGCACCGCCGATGCCGCCGCAGCCACCCCCGCCCCCACCAGAACCGCGCCCCAGCACGTCCTCCTCGTCCGTCGACCAGCAGGACAACCTCAGGCTCGACCTGGGCTTTCACCCGGGCATCAGCTCTTCGTCGCTCGCTGACTGGTTTCCTGGCGGCTTGGGTCCCGTCTCTACGACGCCGCCTCAGGTCCACGGTCACAGGAAGACGCCCAGCATGGGCCAGCGCTCAATGGTACGCGGTCAGTTTGTGCATTTGTGCAAGAGCTCACGCTGTCTGGGTCACAGCAGGCAGCCTCCGACGCCCTCTCCCCCAACTCGCTCTTTTCTCCTTCATCTACCGTCATTTCGTCGCCCAACACCACCGTCGCAGGCAGCTATTCGAACGGGTCGGTCCTTGGAAAAGAACCCCGCGGCTTCACCGCGCTTGTGCTGAATTCCTCAGACCCAATTCTTCCTTACCACGGCTCCGAGCCCAAGAAAGAAAGTCCCTCGCGTCGTGTAGCGCCAGTTCCTGCGCCCATACGGATTCCGGACGGAACTTTCCACCATCCCGCGGTGCAGGTCGACCGCTCGCAGTCGCCCGCATTCGCCGCGACGGCAGTGCCAGAGAAACCCGTCGCGGGTCCTCCGCCCAGTCCTCCGCCCTCGCCAGGCACTGCACATGACGCCATCCTCGCATCGGCGTTTGTCCTCAGCGGCGAGCGCACCGCCGAGTCGAGTTGGACGCTGGGCGCCACAGGACTCGCGCGCATGGATTCCACAACATTGCCGCGCGACTCCTACGCGCCCGGGCAATCGACATCCAAGCTTCGCGGCCCCCGACCCATCCGCACCAACTCGCGTCGTCAGTCGTCTGCGCCTGCAAACCTGCGACGCAGCTCCTCCGCGACGGCCGTGCTCCCTAGCACCCCGCCGCCCGCCGGCATGGTCCCTCCTCCGACGCCGCCGTCGAATGGCAGCGGCTCGATGCCCACGGTAGTTGTAAGCGGACCCGACATGAAGCGCAAGAGAATCAGTGCCATCACAGAGATCTCGTCCGCCGGGTCGGTATACTCGTTCCCGGATGAGGATGCTGCGGTCTTGCGGCCCGATACGACGTCGACGTCGAAAGAGACGCTGCCGTCGCTCACGACCGGCACCTCTTCTGACTCGCTCACGTCAGAAACCGAGGAGGAAGACCGCGAGCAGGAGCGCACGCTGCGCCCTGACGAGCGCCCTGCACTGGAGCAGATGTGGGAATTCTTGCTGCCCGATGGCTCGCGAATCGGCACCCCGCGGTCGGGTTCCACGTCGACGCCCTCGCCGTTCCCTGAGTCGCGTAATTCTCCGCGCTCAGCTCCTGGATCGGGTGCGCGATCGACGGCACCGACAAGCGCGTCGCCGGGTCCATCACCTCGAACAAAGTCGCAGAAACCAACCATGCTTAAACTGCAGGAGGTCCCCAAGCGCACGTCGACCAAGCGGAAGAGCGTGGAACTTGTGCAGGACTCGACGCCAGACTCTCCCGACTTCCAGGAAGCGATAATCCCGAAAGGCAAGGGCAAGCAGCCGGCACCCTCAGTTCCACATACTGCAGCGATCATGGAGGATGTCCTCTCTCCTTCACCAAGTGTAACACAACATATTACGGGACAGCCGCGACCGCCGTCTGGGAGCACTGTCAATACCGTTACCGGGGCGGCTTCCTCTTCAAATGGCCACAGTTCGACAGGGTCGAGTGCTCCTGGCGTTCTATACCTGTCCTTCAAAAAAGACGGCGCCGGCTCAGTTACGGGCAACATGTCGTCTGCGATGTTTCCGGAGACGCCTCGGTCGTTTGAGCACAGTATGTCGCCCGCGATGGGCCAGACGTTTACCGTCGAGGTCACTCCGGCAAACCCCAAAGCGCGAACTCGGGCGCCAACCTTGCCCATCGGCCCCCGCACGGGGCTCTCGCACATCCGTACGGACGGCGGCCTTTCCAGCCTGTCCCGCGACTCGAGTAGAGGCGGAGGAGGCCACAGACAACGCGCGACCTCGTCGCGTACGCCGCTCCCGCCTTCACCCAAGTTCTCGTCGGCGCCGGTACGCTGGAAGGGCCTGACGTACGACGCGGCGCGGTGGACGCTTTCTTCCGAGCAGCTACAGGATATCGTGACACGGGCCATCAAGCACTCGGCCGAGTCGTCGTCCATTCGCTTGCTCCAGCCCGAGGTGCTCGACACGGAGCTGCCCGCGGAGATGGACGCTCTAACGAAACAGCGCGAGGAGCTGCGCGTACGGCTGAAGGCGCAGATCCGCACGCGGCGCCTGCTGATGCGCAAGCTCAACGCCGGCAACTCGCCCGACTCGCTCACGCCGCAGGGCATGGCGCGCACGACGTCGGAGATCATGGACGCGTGCGCGCTGTGCGACCAGCTGAGCGAGGAGCTCTTCCATGTGTCGGACCAGCTGGCCCAGCTTGCGAGATTGCGCGATGTACACCAGGCGAGCGCGCTGTCGATGGCCCTGCGCAAGATCAACACCAGCTTTGTCCGCGTCACCAGCGAGGCCGTCGAGCTCCAGAAACGCATCAGCACCCTCGAAGCCGAGCGCGAGGAGGCGTGGCATACGGCGGAAAGCGTGGAGCGTGAGCTCAACGACGTCCGTGCGAAGCTTGCGCAACAAACGGCGTCGTGTGCTTGTGCGGTGGGCGCGGAAGATAGCGGCCATGTCAGTGACGCCGAAGGATCCCGACCTCTTCACGCGTCGCTGCTGCTCGCAAGACCAGCATGCGCGCGAGCAAGGCCAGCCTCCGTTTATCCGCGCGCAAAAGCCGGGCGTCCTCCATCAGCTCGCGATATACATTATTCTCGCCAGAAGCCGGGGACGATGTGCCTCCAGTCCCCCCGATGCCGACGACGACGAGTCCTCTTGCTGCTCTGACGGACTTTTCAAACCAGCTGAGCAGGGAAAGACAGAGTCTCGGTGCGGCTTCATTCATGTCGTCCATGATCTCGCCGACCCCCGAAGCTCGCGCGCTCGCAAGTGCGCAAGCAGAACTGTTGGAACTCCTGGGTATCAATCTCTCCGACATTACTGGCAACAGGAGCAGCAATGGCAGCAGCAATGGGCCTAGACGGCGTCCACGATCCGCGTCTTTCGCTGCCCCGCAGCCTTCGCCCGGATTTTTGGACGCTGCGACGTCAATGTCACCGCAGCCCAGCCCGCGATGGACAGTAGGCACAGGCTCGCCCATGGTCGACCAGTTCGGGCGCAGGTTGCGGCGGTCCATGTCTGATTACTCGAAGCGCGTCACGGCGCCACGGCCAGACTCGATGCTCCTTTCTCCTCCACGTGACGGCTCCCTCCAGGCACACCAGTCTCGTGCGCTGCTAGAAGACGTGAGTATCGCCGCCTTTCACTCTGCGGGCTAGCGTGTTGATGAGGCTGTGTGTCATGCGTCTCTGTGAACAGCCCGATGCCATCCTCGCGATGATGACCCGCGCCAACTCGTCCAGCGAGCCGTCGCCCATGCCGGGGCGAACATTTCCTCGCGCCGGCCGTACCTACATCTAACATTATATCTAATCGCGCTGTGCAGACGGATAGGTAATAGTGCGTGTTATCTTGTGTTCACCCTGTTTGCATGGATCAGTACCGTTGTGTGACTGGATCACGTTGCTCTCATCTCTCTCGCCTGTAATGTCCACTGTCTTTACTTACTGTAGGTTGGACACATTAAAACTTATTGTCGTACTCTGTCAATCCCAAATCCATCTCCCAATCCCCCTGTGGGTTGGATAAATTCCTCGAGGTATTCCTGATTGCCTTTTCTTTGGTCTATAATCGAGTCGAGTACGTGCCATTTCCTGTGGAAAGGATAGATTTCATGAGACGACTCACGCCTGAAGACCTGGACCTGGTCTCAGAGAATCGATTTCCGTCCTTACTTTGCTAGAGAACGCCTTCGGAGCATGGGGCGTGAGGACTGATGGACTGGCCAGCTTGCACGCAATGCCACTGACCGTGCATTATTGTTGGTGCCTTGCACGAGGCGGCTCGCAGCATAGCATGCAAAACAACTGACGCTGCTCGACGCGGCGGCAGATGTAGGACAGATATAGGAGTCGAGCCTACGGAAATGTGGCTTCAATGCGCCAGGCACACGCACCTCCAGCCAGCCATGACAGGATTTGAATCTTATCATCTGTCCAGTGCGTCAGAGGGCCATTCTGTCCACTCTTCATGTAACAGACGTCTTCAGCCTAAGAAACGGAGGGGCGCAGCCCACGTGAGTCGCGGCGCCACAGCCCGGACAACGTTCAACACCCTGCGCCAGCCAGTTTGGCCCGGTGCAGTCAGCGAGCATGAATCAGTATGAGTGTCCTGAGAGCGCCGATCGCACGAAGCACGGCGGCAGTCCAGCTCTCCGTAGTGTTTCGGGGATTGCGACTGATCTCTGGGGTCTGGTGTGCAGTTTCAATCATGTTAACATGCAGGGACCGACTGACCAATCCTCCACCATACCTCGCAAGTCCTACCCTCGGCTAGTTGCCCTATCGGTAAGAACGCCAACAGTACCAGGTATTTACGGCGTCCGATGGGTGCGTCCATGGGGATCATCCATAATCCGGCGCAGGCCGTCGTGGCCGCTGATTATGGCATATCCGGATTGGGATTGGGATACAAATCCTCGCTGGCATGCCAATGCCATTTGATTTGCTTTGATGCAGTCGCGAGTCCGACGGAGAAATAAACCACACCGCGAGGGCAGCTCGGAGGACTTCCCTCACTAGATCTACAGAGCGCTCTAGAAGTCGCCTTTAACAGTCTCTGAAACGCGGACATGGGCGTAGGACGGCCCGTGATGGATTCCCCGGCGCCTCTATCGTAGCGAGTGGCGAGATAAACTCGAAGTGTACATTCGTGCTTTAGAAAGCGTTCGGCGTGGCAATACGACCCAGGCACACGAGGCGATAGCTGTCCGCAGTGCCAACAGCCGTTGTTCGTTGGAAGGACACGGCACACCCTGAGCTGTCGCAGGAGCAAGCGGAAGCGAGCTCGGAAAGCGCAGAAATCATTTGTCGCCGTGTTTGAGCAAGCAAGCAAAGGCAACCATTCTACGTGTAACACAAATGTCTGCGCTCCTGAGCAACGCCGGGAGACGTTCATATGATGCAGCAGGGCTTATGAATCGCTACAGAGATACGTGAATATCACCGTAGCGAGGTGGATTCAGGATAAACAAAGGGCGCGGATCGATTTCGCTGCTCTCCTCGACCAAGAAAAGCGCTCAGGCTCGAGGACAGCAGCGAACTTTTTGCGGCGCACTTCAGAACGCATTGTGTGGGCGCGGTGACATCGGAGAGGATCTATGGTGGCGCATCTGTCGTTCGTGCGCCGGGAACCCCCGCCGCAAGGGGTTGATGGGCATTACGTGTGGAATAATATTGGCCCTGGCTTCTGCGAACAAACGCAGCTGGATATATCCAGCGATTGGTAAACAACGTCAGACTGCGGCGACGACGAGCGAGTTCTACAGGCGGGAGACCAGTTCTGCCAGGCCGAGCGGGACAGACATAATATATATAACTGTTGCGGTTGTCAAGACGAAGAGCGCCGAAGGAAGAGCGAGGGTGCTGTCTGGGCAGCCAAGTTAGGAAGTTGTGGGTGTTGAGGTTGTTGGTGCGGGCCGTGCGAGGAAGCTGACAATCATGCAGCGCGGAAGAAGAGCGAGCAGAGGCGCTGGAAGGCACTGCAGACGAGACTCGGAGTGGGAGAGCGTGAGGGAGTCCGGAGGGCTGGTTGATATTATCCCGCGTTGGTTCCGCCAAACAGCCGAGCGCTTTACATAAGTGCGACCACTCGCGACGAAGCGGCATCGCGCCTTTGACCGCCCACAGCCCTGAGCCTGACCGAGCAACCGCCGCTGCGACCATGCTCTCCACCGCGACGCAAACCAAGACCTCGCTCGACGACGACCCGCTCACGCGGGCGATGCGCCCGCCGCCCAACGAGACCGACGAGGAGCGCGCGAGCCGGCTGCAGGCTGAGG
Source organism: Auricularia sp. M12 (assembly GCA_037042885.1). Classification (NCBI taxonomy): domain Eukaryota; kingdom Fungi; phylum Basidiomycota; class Agaricomycetes; order Auriculariales; family Auriculariaceae; genus Auricularia; species Auricularia sp. M12. Next base: position 1,732,639 of record CM073214.1, read on the forward strand.
AAGAGGCCAAGCGCGTCTCCGAGGGCATCGACGAGGAGCTGCGGCAGGAGAAGATGGCGCGGCGCCGGCTGAGCCGCAGAGTGACCAAGATCCTGCTGCTGGGTGCGTGTCGGGACAACAGCCGTCCAGCGCGCCGAGACTGACCGCCGGCTGCTGTCTCAGGCCAGGCAGAGAGCGGCAAGAGCACGACGATTAAGAACCTGCAGCTCATGTTCCAGCCGCACGCGTTCCAGTCGCACCGCAAGGCCTGGCGCGCGGTCATCCACCTCAACCTGATCAAGTGCGTGGCCTGCGTATGCAATGGCGAGCCTATTCCTGACCGCGTGCAGCTCGGTCCGGTACATTCTGGATACGCTGCAGGACGAAGAAGACGAAGAAGCGGCGGATGCCTTCTCGCGTAACCGGCCGTCGTCCGGCCTCACCACGGCGTCGGCGCCGGCCATCAACCCGAGCTCGAGTGTCTCAAGCACCTCCACCTCGTCCACCAGCACAATGAACATCTCCTCGCGCCCGCCAATACATCTCTCCCCCGAACAGAAGCGCATCCGCATGCGTCTCTCCCCCGTTCTCCGCGTCGGCGACGAGCTGGGCTCAAAGCTCTCCCCAGAGTACCACGAGTCCAAGACAAGCGCGCAGAAGTATTCATCAACTGCTACTACATCCTACCCGTACTACGGCGCCGGCGCGCGCGAGCTCACCGTCCGGTCTGGATCGGGGTGGAAGGCCGCCTTTGGCGCGGGCGGCAGACCCAATGGCGCTCAGTCCTCCCGCTCAGGGGCCTCATCGCCTGAGGACGAGGCCGCCAAGGTCCTGCACGCCTGCGTCGACGACATCTGGGCGCTCTGGACGGATCCTATTGTCAAAGAGGTGCTCCGGAAACGCAAAGTGCGCTTGCAGGAGATGTCTGGATTGTGCGTGATCAGCCCCTATTCGCGTCTTTGATTATCACCGACTAGTCTCTCTCCTGCTCGCAGCTTCCTCAATGACGTACACCGAATCGCGGCCCCGGATTATGAGCCAGAGATCGACGACATCCTCCGTGCGAGATTACGAACGCAGGGCGTCGACGAGTACAAGTTCACCATGGAGAGCCGTGAGTTAGATCTGTCGCACACCCCGGCCGTTTCGTCTTACTACCACAAGTTCTAGGTGGGGGTCGGGAATGGTGGGTCTACGACGTTGGCGGGTCTAGAACACAGGTATCATATGCTGTTCCCAGTTGTCATGTTCGAGGAGCTAATGCGGTCGTAGCGAGCGCAATGGGCACAGTTTTTCGACGATATCACCGCAATCATCTTCCTCGCACCGATAAGCGCCTTTGATGAATATCTACCCACCTCAGAAGACCAGACCCGTATGAACAAGCTGGTACGTGACCTCATCCCATCTGTTGAGTAGGAATATGACTTACGCCTAACCTAAGGAGGACACATTCCTGCTGTGGAAGGATGTCGTATCCAATCGGCTACTCGCCAAGGTCATCATCGTCCTGTTCATGAACAAGATCGATGTGTTGAATGCGAAAATCAACTCTGGCGTCGACGTTCGTAAGTATGTCCCGAGGTTTGAAGGGAACGTCAAAAGCGCAGATGAAGTCACACGCTGTAAGATTCTGTTTAGCCACGGCGAGATGAAGGACGCTGCTCACACATCAACAGACTTCAAGGCCAAGTTCAAGGCCATCCACAAGCGCTACTCCCCGCAACCACGGCCATTCCACTGTTTCCCCACTTCCGCGATCGTGCGTTGATTCACCCGACAGCTTATTTTGCCTTGGCTTATCAGATCATATCGCAGGACACGCAAGCCACGTCTATCATTCTCTCGACTGTTCGCGAGCAAATTGTCCGCACCAACCTCGAACAAGCCAATATCCTTTAATAATCTGCCTCCTACGATCCTACGATCAACGACTCTACAGTCGTGCTATTGTAACAGACGTGAACATGACCTTGACAATGCCCGCCTCTTCGTTCTCCTGTCCGCTCTGTTGATTTGTACATCGAAACCTGTCACTACTCGTATAGCTGTGCTGGAATTTCCTCCCCCTTTTTGTGCGATGTTGTCGAGTACATTACACCGTCCGGGCTTTCGTCTGCTCGCATCTGTATTTCATAGCTAGCATCCCAAATTATTCTCGTGACATGTATGTTTGCTATGTGCCCGACTCAGTACTCAGTCCGCGTTGACGCATATTGACGTGTGCAGCCGCAACTGCACCCTAATGGCTGTGGGCGATGGACCACGCCTCCATGGATGCCTAGATATTTCTCGTTATTATCAGGGGCGCACCGTGCGCAGTATAGGAGCTTGTCGAGCAGCGGCAGTCTAGAATAAGGTTACAAAAAGCAAGAGACATTGATACACAGCACCGCAGCCAGCTATTTCACTCGCGGTACGTGCGCGAGTCCCTATCATCCGCCCAAAGTCGCGCCCATTCCAAGCACAAGCGGTAAACATACGCTAGAGCAATAAATCAGCATGTCGTTTGATTGCGGTCGGGTGTAGTGACGCACTCTCCATGTCGACCTTGCGGGCTATTGTCATCTTCCACTCGCGGCCTGCCTTCGCGATCTTGCGCAGCTCCTCATCCCGGTTCGCGTGTTGCTCGCCAGCGGCCGTGGATGAGTATTCCGCTTCGGTGATGTTGGCGGCCTTGAGCATCGACTTGGAGGGGCCGGAGAAGTAGGCGTGGAGGTTGTATATTTCCTTGTATGTCATCGACAGCGGGATGTAATGCAGCCTGGTCGCAGATGCATCAGCTGGGGCTGACCATACACGTCGAATAAACACGTACCACGGCTGAATCCATTCCGAGAAGAATTCGGTGTAGATCGTCGACTTGACCACCGCGCTGTCCGACATGAGGAACGCGAACAGACGCGCGGAGTAACCCATGCCGTCGAAATCGACGAGGTACTTGTGGTGCCAGTGGTGGCCGAGCGGGACAGGCTCTGCGAAGTTCATGTCCTTGCGCATGCCCTCGCAGCCGCCGGGGTACTGCATGCATCCGACGGCCTTCGTGAAACCGGCATCGATAAACTCCGAGTTGAGGTCCTTGACGGGTACCTTCACCTGCCGCCATTTCCCAGAGCCTTTCGGGTGCTCTATGACGACGGTACGGTTCGCGTCGGACTTGTCACTGACCATGCGGATGAACCTGCAGGTACAAGTTGAGAGATCGCAACGAATGAACGTGGAGATAAGAGTTACCGGTGACGTTGGTATTGCGAGAGGAAGCCAGGAGGGTTGCTACCACCACCAGTCGTAGCACCGCGCCAGAAGATGAGGTCCGTCTTCTTGTCCCATGGGGTTTCGTTGTCGTCCACATCCTTAATGATCATGTTCACAGGGTCCCAACCGTACGTATACTTCTTCGTCGAGGAGTAGTAGTAATGACTGGGGATCATGATGTCGCTAAAGCCCTGGCCTTTAGCTGGCGAGAAGATGGGATAAAGGACAGGAATGGTACGCCAATCTGAGAAGAAGTGGCCCTGCTGATAGCGCGCCCACGGGTGGGCACAGAAGTTGAACTTGTCGTCCACCTCTTTGGCAAACACAAAGTCCTCGCTGGACGAGCTAGTGAGGCCGGCCTGTTCAAACCGAGACATGGGCACTTGACCCTGCTTGAGCTGCGCGCGAAGCGAGCCGAACAGTCTGCGCGCCTGACTGGAGGGATGGCAAGTGCGACGATAGGCTTCCCAGACATTGCCGTCGCCGCGCCAATCAGGGATGAAGGGCCCTCCAAGCACGGCTTCCACGCCAGCGGAGGTGTCTTGGGATGTCGTATTCGGGTAATTGACATGCTCCCATGGGACGAGCACACGGCCCTCGGCCTTGGCGTTAATGGGGAAGTCCATATCTGGCAGCTGTACGCGGCGCACGTCAAGCGGGCAGCTCGATTGAATGACAAGGCGTACGGACCGTGTGCTGGAACTTCTCAATCATGACACGGAAACCTTTGGCGCGCGCGCTGACTTCAGAGTCATTGAAGCCGGTCTGGATGTTGAGGGTGATGGCGTTGCCGTTGGTGAGACGGACCAAGTCGATGGAGGGCAAGTGGCCGACCTTGGGTGGATAGTCAGAGCTAGCCAAACCAACGACAAGGAACGTAACGAACCTGGTCTGCGCGACGGCGAATTTCCTTGCCCGAAAGCTCACGGAATGGCTCGAGGTCGCGCATGAGGTTATCGTACTCGTCGATGATTTTGACATCGTTGTCCTTCGCAAACAGCCACCACTCGTCGAACCCGAGCGGCGGGTCGATCTTGTACCGGCGCTTGTACTCGGCCACGGCCTGTGCGAGCGTCTTGCTTTGCTTGGCCAGCAGGGCTTTGTACTTGGTCTCTGCCTCCGCCATGAGCGTCGGAATGGGGTGCACAATCTCGTCCGAGTGGTCCTTGCGAAGGTGCAGGAACGAGTAGCGCTTGAGCCATTCCTGGGCGGCATGCAGGTTGCGCGGAATGTGCGGCTGGGTGCGCGAGATGTAGAGCGTCGTCTGGAACAGCACCCCAAGGATAACCAGGCTCAGCACGACGACCTTGATGCGGCTCTTGCTCGATGGGCCTGCAGCCGGCGCCGTCAGCCGCGGCTTTTCGTCGTCCCACCGCTTCGACATGCTGTCTGGACGGGAGAAGGAGGAACGAAGGAACGACGGGTAAAGAGAGTCTCGCTCAAAGCCGGCGTATGCGGCGCTAAGGTTGCAAATCCCGCACGCCGGACCTTGTCCTCTGAAAATTCCATGTCCTCGCCAACACAATCGATCCAGACGCGCCCCATACAGCGTCCCGTCGCCACAACCTAGACATTCACAGCACGTGGTGAGGTAGCACCGTATAAACATTTCGGCAAACCGTCAGCGCTATACTCGAGGCCGGGCCAGCCAGGATGGCCACCACGGAGCACAGGGGAACAGTACCAGTGCTGTGGACTTGCTCTCATCGGCATCCTGTTGCTCTAGTTGTATCTTCGTGTGAAAATCCTCGCATCTGCTATCCATGCCTGCTCTGCCCGACGACGACAGTCTCCGGAAGTCAGTTGGACCAGTCGCAGAACTCGGGCAGATTACCCTATCCACGACGTCCTTCAACAATGATACGCCATTCACAGTCACCATGCATCCAAGTCGTCCAATTGGCCGGGGTGCTACAGCTACTGTGTACAAAGGGATGGCTAGATTATCGAATGGTCACGTATTTCCCGTTGCTGTGAAGATATTCCACGCCCTTCCCGACCTTGAACACAACGAGGCAAGTGACTGGCTCTACCACAAATTTCATCTGTTCACGTCTCTCTCAGCTTGTCCGTCGAGAACTTCACGCGGCGCGAAACGCTCATCACCGTTTCATTTTACCGTATACCGGGACCTCGGTACATGGCTTGCACAGCGTCATAATCTCACCATTCATGCAAAACGGAAATCTTCTGCAATACCTAGGACTACACGGCCCGAACAACTTGCAGACGCTGGTCAGTGTTCCTATGTCAGTTGCGACAGGCGCCGACCGTTTTGTGTAGATTCTCCAAATCGCTGAAGCAATACACTACCTTCACTCTGTTGCCTTACTCGTGCACGGAGACCTGAAATGCGTAAGGCAAAGTCTTAAGCGAAAATTGTCCCTGACGTTTATCCAGGAAAATATTCTGGTGTCAGACCTCGGGAACGCGCTTTTAGCAGACTTTGGGCTGAGCACCTTGGTTGGCAAAGCTGATGCGAACACGACCACCGCCACATCGATTCGCATACAGCACACGGTCAATTTCGCAGCACCGGAGCTTCTTATCGACAATGTCACGCAGACGTACTCTTCACAGAATGGGAGCTATGTGTGTCTTCGGTCAAAGTCGATGCAGACGGATGTATATGCATTCGGCATGCTGATTCTCCAGGTGACCACGTCCGTTCTGGCACGGGTTTCTTGCTTATGCCCTTTTAGGCTTTTACCAGAAAGCCACCATGGCCAGATTGTACTGCCCAAGCCATCATTCGGAACGTAAACTCCCACATAGTCCATCCACGTCCCGACAACGACGTCGGGCAATTCCAACTCACCGAGGCTTGGTGGGACATTTGTCTCAAATGCTGGATGCACGATCCTGCCAAGCGACCTACAATGCATGCTGTCTGGACAGAGCTACACGTACGTGTCCTTCCCACCTCACCGTACTTGTTAGCCAACGAAGTAAACGATCAGGCGAACCTGGATCCGCTGTGTGAGTCCTCGCAGGACCGATATCATTACACGTCATAAACTCAGGCGCAGGCCAAACGTCCCATGGGCATACCTCTGCTGTCTACTCCGTGGACTACCTACCGTGTAGCGCACGTGTTGTGTCTGGTTCCTGGGACAACACTGTCCGAGTTTGGGACGCTCGCAGCGGCCAAACGGTCCTAGGGCCTCTGCGCGGTCACAGAGGCCCAGTTCGCTGCGTCGCCGCCTCGCCTGACGGTCGAGAGATCGCTTCCTGCGGCGATGATCGAACTGTGCGCCGCTGGAATACGGACACTGGCGCCCAGGTGGGCGACGTCCTGACGGGACACTCGCGGTGCGTCAACTGCATTGCGTACTCTCCTGACGGAAAGCGCCTGGTCTCGGGCTCGGACGATGCCACTCTGCGCCTCTGGACACTTTTCCCTGCAGTCTCACCTGACCTCCTGCTGCAAGGGCATGCCGGTCCGGTGTCTTCAGTCACCTTCTCGCCGAACGGTACAACCATCGCGTCTGGGTCGCAGGACGGGACGATTCGTCTCTGGAATGCTCAGACTGGAGGGCAGCCGCGCATGGTCACAGTGGGCAAGAGTCCCATACATTCAATCTGTTTTTCCCCGGACAGCACCTCCATTGCCTCTTTGTCTGGCACACATGCGCTCTATGTGTGGGACATAGCGACACGCCGCTCAAAGTGTGAGATGCGCGGCCATACCGAGCAAGTCCGTTCCGTGGCGTTCTCACCGTCGGGAAAGTACATCGCCTCCGCCTCGGAGGACTGGACGGTCCGCATCTGGGACGCTGAGTCGGGGGAACCTGTTGGTGACCCCCTCAGAGGACATACTGGCTTCGTCAAGTCTGTCGGCATTCTCCCCTGATGGGAAGAACTTGGTCTCTGGCTCATGGGATATGACTGTCCGCGTTTGGCGTCTTTTCTACTTGGAAGGACCCAACATCGATTCACCATCATCTGCTCATCGGCATCATGCTATCACTGCTCCGCCGAGCCCACGAAATTATCTGGTCCGGGCATTCCTACAGTATCTCGCCTTTATCACTGGTTTCTAGTCTTGCAGTTTCCCAGGCTGTACGTACTACCATATCCTTTTCGTTTTCTGTTGCCTGTGCTTTCGGAGTTACTGTATAATTCGCTGCTATGGAAATCACTCTGTCTTCTTCTTCGCTGTCCAAAACTCTGCTGTGTACATGTATGATAGCATCCCACCCATTGTTGCAGCGTATGTTGTATCGATTGACCGCTGAGACTGCGCGGCAGTGAGCGTCCGATGCACATTGTGAATGAAGGTGACAGACAGTGATCTCGAATCCGACCATGTCCATAACCTTCTTCAGCTCTTCGAGATCCAACTCAATAGACACGTCGCTAGAAGTATTGTTCTCGAAATGCCAGAGCAGTGGACCTATCCCGGATAATTCAGAATAATGGTAACAGAGTAGAGATTTCCTACCAAGGTTTATCCAGATGCCATCGGGCTTGAGGATCTTGTGGATAATACGCAGGTAGTTGACAACGTTCTTCGCCTGTCGAGACACGTCAAGTCATTCGAAGCAGCCACACAGACAACGCTTACCGTGTCCATGAAGAAGCATGTCAGTATGGCATCCCATTGGCCATGCTGAGGCTCGGATTCGTCGGCATTCGATCCATATACCTCCTCGAAGTCACCTGGAGGAAATAAATGGGCGCTTGAACTGCAGAAGCAAACCTTGACCGTACCAGCTACAAGGGAGAAATCTCGGCCCAGAATATCAGACGGCATAACATCTGGGACAGTGACAGCCCTTAGGAGATCCGCCTTGGATCGCAAGTTCGAGAAAGAGTGGATAAAAGGGTATATCGTATGCTGATTTATCTTCGACGTCCTGCGCCAACACCTGTCAGGAGTGGCATGCGAGGTGAAGGCATTAAATGAACCTGTTCAAGATGAAATGCGAAGCCAGCAACATGTAATGACTGAATTCGTTCCCTTGAGACGTGAAGCCTGTATGCCAATCTCAGCGTGCGAACCCGAAAAAAACAGCACGCACCTAAGTGCGCAACGTCGTAGGCCAGGCGTGCGAGGCCAGCACCAGGAATTAGCACACGAATGTCGCCACTGATTCAAAAATTCAGCTACGCCGCCGCCGCAGGACAACAACTCACCGGTCGGCCTCAGATACATCCTTGAACCTCTCGAGAAGAGCATCGAGCATCGGTTTATAACATTGATCCCTCTCGGGCTTGCCCTGCGCAGAATGAGCATGCGGCAGTCAAGGTGCCCATTGGGCCCAACACACCTCTGCACTCCAGTCGCGCACGAACTGCTTTATGGTGCTGCGCACTTTGTCCATATCGTGTTCGCTCGGCCTGCTCTGCGGCGAAGGACCGCGGTGCGATCGCGACACCTGGGTATTGGTTGCAGTTGGCGATTGGGAATGCGAGTGGTTGTGCGCGCCGCCGTGCGTGTGCCCGTGGTCGTGCGCGGCATGAGAATGGCCGCTGTGGCCTCGGTCGTGCGAATGGCTGCCGTGGCTCGCATGATCATGCGAACGGCCGCCGCCGCTGCCGCCATGGTCGTGCGAGTGACCTCCGCGGTCGTGCGAATGACCGCTGCTGTGGTCGTGTGGACCATGGTCGCTATGCCCGTGGTCGTGTAGACCATGATCACCGCTGTGCTCGTGTAGACCATGGCCGCCGCTGTGGTCGTGAACACCATGGCCGCCATGCCCGTGGTCGTGCCCGATACATGCTCGTGGACATGCGGCTCGCGATGGCCTGTAGAATGCACGGATGAGCCACGGGTAAAGCGAAGATACAATGGACTTTGGAATACCATTGTCGTCCTCGTCGTCGTCTTCTTTGTCGTCGTCGTCCTCGTCGTACTCGCCGTCGGACGGCGCATCGATCGTCTCGCCCGCCTCGCCGAATATGCGCGTCTGCGCCACAATGTCCTTGACGAAGACCGCATTCGCCGCGATGCAGCGATCGACCTCCGCGAGCTTGTCGTGCCAGCCCAGCTTGTTGAGCAGCTCGCGGTCTGCGAGTGGTATGCGGAACGCGTCCTTGCGGCGACGGTTGTTCGCATTGTACTGCGAGCGATTCCAGTCAGCGGCCCACGACATCGCTGTCGTTTCGCTCACCGCATCGCGCTCGTAATGCCTAAAGGCGTTGATCACCTTCGTGAACGCCGCGAGCTCCTCGGCCTCCTCGTCTGGCATGACAGACATGACAGCGCTGTGACAAAAGTGGAACGATCAAAGCCGCGCCGGCCAAACAAAACTCAATCTTGCGATGGCATTCCCCGTCGACAGGGGCCAAATGGAGAGGATGCAGTACAAATGAAGGCCGTTCCATTGCGGGAAATTATACATTGACAGCGTACATGCACCTCCAGGCTACTGCAAAGCGTGTTGTCGAAACCAAGGCAGACGGGCGTGACGAGAGGAATCAGGATGTGGATGTGAATTACGGAGGGCAAGGATTTCGTCGTGATACGTAGTGACGGTCGCGCGCATAGTTCAGAAATTATGCGCGCGGAGGTCTGCGATCTCCAGCGGGAGGTTGTCCTGCATCTGCACGTGGCCTTTGTCGGCATCCTGCGAGACCAGAACCAGAGTCAGCGGCAGGCAGCTACTGTGGAAAGGACGCACGGTGTATATCGGCACGTCGGGCGAATGTGGGTGGAACGCCTCTTTGGCCGTGCACGCCTTGATCGTCTGGATGCCAGGCGGGTCGGTAAGCCGGAAAATGCCAAAGCTGCTGAGGCGGTGAGGACGGCGACGCAGTTTCTGGGACAGAGCATACTTGGGCTTCGACTTGGGCGCGCATACAACGGCGAAAGCCTCAGGCAGCATGCTCTGGTAACCACAATGCGTGTGCAGGTCCACGGAGGACATGAAACCTAGGCAAGAACGATGAGCAGTGCGTTCGCAGCAACGAGAACCCACGCACAAGATTGCGTAGGATGGGTGTGAATCCATCCCAGGATGATGAGGTCCCGCTGCATCTGGAAATCAACCAGCAGCTCTTCTTCGTCCATAGAGCACGTGTCGCTCGTCGCATGCTGCTTGGGGATCAACAGCGTCGTCACGACGTAGCTCCTCCCGCTCTTCTTCAAGCGGCCCATTAACAGCCCGCACGTCTCGAGGTTTTTCGACGTGTTGTACGCCGCAATGCTCACGAAGCGCGGGAGCACCTCGCGCGGGAACACCACGGGCTTGAGCTCGGGACTGCGCAGCGCAGACGGCGGGAGCTCGCTCGCCTTGACCAGCGGTGGATCAGCCCTCGCTGGAGGCGGCGTCGCACGCGCGGGGTAGCCGTTTCCGTAGTCCTTGGGCGGTCGGGCCGGCTGCGGAGCAGGCCCAGCGCCAGGGCGTTGTGCGTACGGATACTGCGACAGGCGCGACTGCACCTGGAATGGCTGTTTCGCATTTCCAAACAGGAACGGTTGGGAAGGCTGCGGGAGCGGATGCGAGTAGAGCGAGCCGCCGCTGCTACTGCCACTTCCGAAGCCGCCAGGGTTGAAGCTGAGTCCGAGCGCGCCAGTTTGCGGGATGTCCACGGGTGGGGGCGCGGTCATGAACATCGACTGGAGAGATGGGGCGTAGCCCTGCGTGCGCTGGTGCGGGCTCATGAGTTTCGGGTAATGTATAGGTTCGCCTGGCGGTGGGCTGGTGGTCGTGATGGGTTCGATGGGTTTCCTTGTGTGTCCGAGTCAATGGCGACGCACAGAATGCATGGCGCGTGAGAACTCACCCTCGTCCGGGCGGGGGTCGTTGGGGCTGGGGTGATGCAACGTGTGCTGCGAGGGGCCGCCGTAGTCGGAGGAGCTGTCGTCCACCTCGCGCGGGCTCTCGAGCGGGTGCGGTTTCGGCATGAAGTATTCGTCCTCGCCACGGGACGGCGCCTTGTACTCGATCGGCCGCGTCTGCGCAGCCGCGGCCGCAGCAGAGGTCGAGGCACCCAAGGAGGTCTGCAGCTGGCTGAGGTCCCAGCGTTTGCGGTCCTCCTCCTCGCGGCGCGCGGCGTCCTCGGCGGCCCTGCGCGCAGCCTCCTGCTCCGCCCAGCGCCGGCGGGCGGCCTCCTCGTCCTTCTTGAGCTGCTCCTCCGCGCGTCGCCGCGTCTCGGCCTCGATCTTGCGTCGCTCCTGCTCCTGGTGCCGTCGCACGGCGTCGGCGTTCTCCTCGGCCTGCCGCTTGGCGGCCTCGCGCTGCGCCTGTTTCTCCGCGTGCTCGCGTGCCTGCTGCTCGCGGGCGAGACGCAGACGCTCGTTCGTCGCTGCGCTCGCCTCGGTCCCCTGCTTGGTTTGCGCCTGGTACTTCTCGAACCGGTCGCTGAGCGTCGGCCTGAGCTCGCCCAGCTTCTGCAGGATGTCATTGCCATTCTGCAGCAGATGTAGCTAGTTAGTCATAACAATGAAGACAGCAACGGTACGCACAAGGGTCAGGTTGTGTCTGTGCACATGGGAGAGCTCGCGGTAATTCGAGTGGGTGGGCACGCGCTCGACGACGATGGTGGCCGCGCGGGCATAGCATATGAAGGCGTTCTCGAGATCGCCATCCGCTACATACTGGTCTGCCTGTTTCCGCAGGGCACTCGCGCCGACGAGGATGTCCTTGAGGGACTTTGTGCCATCGTACGGGTACGACTGGGCGGCCTTGGCGAGCTCCGCAATCGACCGCGGCGACGCTGAGCCTGCTTTGGACGCCGGCGTGGCTGGCTTGCTGCTGCCACTCATACTGCGCAGGTCATAGGCAACGCCAGACGATGGCGAGTCTCAAGTCAAGTTCTGGCTGCAAACAGCCTTGCGGTTAAGAGTCGTCTTCACCCGGGTGGCTGTACGCTGTGCGGCACTGCCGGCGCGGTTCTCAGTTCCCCCAAGGACGGCGGAATGACAGGAGAAAACAGAGCAGCCGGCCTCGTATCTATTATTCGTACAAACGGGCACACAACATAACGGTCAACTATCCCGCGCGATTACAACACTACAACGACGTAACCGAGCCTGCCGCTTCCGGACGACAGAATTCAAGAAGGCGTGCCCGCAGGCTTCGCCCTTGCACCGCGCGACCCGCCGCCCGCACGCCGCTTGGTATTGCGGCTCCTGTTGCGCTTACTGTCGCGTTTGGCCGCGCATTCGTCGCAGAACCACGAGCCCTTGGGCGCCGCCGACAATCCCGTGCAGGCGAGATGGAACTGTTAGGGGACACCGTTAGCGCGCGGAGTCGGGTGCGCAGCATCGTCCACTCACCCATTCACGCGGACAGTCCTCGCCGTCGCAGGCAATCATGTCGCCGTAGCTGACCGTGTCGCAGTAGCAGTATCGAGTCTCGTCCTGGTCCGCGTCGAGGTCGTCCCCGGCGTCCGCCACGGCGACGTCAGGGCCCACGGCAACGCCCTGGCTGCCATTCTCCCACCTGTCGAAGGTCTGGTCGGCGAATCCGCCAGGCTGCGCGAACCGCGCAGGCCCTCCGGGCGACGCAAAGGTATCCTTGCCGTTCATGACGGCGTCCATGAGGCCCGCGCCGTGCGGGGTGCCCTGGCCATTCCTGTTGGACTGTGCGGGCGGCCGACCGCCGCGGGACCTCGGGGTGCCGTTCCCATTCCCGTTGAGCTGGCCGGCGCGCAGCAGCTGATGCGAGTTCATCGACAGGATCGACTCGGCCGGCGAGGCGGCTCTGTGAGTGGGGGAAGCGGCGTCAGGACAAGTGGGCCCCAGGAAGGAGAACAAGTGCGCACCTCCTGCGACCGTTGCGCTCGACGGGATCGGCATCGCGCTCGCGGCGCACGGGGCGGTGGTCGCCATCGTCGTTGTTGGTGCGGCGGCGTTTGGCGGGCGTAGGGTTGTCGCCCGCGGCGCCGAACCCGCGATTTCCAGCCTGGGCGCGGCGCCTGCGGCCCGTCTCAAGCGGCGAGGGATTGGCGAAGGGGCGGAAGACGAGGTCGGGTACGTCGTCTTGGACGTGTTGCGCGACGGCGCGAACGCCGGGTCGTGCTGTGCCACCTGTCTGAGAACGTTGTCGAGATACGTGCGCTGGCTCTGCAGCTGCGCGGGGCGTGAGTGGCCTGGCTCTATGGAACGGTATAAAAATGGGCTGCATACGAGGTCCGCGGTCTGGGTGACGACGCGAATCTTGTCGTCGGTGCCGAGCTTGAGACGCGCCGCCTCCTCCGCGACGTCGACAAGGGCGGTGAAGCGCAGCTCGGCCGTCGAGGCGGGGTCCTCGAGCAGGTCGGTGAGGGTGTTGAGCTTGTGGGTGATCTGGATCATCGAGTTGTTGAGCACGCCGTCGAGCTCGCGCAGGTCGGCGATGTTCTTCGCGACGTCGAGCGGCAGGGCGTCCAGCGTCGACGCGTATTCTGCCAGCAGCACATGCTCGTACGGCGACGTGCGCAGCGGCATCGAGGGCAGCGGCGAGGGCACGGTGGTTTGGGGGCAAGTTCGGGAGCGGTGGCGCACATGGCCGAGATCCTCTGGCACCAGTCTGCGTCCGCCCGGCCCGCCGGAGACTGGCTATCCTTCGGAGCCTGAACTCTACTTTGCGCTCATCATCAAAAGGACTTTGGGGAAAGCCACGCCCGCCGGTCACGCCCACTACTAACCCTTCCCCCCTCAAGACTCAGGTACGCATATACCCTGCCTGCCCGCCTGCCATCGCCCCGTACCCATTATCAGCCTTCCAGCAATGGCCCAACGCGTGACGCTCCGCAAGCGCAACCCGTACAACACGACCTCGAACCGTCGTCGGATCGTGAAGACGCCGGGCGGTAAGCTCGTCTACCACCACATCAAAAAGCCCGCGTCGGCCCCCAAGTGCGGTGACTGCGGCGTGGCCCTGCCTGGTGTGCGTCCTCCATCCCTCTCACGCTGCTACTACTCGCATATTGACTGCTTGTGCCCAGATCCCTGCCCTGCGCCCGCGGCAATACGCCACCATCTCGAAGCGCCAGAAGACGGTCCAGCGCGCATACGGTGGTTCGCGGTGCGGAGACTGCGTCAAGTCGCGGTGTGTGCATTCCTTCATTCCCTACGTTCAGCGCGTGCTGACAATGAATACAGCATCGTGCGCGCGTTCCTTGTGGAGGAGGCCAAGATCGTCAAGAAGGTCGTCAAGGCGCAGAAGGTCGGCCGCAAGTAAACGCGCCCCTCTGCGCTACGGTTGCTGCTTTCGGTGTCCATGCCTCTCCATGTGTATTCGCTCTCCTCCATTGCCTTATGAAAACGACCGAGGAAGTCGCTATGCGCTGAGACTCGCTGGCCGTTCGTAATGAGCATGATTTGCGCTGGGCGATAATCCTTTGGCCGTTCCTCCGCGATGCTATTGCGCGTTACGCTGTCTTCAACGCCAATCAACTTGACGTTCGATTGCATTGAACTCACAGCAGTCTCGCAGAGACCGCTCGAAACGTCTATTCAAGAAGCACAAGATAAGATTGTCAACTAGCTACCAAGTCCGTTAGGAATACTTGCAAGTGAGGGAGGATCGTATGTATGTCGTATGGTACTCGTACACAAGAACACATCGTCCGAATCATCTCAAACATCTTCTGCCCGACGTTCGAACGGGTTCGTGGCGCGCCCGGGCGGCGGGCCTGCCGGAGGGGCGTACGATTGCTGCTGGGCGGCAGCAGCCTCCGCGCCCCACGTCTTCTGCTCCTCTTCCTGCTTTTCCAGCGGCGATGAGCGGCCTTGGGCGTCGTAACCGGGCAGCTTGTGCGGGTCGTACGGTGGGACGTAGTCTTCTTGGTACCCACGTCCTGGCGGCGGGCCCGCGGGCGCGGGATAGCCCTGGAATGCCTGCATGCGGATTTGATCTGACGGCGCACGCGGGTAGGCCATGCTTGCGGGGTCCAGAAGCTGGCGGTAGAACGCGAAAACGATGCTGGCGAACAGGAGCGAGAGGACTGTGCGAGCACGCCGATCAATGACATGAAGACGGAAAGTGTGATAATGTGTACGACGCACTCGTGGAGACGATGAGCCATGCAAAGTCGGCAAAGATGTTGCGGTTCATAGCGCTGCTGCAGAAGCGGCGAGCGGCGTCGGGAGTAAGTGTCTCCCTCGTCGTTCCCCACCATCCGTGCGGCTGCACAGCGCAATGGACATTAGCGCTGTTCCCCCCTAAAGCGATGACGACAGGATACATACTACAAAAATAGTAGCGTTGGTGGTATCCTTAACACACATGTCCAGGAGGGTATTCTGGACCGCATCGGTCAGACATCATGGCCCGACAGCTCCTCACACGACCATACCTTGTACTTGAAGTCCAAGATGATGGAGATGACTTGGGCAGCGAAGACCAGCAGTGCCGCGAACAGGGTCAGGAAAGAGTACAGCCGGACCAAGTTGAGTCGTTGCTGTTTCGCAATAGCAATGGCAGGTCAGCTTCTCCCGAACACGAGGCGCAGCAAATGCAATCGGTTTCCAAGTACGCACCGTGGTCGCCGCAAAGACGCCAAAACACTCGATTGCAAAGGCACCCATGAAGATGGCGCCGAGCGCAATGTCGAACGGGACGAACATGGGCAGAGCTGATCAATGGAGCAGATGACGTTAGACGCCAGCCGCTGTGCCAGTATGCCTGCAAGCCGACGCACAGTTGTCCTTGTCTGAGTTGATGTCCTGGAAATTGGACACCTGCGCAGGACGGGCGTCAGCCATCGAGGACGCGCATAGCCTCAAGCCCGAGCCGGCCGTACCCCCCTGCCACGCAATACGGTACGGTAAGACAATGGAAGACTGCGATGGCAAGACACGCACCAGAGCAGAGTCCATACTGCAGACGCGAGGGCGGAGATGATGACGACGGGCCGCAGGCTGCGTCTGTACACCCTCGTCACAAATGCGTATGTGGGCGGATTTCCTGGTGAAGGCGTCAGTCGATTGCTAGTCAATCCAGTCTGCCTGGCGGACGCACCTGTCGGGATGGGAGGACGGGTAGCCATGATGATGGTGCAGTTGGGAGAAATACAGAGGCTTTGGAGAATTACTTAAGTAAATGGTGTGGTGGGAGTTCAGGTGAGGGCGCGGCCGAGGCTTTCCCCGGCGCGCAGCGCATCGCCTCTTCCCTTCCGCATTGTGCCCGAGACCGCTGCTCTTTCCCGACATTCCCGTCGAACCCCATCGAACCAGCCTGTTGCTGTCTCTGCCTGGCTTCTGCTCAGTCCTGAATGGCTGAAACAACGCGTCACTGCCCCCATGGCGATCTCAGCTGCTCGATGCGTCCAACTTGACAGCCATTCCCGTCTTCATGACCATCCACTGAGGCTTTCACGCGGGAACGTACCCCAGCCTCATTGCTTCCAGATGCGCGCCACGCAATCATTGCCCTGTGGTCGATACTTTGCTCGCAGTCTCGTCCTGCGCTTGTGCCAGCCTGCGCACCCGCTGCCCCGCCTGGTTCGAGTTGCCTTCAGAACGACGCTCTCTGCTCTGCAGCTCAGGCAGCATCTGCTATCATTGCGGATGCGGGACCAGCAGGAGCAGATCGTTGCCAAATGTGCCCCAGTTGGTTATGCGATCTGCGAGCCTGGACATGTCCCAACATCTAACAGATTCTCGCCGTTTGTGCTCTGACATCCATGAATGCTTCGTTTCGAAATGTCCACAGTGTTTGGGACCTTTGGCTCCTTCTTGCTCGCTGTCGCACGAACTCCCAACTCTTTGACCTTCATGATGCGCGATAATGGGAAGTGACCTTTCGCTGCACACACGCCTGTGCACTTGCGATCTCGCTAGCCGCTAAATTCGTGAATCTTGGCGCGTCTAAACCCGGTGCTGTGATCGTCAGCATCGGGAGTCTCCTGCGTCGAGCCACTCTGGACACTTCGCGTAGGCTCTCGTAATTGGACGACGTTGGCTTCCTGCTCACTCATCGTTCATGGTACCCTGCTGATTCAAAATATCGCTAATGTCGAGAAGGCAAAACCACTGTACTGAGCGCCGGAGGTATTAACTCTGTCCGACTATGAACCTTGCGCGACATACACACGATCTAGTCTCACAGAGCAGCCATCTCCGGCGCGTCCCAGTGGAAATACTTTCCGGACAGCTCGAGAGGAGCGCGCTGCACCAGGTTGGCAATAACGCGCCCTGGCACTTCAGGCTCGAGTAGGCCATCGAATAGCCTGCTTTTGAGCTCGTCTGAAAGATGCTTAGACGCTCTGGTGGCAAAGTCGTTCTGCATCTGCGATATAGATTAGTCACCGGCTGGTATCATTGACGCGAGCCGGCTCACCTTTGTGCGCACTCCTCCTGGATGCAGCGCGACAAAGATCTGATTAGGCCTCTCTGCTGCCAGAGTGCTGTGGAGATGCAATCGGCATAATGAATCAGATGCATGCGAGGTTACAACGTCGTACCGATTCAGGCTGTTGGCTGCGGCCTTGGACGCGGCGTAGGGCCCGGCTGCCACTGCCCCAATCTCGGCCGCGAGGCTACTGACAATGATGGTCCTGGCGCCATCCTTCATGACAGGGAGCAATGCCTGGAGGAACCGCACGACGCCGAACACGTTGACCTCGAACGTTTTGTACCAATCCTCCAGGGGCAGCTCGGCCACAAGACCGACTCCCGGGTTCGCCGAGGCGTTGAAGACGACGGCATCCACGTGGTCCGAGAACTTCAAGGCCTCTTCGATGGAGCGCTTGATAACGTCGGGCTGTGCGCTAGTACGCCGTGTGCGGGTGAGCGGGGGGACCACGCGACGCGACCACGACAAATGGGCGTACTTACAGATCACCCAGCACAGTACGCAGAGTCTTCGAATACTTCTTAGCAAGCTCGCTGAGCTCTGTCGTGTCTGATCGATGGACGACGACGACCTCAGCGCCCTCTTCCAGCAGAAATTGCGTTGCAGCCAGGCCAATGCCTCTATCATCGGTCCGTTAATCCTGGCTGACTTGTTGGGATCGGCATCATACCTGGCACCTCCAGTCATAATAACGTTGGGAGACATGTTGCTGCTGTTCGCTATCGTTCTTGGTTCACTAGAGCTCCCCCGCAGTCTTTAAAGCATATACGTCGAGCTGACCAAGATGCCGCAGCGTACGGTTTCGGGCAAAGCTTGCATGAATAAGACTGCTTCCAAAGCAACTCTCCTAGAGTGTAGCTGTAAGCCCCATATACCCATCACTGTAGCGCTCTGTCTATGACACAATGTCTTCCTGCAGTTGGTTTAGGCCATTCGGGTTCGCAAGTTGTTTGTCTCTGTTAAGGGCAAACAACTTGCTTAGTGTTCAGGCGCTGAGTCAGCGCACAAGTCCGGTCCAGCACTTCAAAAAAAGTTAACGTCTGCAAAGCATTCGCTAGGATAATAGATACTTGCAAGTGAGAAGCCAACTACCAAATCTGGCATGGCATGAATAATGCAGAACCCTATAGAAGCTATAGGCTCACATATGAACGCCTCTAAGCTTCAAGGTTCTCCTCGGGCTCTATCTAAACGGCCATGTAGGCTACTATAAAAGAAACAAAATCTGATTCCACTGCATTTTATCTCTTGGGATCAGGGAATTTAAGCGATCACCGGCGCTCTTGGCACGCTGCGGACTACGGTAGACCAACGAGACAGCCTCCTCAAGAGCAAAAGACATCTGTTATCAACCTCGTAACGACGACTTTGACGAGCATGGGAAGTGGGAATGGTAGAGGATTTTGAGAGCCCGTCACCGAGAGGATCGGGTGCTACGGGCCGGCGTTATGGGAGAATACAGTGGATTGCTAATGACACCGGCTCTCTTCGGCCTGTGTGAATCCTTCCCGATTTGCAACGTGAAAGAAATCCTCGTTCTCGATCGGCTTCGACTTGGAATCGTGCCTACGGCTATACTAATCGACGTCCTGAAGGCCGTCCTGGTATGCGGCGAACGGTGGATGCGCGTGCTATGGCAGACCGAGGAGACCGTCATGCGCAGCGCCGTTTCCGGTCGTTTGCGCACAGCGGATCCACGAGAATCTTCAAATCCCATGATCTGATCATGGTTCCAGAGTGACGTTCCATCACGATGACTGGAATATCGTATGTAAGGAAATTTGTCCAGCCTTTAAATTTGCGGAGCGCGCGCGTACGAGCACCCACCGCTTCCTGTGGCTCCCTTTTCCCGTTATGCGCGCTGTTGCCTCACTTTCTTTACTCGGTCTCGTCACGTTCGCGAGCGCTGCCGCCTCGAGCGCCGAACTGAAGCTCTTTAATGACAAGGCATCCAAGTTGAAACTGCTTCGCGGCGTCTTCGAGGGCTCTATTCGTACCAGGTGTGCACATCTCCAACCTGCTCTTCCGAGCAAAAATTAACGAGCAATGTATAGCTGGGAGCAAGGTACCGCTTCTCAGGCTGTCCTGGAATGGGACTACCCGGAGTATAGCGTGTTCGGTCGCAGCCCCTTCAAGTCGACCGGCAAGCTTCCCGCCTCTGTTCTTCACTTCGCCATCAGCGCCGTCGTCCGCCAGTCCGAGGATGGTCGTCTCTCCCAAATGATTAATGACGGCCTGGACGGTGCGTCGCTTGACGGCGCTTCCTCCGGTCCCAGTGTTGTTCTTGGTACGTCAAGCCCATCCGCCCGAGAATGCGACTGCTGACGACTCCAAAGGCATGATCACCCAGCCCAGCCGCAAGGATTACTGGGCCACCGCTGCTGAGAAACAACTGAACCTCGTACGTTGTGATCCCTAGTAAGTTCCCGGCGCTTCCGTTAAACGCGGTTTCAAGATCCTCAACGACGTCCCACGGACGTCCACTGGCGCTATCTCCCACCGCATGGACACCAAGCAGTATTGGGCCGACGGAGTTTACATGGGCTTCCCTTTCCTCGCGTACTACGGCGTTGTCACCGGAAACCAGACGCTGGTGCAGGAAGCTTACGACCAGTGCCGACTCTACCGTGACGGTCTCCTCAGAAAGGATGCACCCTACGGCCCTGCATGGGGACATCTCTTCTCCGACGACGATAAGCAGTGGTACGACGGCGGAATCTGGCTGACTGGTACGTTCGATACGCAATCATGTGGCTACGCATATCAACGTTCTATGGAGGCAACGCCTGGGCTGCCAAGGGAATTCTCCAGGTCGCAGCGACGATTGAGAAGTCTCCATACGCCAGTGAGATGACCTCTCAGCTGACGGACCTCAAGAACTGGGTGCAGGAGATCCTCGACGGGATCTTCCCAGCTCTCGTGCGTCTTCCTCCTATCGCCGACCATCGTATCTCACCATTGCATACAGAAGCCCGATGGTCTCCTTCCGGACTACGTCCAGCCCGGTGGCGCGGATTTCAGCGATGCCGCGGCGTCGGCGGCGCTCGCATCGGTCGCTTACCGCGCTGCTACCCTCTGGCCGAAGCAGTTCGGTGACAAGTACACCAAGCCCGCTGGTGAGTAGTTCAAAGACAGCTTTCCCTACTATTTCGAGTTCTCATTCCATCTTTAGGCAAGATTCGCGACGCGATTGTCAACGGCATTGACGAGCTTGGTTTGATGACTCCTCTCGTCGATCCGCTCAAATGGGAGGCCATCGGCATCGTAAGCACTGAGGGGCAGTCGTTCGGTTCGTACCCTTGGTTCAGCTTCCTGTGTTCGAGGAGAAAGTCTGAACACAATTACAGGCCTCATGCTCGCGGCCGCATGGAGGGACTACCTGGGCGTCAAGCTCTAAAGTTATCTGAGACACTGTCTCGTTCTTTCATTTGCATTTATTGCAGCGCATCTCTGAAGATACCTCGTCGCTCTCTGATCGTATTAATTCTACGTACATCCATTATAATTTCATATCCTCGGAGGATGCACTTCGATTTGGTTCGCATGACGATGAATAGAGACTTCATTGCCTCGCTTCCACCTTCTGAACTTTTATTGTGCCCTCTCTTCAAGAGTAGGAGAGCCTGACCAGAGCTGGGCGCTTGTGCGTGAGCACCTCAGCTGCATCTGGGCGCTTACCTCAGCAGATTCGGTGCCCCCGGTGCGAACCGCCCGAGGCGGACGAGTGCGACTCTCGTGCAGCTTCTACCTCGCACCCGCGCACAGTGACTTGCCAGGCGCTGTCCGGCCTGCCAGACACACGGCCCCTGTTCAGCTCGCGGCTGCGCGGTCGAACTCCGCCAGCATAGGTTGCCAGAGAACAACCACCCTGTCCCCATCATGCCGCCCTCGACTGCCGTCGGCACTCAGGCGAACGTGGACGACGCCATACTGCCGTATGTGCTCGTCAACGAAATCGGCAAGGGCTCGTTCGCGACCGTCTATCGCGCGTACAACAATGTGCGTGCCATTCATGCTGCGTGCAGGCCTGGCCTACGCGCGCCTCAATGTTCCACTGACCGATTATCCTCGTCGCCAGCAAACCCGCGAGCAGGTCGCGGTCAAGACGGTATCGCGCAAGATACTGACGCCCAAGCTGCTCGAGAACCTGCAGCAGGAGATCAAGATCCTCAAGGCATTGAATCATAAGCACATTACACGGCTCATTGAGATCATAGTGCGTGGCTGCATTTCCGTTGCATGCACACCATAACTCACGCCTATCTGCCCTTGTAGGAACGTCCTAGAGAAATACACCTTATCATGGAATATTGCGCGGGCGGCGATCTGTCCAACTATATCAAGCGACGAGGCCGAGTCGAAGGGTTGGAATATATTCCTGCCCCAGGCCAGCCACCAATGTATTATCCTCACCCACGCATAGGCGGTCTTGACGAGGTCGTCGTTCGCAGTTTCTTGCGGCAATTAGGTGCGATCGTGCAGTTATGACAACATCATTCTCTGACACTTCTATCAGCTCGTGCACTCAAGTTCCTACGCTCGCGGAATCTCATTCACCGTGACTTGAAGCCACAGGTGTGTTCAGCGCTCGATGACATGCGCAGTTAGCTGACCACTTGGATAGAACCTGCTGCTGTCCCCGCAGAGCGAAAGTGACAAAGCCAAAGGCACGCATCCTGTGGGCGTCCCGATCTTGAAGGTAGCGGATTTGGCTTCGCACGCAGCCTCCCCAATGCGATGATGGCCGAGACGCTGTGCGGTTCACCGTGAGTGAAACAATTGCATTACACAAGAGAGGCTCACCTATCTCCGCCAGATTGTACATGGCGCCCGAGATTCTTCGTTATGAGCAATATAACGCGCTCGCCGACCTCTGGTCCGTAGGAGCTGTCCTATATGAGATGTGTGTCGGAAAACCTCCATTCCGCGCACAGAATCATATGGAGCTCTTGAGGCGCATCGAGAACGCACGCTCAAATGTCAAGTTTCCGGATGAAGACCCTTCGTCTGCGCAGGTCGATCCCACAACGGGCGCTCCCATAAAGCCGGTACCCGCAGACATAAAGGCTCTTATTCGCAGCCTTCTCAAGCGGCATCCCGTGGAACGGGCCACCTACGAGGACTTCTTCTCCAGTCCGGCTGTTGCGAATTCCAAGACCCGTCTATCTCGACATCGCTCGAGCAAGACGGATCTGACTTCGCGATCGAATGTGGATACAGAATCTGCAGCGTCGACATCACGGTTACCTGGTACTCCGGAAGTACCTGTTGCGACAACGAAAGACGCGAGTGTTCCCCTAGTGGCCCCGACACTTGCACACCGCGCTTCGTCACAGGACAAGGGCAAGGCTCGGGCGACTGAAGTCAATGCCCCACCACTTGCTGCCCCTGCGTGGGCAAAGGACATCCCGGCTGCACACCGGGTAATTCCCAAGGAAGTTCTCGACCCGAAGGCCATCTTTCCCCCAAGTCCATTCGACTTCCGCGGGCGGACTCATAAGGCGCACACAGACCTTGGGGCAGACGTTAGCGCTGACCGTGCAGAGACACCGGCCAGTTCTCCGTACGTTTATTGTCGCGAATACCTGAGAAAAATCTAATGAAGCGCAGGCCAACTGGAACCACTCCGAACTTCCCTCCTGTGGCCCCCCAACTTGCGCCTGCGGCCCCAATTACCATGCGTTCCTCGCCCAGGGCAAAGAACACGCTATTACCCATAGCAGAGCAGACGCGACTGGGACGGCCTTCGTTAGACGCGGATGGCGCAAACCTCACCACTTCCATGGGGGAAACGACGCGGGAATACGTTTTTGTCGACACGAAGGTTGTTGAGTTCAATCGTGCGGTCGATGGTACGCGTCACAGCTTAAACGCCGAGTTATGCTCACCCAATCAAGCAGAGATCAACTCTAGACAGAACCCGCCGTCGCGGCAGCAGGGACACTCACGGGCCCGCACAACGGCTTATCCTCCCGAATCGCCATCCGCACAGCGGTCGTCGTCCACGCCAAGTTCTCCGTCAGGGAGGAACATTGAACTTGCGCCTACACCAATATTTCCTCCGCCCGGACAATATGGTTATGCACAAGGTAACCACTACCATTGTGTTTCGGCGACCTTTTTAACACCCGATAGTGGCGTATACTCCTACCCGCATGGCGTCCAATGCATTGGCTAAAGCGCTCAATATCGCGTCCAAGAAGCTGTTCGGTACGGGTACCTCAGGACAGTCAGCCGGAAGTCCTTCCAGCGTGGAAAGTGCGGCTAGCGGTCACCGCAGCGATTCCACGGGCGAGAACGCTGCGCAGTTATCTCCTGCGCTTGCACGACGACGCTCTACGCAGGCACATACGAGCTCTACGCCGCCTTCACCTGCCGCTTACGTTCCCGCGATCGAAAGCAAACCGACCGAGGCAGAGTTGGCCGAGAACGCGCTCTTTGCGGGTCTCGAGGACATCGCGCAGAAGACCCATGTCTTCGGCAAATGGGCGGACGGCTTGTTCGAGGGTCTGCGGGCATCACGAGGTGCGTATAGTCGGCTGCTTCTTCAGTGTTGCTCACAAGACGGTCAGATCCAACTACCGATCCAGTGAGAATGGCTGCCTTGAAACGGCGGGCGAGCGACAGCGACGACAAAGCTGCAACCGCGATTGCAGTGTATATCTTGATTATGCAGTTCTCGCAGAAGGCGCTGGATCAGCTCAGGGAGTACCACGAGCGAATTCCGCCGGGACAGTTGTTGGGCTCTGGATTCGATGCAGGTGCGGACAATCGATGCCCTCTCGTCGCATGTCGGGCTGACAATTGAATTCCAGCGCTCAAATGGTTCAAGAACGGTTTCATGAAGAGTCATGAGCGTGCGGCTCTGATTCAAACATGGCTACCACATGAACAATCTATGCCCTCGCAATGGATAGAACAACTGACATACACGCATGCTCTTGAGCTGGTCAGTACTGGCGCTATCTCTGGTGCTGTACTTCGTCTGACCACTGCAAAGTCGCGCGAGGCCGCTCGGAAGGAACTCCTCGATCAAGCGAAGACCCCCGATGAATGCGAGAACTTGTACGAGGACTCGCTGTGGTGCCTATATGCTCTGCGCGACGACATGCTGGAAGAAGGCAAACCCTTCATGGAGCAGGATCGGAAGACTATCAGTGACTGTGCGTCGTGCCGATTGACAGGCTTAGGACCATCCGCTGATTTCTTGATCAGGGATCACGCGTACTAAGTTGCGACTTGTGCGCTGCAGGGCACGGAAGGGCATGGATCAGGACGCGCGACTTAACGATGCGCGTGCTGACACCAACCTTGACGAGGCGTGGCGTCAGCCGGCGCCGTGGGATGAGGCCAACGTAACCGCCGAGTGATATGGCCAGCCCGCTGGTAAAGGACACATCCCCCATTTCTCAACACCGCTACAACCTTCACTTTGCTCTTGCTTACTCTATTTTGTAGTTGCTAATCCATGTGGTGCTTGTGCGTGCCAGAACACTGTGCTCCGTGTATTATTTCCTTTTCTTCTATTATTGTGCATGCCTGCTCTCTTGCTCTGTTGCCCTGTACTTGTAATGGACCCCTGTAGTCTATCACCACACAGACGAAGGTTGTATACCAACAAACTGGCCATCTCTCTATCCGTTTTGAGCGGGATGACTTGCGATTGGTCTCATTGGGTAGCGATTGGGGGTGAGCTCCTGGCTGCAGCTCGAGTGGCCCAGCACGCGCTCATTATCTCACCAGCCGTTCCATGATCCTCGATCAGCCTCTCGAGGGTCTAAAGCCGGTCAGAAACCAACATGGTTGAGTGATAGAGACCTTGGGAACAAGTCTGGAGACGAGTGAACTCAAAGATAAAGTTCCTACCGTACGAATGGGGAGGAGACTCCAGAGTTGATCTCAGATTTGTCCTCTGGAGAAGAATATTCCGCAGCGTCGACATGACATGCACAACCCATGGTATGTAGGTTCATGTGAAGGGTTAGCCTGGGGCTGGCCAGTGCCGATGATCATTAATGCGTTAACATAACGTGCGCGGCATCTGCTGCATCAGTACTAGTGAGCAAATCCCGACTCGCGAGCTCGTGGATACCATCTGACGCCGCCACTGCGTTCATGGATGGTATGTATACACCTGAGAGAGACGTTCTTACACTAAATGCACGAGTTCCTTGGCAAAGTACGCTGTCGTCTCTTATCAGATCAGCCGATAAGATCTGATTCGGCCGATGATAAGATAGATAAGATCACGATTGCCCTGTGCATCAAACATTCGGCCTGACTCGCCGGCCCCCAGTATAAATGGTCAGGAAGCAAGTGCCGCTTCCACGCGTGCGGTCATGATGCTTGCCCCGCTCTTCGCTCTTGCCTCACTGGTCAGTGTAGGTGCCGCTGAGACCGTTCTCGGCGCCGTGATCTTTCAACGCCATGGCGATCGTGAGCCAAGGTTTAAAAATCGAGATCCATCTCTCTAACTACTGGACAGGTACCAGCAAACGCTTCTCGCCGACCCATTTGACTACGCTCGGCCTGAACCAGGTGTACCAGTCTGGTTCTTTCTACAGGTCGACGTATATCGCAGAGGGTGCTAGCAAGCAGATTCACGATATTGCACCTTCCGCCGCGGCGCCAAGTCAGATCTTCGCTGCAACTCCGGACGAGGCCACTCTCTTCTCAACGGGCTACGCCTTCCTCCAAGGCCTGTACCCGCCGCTTGCCACGGGCGATGATGCTGCCGCAGAGCTACTGGCGAATGGCGACAGCGTCGAGCCACCGCTGGGCATCAACTATCTCCAATTACATAGCGAGAATGCGGACGCACCGGAAAGCATCTGGCTCAAGGGAGACGTTGCGTGTCCAGCATATATCTCGGCAGCGAAGAGTTACGCGCAGAGCAGCGAGTTCAAGTCGCTCGCCAAGAACAAGGAGACGTTTTACCGTTCCTTCACGCCCCTTCTCACCGGCCTGTTCAGCCGGGACGACATCGGCTACGGGAAAGCATACGAAATCTTCGATTATCTGAACGTCGGCGTCGTCCATAACGAGACCATCCGGCAAGCGGTCAGCGACGATGATCTATTCCAGCTACGTACCTTGGCAGACGCCCACGAATGGGCGTTGGCGTTCAATGCTAGTCAACCGGAGCGCTCGATCCCTGCAAAGACCTTCGTCGGCAAGGTTCTCAGTCAGCTGAACCAGACAGTGTCGAGCAAGACTGGCCCGAAGCTGTCCGTCCTCGTTGGGAGCTACATCACCTTCCAGTCGTTCTTCGGCCTGGCCTCCCTCCAAAACCAGACCGACGAGTTCTATGGATTGCCCGACTACGCGTCTTCGCTGGTCTTCGAGGCTGTCACGAATGCCACCGTTCCCGCCGATACGATGCCGTCTTTGGACGATGTCTCCGTCCGTTTCCTGTTCAGGAAACGGCTCGGCGCCCGGGACGCCACTGCGTTCGTTCCCGTTGTTCGACCAGACGACCGACCTCATGTCGTGGAACGAGTTCCAGGAGAGAATTGGAGCCTTGCAGATTGCGACCGCCAACCGCTGGTGTGCTCAATGCGAGGCCACGCAGGGCAACCAACCGTTCTGCCCCGCGACGGACGCAGTGGAGCCGGCGCTCGCACCCAAGTCGGATGACCTTGTCTGTGGCGCAGGCAGGCGTGGTGGGAGCAATGACTACGCTCGGCGCGTTCGTTATCCTGGCCCTGATCGCTGGATTCCTCGGGTTGCGCGTTACCCGTCGCCGCCAGCCGCGTAGCATCGCGCTTGCCAGCCTCCACAAGCCCAAGTCCCACAATTCCGTCGAGAAATCTGAAGTTGTGTAGATCAACGAATGTGACGATTGTCAAGTGTTACGACCCCCCAATTCAACAATATGTATGTGACTGCCCAGATTTTGTTCTTTCGGGGGCAGCCGCCTTCTTTTGACTGATGCCGCGAGGGTCCGGGGTCGGGACTGGCATGACCGAATTGTGACGCACATGATTGGTTGGTCTGCCACCATCTCCTCAAGACGCCATTTGCGAGCAGTCTTTAGTCTCAGACCATCGCTTTTGCATACCAGCGCGTTCAGAATGTCGCCACAGCAGTACAAGCTCAAGTACGAAGCAGCCGCGGTCGAGAAACCGGGCTCCAAGGTCGAAGCCGAGGTCGAGGGCGTCAAGGATTGCAAGGTCCTCCTGATGAACATTGGCGGCGATCTGAAGGCCATCTCCCCTCGGTGCACGCGTGCGTAGCTGGTTCGGACTCGCGGTCGGGTTGCCTGCTGACTGTAACGAAGACTACGGCGCCCCGCTCGTCAAGGGCGTCCTGACAAGTGACGGGCGCATAACATGTCCCTGGCACGGCGCGTGTTTCAACACGGCCACTGGCGACATCGAGGACGCACCGGCGCTGGACCCGCTGGTCCCATTCAAGTGTTCTCATCGCGACGGCGGCGTGTATATCGAGGCGGAGGAAAGCGCCCTCAAGGCCGGTCACCGCAAGCCTAAATCCGCAGCGGTTGCTGGTGCACAGGAATCCCAGGAACACGTCCTCATTGTCGGAGGTGGCGCTGGCGGACTAGGCGCGATGGAGGGCCTGCGCGAGGGAGGCTTCAAGGGCAAGATCACTGTTTTGAGCAAAGAGGCATACCCTCCGATTGATCGGTACGTACCAGTCGAATCTTATCTTAATTGATTCAGTCGCGCCTTAACGAACGCTATTTCTCCCTGTCTACAGTCCGAAGCTGAGCAAGGCCCTTTTGACGGATATCTCAAAACTCGCATGGCGCACAGAAGAGTTCCTGAAGAACGAGCTTCACATCGACTTCCACCCTGGCACAGTCGTTTCCAGCGTTGACACATCTAAGCGCACCGTCACCACCTCGGATGGGAAGTCGTGGAACTACACCAAACTTGTGCTTGCCACAGGCGGGACGCCGCGCGAGCTTCCGCTGCCTGGGTTCAAGGACCTTGGCAATGTCTTCACGCTTCGCGGCGTGACGACCGCAAAGAACATTGTCGATGCCACTTCTGGCGGAAAGAAGAAGATCGTCGTCGTCGGAAGCTCGTTCATTGGTCTAGAGGTCGCCAACGCGCTTGCGAAAAACCACGATGTGACGGTCATCGGCATGGAGGCCGCTCCCTTGTACGTCTCGAGGCTGTCTGTGACGATAAACTGACGTGTGATGCCGCAGGGAACGTGTTTTGGGCGTTGAGGTTGGCAACAAGATGCGGAGGATCCTCGAGAAGAACGGGATCACGTTCAAGCTGTCTGCTAATGTCGAGGGTGCAGTCTCAAGCGGTCCGTCTTCACACCTCTTCACAAGCTTTAGCACTGATGACAGCCCACAGTGATCGACCAAGGCAAGGTCGGCGGTATCAAGCTCAAGTCGGGCGAGGTCGTCCCTGCCGAAGTCGTCATCCTCGGAGTCGGCGTCTATCCCGAGACGACCTACCTCAAGGAGAGCGGCTGGACGCTCGAGAAGGACGGCTCGCTAGCCGTGGACAAGAACTTTGCCGTCAAGGGCCAGCAGGACATTTACGCAGTCGGTCCGTCCTCATCGCCATTTCTCACCGCATTTACCGTACTGACACATCGACGTCCAACAGGCGACATCGCCAAGTACCCCTATGTCTTCCTCGGCGACGCGCCCGTGCGCATCGAGCACTGGAACGTCGCGCTCAACGCGGGCCGCGCCGTCGGCCGCCTGCTCGCGGGCGCGAACGCCGGCAACACGCCTGTGGAGTTCATCCCCGTCTTCTGGAGCGCGCTCGGGCAGCAGGTGCGCTACTGCGGCCACCCGGCCGAGGGCTTCGACGAGGTCATCGTCAAGCCGGACGGCGCGCCCGACGACAAGTTTGTCGCGTACTACGCAAAGGGCGACAAGATCGTCGCCGTGGCCACCGTGGGCAGCGACCGTGAGCATTTTTTTCTCTCAGACGCTCTCTCTACTCCGGCATGAGAAGGCACTGACGCGCTACGCATTTCACAGCTGTCATGGTCAAGGCTGCCGAGCTTCTGCGCGCGTACAAGTTCCCGACCAAGGCCCAGGTCCAGCAGGGCGTTGACCTGCTTGCACTTCCCATTTGAACGTGCTCCGAATCTGTGAAACAACAACCGATGTTCGCGTGTACTCTGCAAATTCAATAAAGAAACCAGATGTATTACTATCTAATGCAGCGCTGACCGCTTGCTACTTCACCAACACAACACAACACTGAACTGCGAGTGGGCGCGTCTATGGGAGGCTAAAACAAGCATTGGCAAGGAAGGGCAAAGCAGAGCACGAAAGCGATGCACAGTAGAAATAGTAAAGGGGAAAGGGATGTCGAGGGCGAGGATACCGTTACAACCATAATAAAGACGCCATCGGGCAGCGGATTATTGGAGATGGCGTGCGCGCGATGGGGACCAAGAGCGGAGAGGCGTAGAGAGATGTACGATGGGCGCTGAAGGAGGATACCAGACAGTAGGGTGTGGACGAGGAGTGGTGTGCTAACAGACAGCGGTACAAGAAACAGCGGACGGAACCCGAGGAAGAATTGCATACGTCGTGACGAGCGTGAAGAGTCATGATACACACAAAACCTGAGATCAGAGAGGAAGAGAGGAGGAGGAGGAATGGAAGGAGGTATGAGGCGAGGCGCGAGGTATAACGGTGTTGTACACTGCGATGAGGCGAGCAAGCGAGTCAGAGTGTGTGCGAGTGCGAGTGTGAGCCCCATAGGAATGCCGGCGAAAATAAGATAGAAACCCCAGGAGGGAGGGCGTTCACCGCTTCCGCCTGGTGGCGCTCTTGTGGGTCGAGAGGCCCATGCCCTGGCTGTACGCGTCGGTGAGGTCCGGCATGGACATGTCGTAGCCGAAGTGCATGGGCGCAGGGGGGAGCGGCGTCGTGCCCATCTTGCTGGTCTTCTTCCCGCTGCCGTGCACCTTGGCTGCCTGCGCGAGCGCCTTCTGGTGCGCGGCCTCCTGCGCGGCCATGCTGTCGAGCATGCGCTTCTGCTCCGCGAGGCTCGGCGTCCGCTGCGACGCGGTGGAGTGCTGGTACCAGGAATCCTTGCCCACGGGCACACCCCCGAAGAGCGGGTCGGCCTCCAGCGGCGGCGCAGGGGCGGACTTGCGCTTGTCCTTGTTTCCTCCCCCACCTGAGCCCAGGCCAAACAAGCTCTTCACCTTGCTGGTCGCGCTCGGCGGCTCGGGGTGCGGTGCTTGCGGCGTCGTCGGCGAAGGGTAGTACTGGCCGAAGCCGTGCATGCCCAATGGGGCCGCTTGCGCGAAGTTGATAGTACCCGGACCGCGCTGCTCAGCAACCTGCGTGGCCATGTGTTCCAGCTGGGCGGTCGGGGCCATATGGGCCCGTCCGCTCGACTGTGACAAGACCGTCAGCTCTCCATTGGCGGATGCGCGAAGACGGACATACGGGAGAGATGTAGGGCGTCTGCATGGGCAGGTTGCCGGTCTGGGCTGCATACGCGGGCATCTGCTGGGAGGCCGGCGTCGGGTAGGACGAAAAGGATGCGCCCCTTCTGCGACCGCCGGGGGTTATCTGAGCAGGATAGGGGCCCGCCGCGGACCACGCGAGCTGGTCGGCAGGGTCCAGGAAGGGCGTGCGAGCCAGGGCACTCTTAAGCGGCTTCTGCTGCTGTTGCTGCTGCTGCTTGGGCTTGCTGTTCTCCTTTCCGGGCGTGGGCTGGGGGCGTGGGCGGGCATGGGCGTCGCATGCTGGTACAGCGGCGCCGTCGTCACCGGAAAGGGCGACTTGGACGGCGGGAGCGGAGTGGGCATGCCCCGTCCGGAAGCGGCAGCGATTGCCGCGGTCGTCGTCGCTGCGCCCTGGGGCGCGGGTCCGAGTGCGGGCGACAAGGCCGGCGGGGCCGAGGGCGGGCGCGGGATGGACGGCTTGTTGATGTTGTTGACATACACGTACGGCTTGGGCTCTGGTGCAGCAGGCACGAGCGCCAGCGCCATCTCGGGCGCAAAGTTTGCTTCGAGCGGAGGCAGAGCGCCTGCATACTGCTGGGCAGAGGGCAGGAGGGCGGGCGGGGCGTCGTAGACGGGGTTGCTGCTGGCGTAGGCGACGGAGGGTGCCATGGGCATTTTGTGTGCGGGCGTGTAGGCGAGCGGGGGCTGATGCGGGACCAGAGTGTGGGTGGTTGGGTTGAGGGCGATTTCGGACCACTGGTCCTGGATGTCGCCGGGCCAGTCGACGGCGAAATTGTAGAGCACGGGGTCTGGCGCGTCGGGCTGCTTGGCGGCGGCCTTGGGGTTGTCCCAGTGCAGGTAGTCGTGGCCGACCTTGAACTGGGCCTTGGCTGGAGTCCTGTGGGCGTCGTCGTCGGCTGCTGCTGCTGCGGTGATGGCCTTGGGCGGCGGCAGAAACGAGGGGGGGCCGCCGTCGGGGTCGGGGAAGAGGTCGGCGACGGGGCGAGCGAGCAGGTCGGCCTCGGAGTCCTCCTGAGCGAGCTCTGGGGCGCTGCGGGTGTCCTCGTAGGACCAGTCCTGCCAGGTGCGGACGCGCGGGTCGTAGGGGACGGCTGCTGGCGGCGGCATGAATTGGTGGTAGGCTGTGTAGGCCATTCGTTGCGGTCAGATATAGCAGATGGGACGAGAGAATGCGACGAGAGTGACGAGTCAGGCAAAGTCCGCCCGGAGACACTGCTTTCCCAATTCCGGCGGAGCCCGTACCCGCGTTGTACCTCCTCCAAATGGCGACCGACGCGCTCGCCGCCGTCAAGGCCGAGATCAAGGCCTGGGAGCGCCAGTTCCGCGCAGTGCACGGCCGCAACCCGACCAAGGACGACATGAAGGCTGCGCCCGGCATGCGTGAGCGCGTTTCTGCAACCCGTCCGAGTGAGAGCGCGCGCACTGACCGTGACCTGGCCCGACAGCGGACCGTTACAGGCGCTACAAAGAGCTCGCGCACCCCAGCACAGCGCACGCGCGCCCCCCGTCACACGCCCGCAACCCGTTCTCGCCCCAGAAGCCAAAGGGCCCGCCGGACGCGTCCGCGGTCTCGTCGCGTGCCTACCTGCTGCTCGACGACGACCGCGTCGTCCCCAACCCGTTCTCGACCCCGCCCAGGTCCCGCGCACGCGCCAAACCGGCCGCCAAGCGCGCCCGCGAGCGCTCCAACTCGCCCGACCTCGACGCCGCCTTTCCCGCCATCGGCACCGCCAGGCCACTCGACACGCCCACCACGAGGGCCCGCAAGCGCCTGCGTGGCGAACACGTGCCGCCCTCGCCCGACAAACCCGCACGCACCCGCTCCTTCGCACGCGTCCAGTCCGAGTCCGTCGTCGTCCCCAAATCCGCCTTCTCGCAGCCCGCCGAGGACGATGCGCTCGGCGAGTCGCCCGCCAAATCGACAGCGCCGAATTTCCGCCCCATCTTTGACGAGACGCCGCCAGACGCACCTGCACCTACAACCCAGCGAGCCTCACTCACCCGTTCAAAGACACTGCCAGTGTTTGGCCGTACTGCATCCAAGCTCGCACAGCGGCTGAGCGAGGGCGAGGGCAGCGACGACGACGACGACGACGGCTTCCACCGCGGTCCCATTCCTGCACCTATATTCATGACGAACGGCAAGGGCAAGGCGCCCAGCATGCCCTCGCCGCCCTCGAGCATCCCCGAGCCGACCAAGAAGCAGTCCTTACCTCCCCGCCGCACGAACGGCACCGCGCCGCAGTCGCACGACGCCCACGCACCTCAGCGCAACGGCAGAAAACGCGCTTTGCCCGACGTCGAGGAAGAAGAAAGCGAGATGCCGCAGGGGGGGACGAGGTCGGGGAGCAAGAGCGCGTCCAGGGTGCGGCCAGCTCGTCCGCGAAGCAGCAGCAGCAGCAGAACGCCCCTGTCTTCTCAGGGCTGGCTCTGCTGCCGCCGTCCCCGCCTCCCGTCAAGGCCTCGTGGGAGCCGAAAGGCAGGGGCAAGCCCAAGCCCGGCACCTCTGCCGGTCCGAGCAAGAGGAAAAAGCCCCGTCTCGAGGAGGACGAAGACGATGATGACCGCGAGGAAGATGTGGGTGAGGTGCGCGAGGTGCGCTGGCGCTCACACGGTAAACTCCCCTTGGAACCGGACGAACGCGCGGACGAGGACGACGCGCTGGCCGAGTGGGAGCGCGAGATGCGGCTCTTGCGGCAGCGCATGCCTCTCCCCGAAACTGCTCCGGAGGACGACGAGGACTGCGGAAATGTCGAGGTCAACGTCCCGTCCGACATGCTCTCCGTGCTCGCGCTCGACGACTCGCCCGACCGGCACCACCAGCACAGCAAGCGCGCCGAGCGTGCGATTCTCCGCGATCTGCTGGTGCCTGTGGGCGGGGGCGCCTCTTCGCGCGTGCTGGGCCGCGCGGAGGATGTATGGGCGCCCGGCGAGGCTGAGGACGAGGACGATCCCCACGAAGACGAGGACGACGACTGGGCCGACGAGGGCATGAGATGGGACGAGGCCGAGCTGTGAGGGCAGCTCGTGTACATATGATCGACGACTGGGTGGGGTGAGGTGAGGTGAGGTGAGGTGCTGGGGGAACGAGCGCGCCCCCTAGAGGGCGCATGTATTCGAACTCGGGGTCTTGCTATCGCAATCGAAGTCTTTGACGTTCTCTCTGACGCGCGAATTGCGCACGTTCTCATGCCCATGACTGCTTCTCAGCGCATGTACTGTATGCCGCGTAGTATCCACGCCGAATGCGCGCGCGGCGCCCCGTGCACAACACACGTTCAGCGGGCGTACTCAGCTCCCTCGGGCCACGGCGATCCGGGTTGCTTCCGGATCGGATACTTAAGGGCCCACATCTGCGGCCATTGCCACTCTCTATCATCTCATCCTCTTTCGCATTCTCTCTCTCTCGCTTTCCTCGACCCCGCAATTGTACATACACCCTGCAACCCGCTCCCGCCATTGGACGCATCCTATCTTTATTCTGGGATTCGGCGTTCGCTGCTCGCGGCGACTCGCCACGCATCTGGATCTGGGCTCATTCTTCGCATACTGCATTCATCCATCCACCCCGCAAGCATTTTTATTCACTCATCAACATCGCAGTCAGTGCTCTACGTGTCGCACGCTTGTGCGCGCCGCTGACGGCCGCCTAGATCATCATCCAACGCAATATCCATTCACCACGTCCGCACAAGCATCAATAACATTATAACCGCCGTACGTTGCACGCACATCGTCTATTGTACCGCGCCGTCTAACACGTTTTGCAGATGGTCTAGGTCACCCCCATCGCACTCCCGCGCGCGAGCGCGCGTCATCGCTGTGGAACATACTGCACCAGGCTCCCCCATTGCATTGCATCGCATCATCTTGTACTGCCGCATTACTTATCGCTCTGTAACTCTATGCCCCATCCTATTGTACACCTATGCCAATATATGCCTATGCCTATGATATGTAAGCTCGTCGTGTGCGCCTCGTGTTCTTGGGCTGGTTGTGGGGGATGCGGACCGATTCCCCGGACCTCCGTGCCATCAAAGACAGGCTCTGTTCTGCACGCTGCTTCCACCTTGTTTGTTGTTCTTCCGTGCACGTGGCAGACTTGTCGCAAAGAACTACATCTCGGCAATGCAGTTGAGCGTTGTTCAGCAAACCCTGGCGACAGCGGGTTACGCATGTGCTGCAATCTTCCGCGTTCCAGCACAACACTGCGACGTTGCACATGCAGACACACTTCCTTACCTCCTCCAGTCGACATAGACCCGACGTCTTTCCTGGACAGCACATCTACGTGAAAACACTTCAAAAAATGGAGGGGCGGGGGCAGCGGAACACTCGAAATTCGCGGAAGTTTCATTTCTTTTGCACACTCGCTGGGTACTTTGCCAAACTGGCTGACCACATCGAAGTCCACAAAGGAAAAGAAAAGGAAAGGGGGCCCACCCAGCCCGAAGGCCAGAATGGGACAGGCAAAGATTGGGACGGTGCCCCCGGCATCACCGAGGACAGCACGAGCGAGCAGCGTTATGGCTGGGGTTCGTCGCCGTGCTATGCGCGACTCACTCGCACCGTGTGCGCAAGTACGTGAAGGCACACACGCCATCAAGGTAAGTATGAGTTGTTCAGGAGGATGGCGGAGGGTATATGAACCGGCGGGATCGTGCGCACGGACCGTTTGATGGCGCGCTATTCGACGGCGCGGAGACGGTTGTTTCGTGAAAGCCCGTTCCCGCTGAAATTGGTGTGAGAGGGGTTCTTTTATAGTGTTACTGAATGTGAGCGAGGGTTTCTGATGATAATAGTGGAGGGATGAGCCTCTTCTATCGCAAGAATGGCTACGGCGCACCCGAGGTCGAATCCGCCTCTTTGACCGTCTCTGCATGTTGTCCTGCGAATTTCCTCACCAAACGTATACGTAGCGGCTTTGTTTGTCTTATTAGCTCAAATGCGACTCGTTGCTGACCTGCCTTGAGGCTCGGAGTCGACAACAGCCCGTTGACCATTGATGCTCAAGCTGCCATCAGGCCAAGTCCAGTGCCCACTGGCCTGCCAGCACGCCAGCACAAGAGTCACAGGAAAACATTGGTGCTGAGCGACTGTGTTTGCCATGCAGGAACATACTCTCGTCACTCTGCCACTCCGGCTGGACCCGCAGTGACTGTCCTAAATCTTGTAAACGGAGATGGAGACAGCCAGCTACGAAGCCCAATGAGCCGTAGCCTCCCAGAGCTCGACGAGCGGTTGGGTGGACATTAGGGACTGCACGATTCTATCCAGTTGGGCGTCAGGCGACAGTGTAGTTTGAGGAATCACAGCGCAGACAGTTATACCTTCATTCCGCGTCATCCATGGGAGTTCTGACAGCGGGACCGGGTCTCAGGTCTCAGGGCCCATTTTGTGGCAACGGGCAGCCGCATAGATCTAGATTAAACGACTGAATGCCCTGTCAGCGCCAGTCAACCTAGATGTATCAGAGCTCTTTGATGTGCGTCCGCACCCTGCGCATTCTCTGCCAGATGGGGTTGTGAATGCGGATCCTCGCCTGTATTCTGCACGGCAGGCCGCCCACCCATCAGCGCCAGCGCGTAGGGTTGGTACCGCCGTTATGGGTGCATTCCGGCGGCCGACGCCTGTTTCGCTTTGGGTGTTGTTCCACGGCAAGCAGAAATGAGGCCTGTTGATTGTTCTCTAGGAAAAGGACTCAATCTCTCTTTGTCGCACAGGGAGAGAGACGGAGGAGGGCTCCGTTCCTCCGCCCGTTCCTCGCTAGGCAGTTCAACGTGTCAGACTTTGGAGAAGTCAATAGCTTGTGAACACTGTCAGGCAGCGTCCCCCGCGGACCTGACAGCTCCGAAAGCCCCTCTTCTCTGCAGGTCCCGGCAAGAGATTCTACAGAAGGATGCTTCGTGGACGCACAGGTAGTTGTATTTAACTTTCCGGATAGTCCAGCAGTCTGCCAGTGTGAGCCTCTCCCACCCCACCTTGAACCTGCACCCACTCGCTTTCCCGACATTCAGAAACATCCCTCAACATGAAGGTCAATTGGCCAGCCATTCCACCTTCACGGAGACGCACTGATACGCATCCTCAGCAACGCTGGACATGTGAGCGCTGCAGGGTGAAGAAGTTGCACTGCGCGGGTCCCGTACGTCAGACGATCGTCTATCATGTAATTCAACGGTGCCCTCTCCGGCTGACCTATTTCTCAGCGAGATGGAGTTTGTGTTCACTGCGAAAAGGGAGGACACAGCTGCGTGAGGTACGGCGGCACCATGTCCCTTTCCACGAGCATCGAGTATCATCAGCTCACACATCCCGATTGAATGCTATTATCCCTCCTGAATACAGACCCGGCAACGAAATGCCCGCGCGGAATCTCGACGACCAGTCCGTAAGCCCTGGAAGCAGCGAGGACTGGGGAAACGGCAGGCCCCAGGCCCCGCAGCCGTCGTGGGCTCAGCTCTTTGTTTTGGCAAGCGCAGCGGCGCATGTTGTTGCAGCGCACTCGCTCGTTGATTTTTCCGTCAAAGCTTACAGGTTGCGAAATTCGTGATGTATTTCCGCAAGATCATGGTTGCTTAAGCCGACCTGGAGAGCATTGCTTTTGTCGCCTTGAACAGTAAATCCAAATCCAGAGCCAGCATGCACAGCAGCAGAACACTGTGGCTCGTGACGAATGCAGCTTGCAATAACCGCAGGTCCTGAGCTGCGGTATAGCACCATTGTAGATGCAGAAGAATTACGATTCCATTCAACATGTGAGCGCGTGTCCGACTGCAAGATAGTGAAGCTAAGAGCAAGCGCAGCAGGGACCAAGAATGGATGCAGGGACGAGCGGCATGGCACTCCGGTGTATTTTGCAGGGGCGTTGCACATAGCATAGCATAATGCATGAAGGTGGCGACGAAGAGACAAGACAACATGCGCGCGCGACGTTCACTCTGCATCCACAACGGTTGTTTGGAGGCCCTACATACAGGACATTCAGCATACAGGTCTGCGAGCACTGTAGGGCTACTCACCTTGAAGGACGCCACAGGCACGTACGAGGCGTAAGTGTACAGCTTCTCCTTCGCGTCCTCCTCGTCGTTACGCTTGCCTGCACATAAATGTCAGCAACGCAAAGCTCAGCACACAAACAGCAACGAGTAACGCACGCTCAAGCTTTATGCGGATGCGGTGGGGAACGGACTTGATGCCCTGTGCCCAGAGCGCCTGGTTGAGCTTCGGGTCGACGCGGACATCCTTGGTGCCCATCGCCTTCTGGGCGAAGTCAACGATGGACTTGACGGCGTGGGGGGCCCGCTTCTTGAAAGAGCGGCCGTGGACGCGCTTGTGGAGGTGGACGGTGTACTCGCGCGTCACGACATCCTGGAGGGCGCTGCGCGTCTTGCCCTGCTCGCAGCCGTCAGCGCCGACGCCAAAATATCCAAGCAACCCGTGCGCACCTTTTTCGCGTCCGATGCGGCACCCTTGCGAGCCTGCAGGAGTGTGCGCATACACCGTCAGCATTTCGGCCGCCGCGAACGTCGAGCATGGCGCCGCGCACCATTGATGTTGTCTTGAGGAGTTGTGGAAAGCGGAAGTTTCGGAAGCGGAACTAAGTTCGTACCTCCAGACTCCGCTCTGTACAGTTGCTCGTTGCGATCCCACCTTCCCCTTCCCAGTCTTCCACGCTACACACAATGAAATCAGGGATGAATAAACGGGCTAGAAGCTGCTATACAGGGCTATAGGCAGCTTTGGAAGGACCCTATTGAACCGAATAATCGTATTGACCTCGGACAATGGCCTGTTAGCCTAACTCTGCCATGACATGGTACTTCAGCGCTTCAGCGTCAGACTGTGCGCTCCAGACGACGATTCGCCTAACGCTGGCAACGTTTCCCGAGCAGAGCGGCATTTCGATCACTTACTTACATTACGAATTAGGCGTTCGTTGAATATGGATCTGTCAAGAACAACGAACTCGTTCTCCTGTTCTCACACACGTGCTCACTCGCAGCTTTAGCGTTCACCGCCGCGCGCTGTGTCGATGCTGCTAGGCAGGGCGACGCGAGATCCACCGTCGGGATCTGGTTTAAGGAAAGTGAGACACTGCGTAAAGTGGATGCTCGACGACGACGGCTAGACTGCAAACGGAGCAATTCTGCAGAGGCAATCGGTGCGCTGTGCCTGGGGCCTTGCACGGACGCGGTAAGCACGAGAAACTTGTCTGACTCTCTCGAAAACCGATCGTTGTTCTCAAGCGAGCCGCAGCTGCTAGAAATCTTCCCCGCCTGCCTCCGGCCAGCTGCTCCCCCTGTGCATGCATGCAAGACGCTGCCCTTTGTTCGCCAAACGGGCAATGTGTACAGGCGATCCACGAGGAGAGACAACAATGGCCGGCACCCGCGTGGCTGGATGCTCGTCTGGAAGCCGGGATGGTCGCCGGGAACAATGCGGCCGGGCAACTTTGATGGAGAGTCCGACAGGACAAAGGCCCGGCCGGAAAAGGCAATGTTCGATCCCACGGCTCCTCCGCGAGTACAAATAGCGCCGTGAGCCCCGGACTCCACTCCTCATCCCGCCCAGCAGGACCCAGCACCCGAGTCTCACTCTACCCTCACCCTCCTCCAACCAGCCAGCCCAAAATGCGCTTCGCTGCCACCATCTTCACGGCTCTCCTCGCCGCCTCCGCCGTCGTTGCCCAGGGCGACATCCCTCGTGCGTGCTCCCGGCCCTGTTCATTGTATCGCGCCGTCTGCTGACCCGTACTCCAGCGTGCCTTGGCATCTGCAGCACGGCGCCGCCGACCAGCTGTCCGGACGCGAAGGACGCGAACGCGATCACCAAGTGCGGCTGCGAGGACGAGGCGTACCGCGCCAACTCCACCGCCTGCCTTGAGGTCACCTGCACCAGCGAGGAAGAGTTCAAAGCCGCGCAGATAATCGCCGTGTCCGTCTGCAACGCGCAGGGCGTCGACATTCAGCCCGAGGGCACCTGGAAGGGCCCCAACGCCACCGCCAGCCAGTCCTCGACCGACAGCGCCTCGACGCCGACGAGCAGCAGCACCACGTGAGTTGTCCTATAACTCTCCATCCAAGATCTATGTCTGACATCTTCCATGCAGGCCTGACAATGCCGCTTTGTCGATTGCCCCCGCCCTCGTCGCGCTTCTCGGCAGCGTTGCGCTTGCACTCGCGCTCTAAATTTTCGTAACGCATCAGGACATCCTCCCCACTGTCCACTGTCCTTGTCCTCGCACACTGTTCGTTCACCTGTTCATCTCTTGGCGTCGTACATCGTACATCTACAGTACATCTGTCCCGGTCCATCTGTCGTCACACCATCTGCGTCGGTCTCTCTCACTTGGTCTTGTATGTAGTTATTAGCATCTTCCAGCGCATCGTCCGTGGGCGCACGGTACCGCCTATATATCGATAACTTGCTGACTCCTTGAATCTTGCCTCTGTCTCACACTGCTGCTGCTGGCAATCATCCCAAACCGAAGCAGGGTATGCAGGCACATCCAAACATGCCCCTAAGAGTAATTATTAGCGCGACTTCTCCGCTCAATCCCGCGCTCCACTGAGCCCAGCATCCGAACGCCCGATCGTACGCTTTCGCCCATTTCCAGTATAGCACCCTATTTGATTCATAGGAAGGAAAAAGAGCGGACGAGACGAGCGAGAAAAAAAAAGTGCAAGAGGGACTAGATTATTCGTACAGCGGGGTAGGTGGCATGAAAGCGTCCCAAGAGCGAAGGAAGGTAAGGGGGCAGCAATGGGGGCGATTCAGCATCTAGGTGGGGTAGAGTACGTTTTGGCTGGCTGGCTGGCTGGCAACAGATGTGTGTTGTTGAGTTGGAGTTGGAGTTGGACGCCCGCGCGCGAGTGCGATGACAATATATACGGCGGCGAGCGTGGATGGGGGTGGAACGGATGGATGGGAGAGTATGCCAAAAATGACCGACGACGACGACGACTAACCACACAGCACATAACTTTATGGGGCGCGGGGCGCAAAACGTTCATGTCGTGAAGATGCCAAGAATCTTGAAGGGCGCGACCGGCTTGCCCTCCTCGCCCTCCAGCACGCACTCGACGAAATGCGAGCCGCGCGTGACGCCGTGGTCGATGATTTTCAGCCTGTGCATAGATCATGAGCAAGGGGGAAAAGAACAGAGTGTGCAACGACGTACGATGGCGTCGAGCGGTCGACGTCGCCCGCGTTGTTGATCGTGTGCGCGCCCTTGACGTTGTCGTCAACCCAGCACCGGACGGCCGAGTTGAGCTTGCCGTCCGCACTCCGCGGCTCCATCAGATAGTACACGGCAATGTCGCCCGCGCCGACCTTGAGCTGCACGCGCAGCTTGCTGGTCGGCAGCGTCGAGTACCAATAATGCCGGCTCTCCTCGAGCGTGAGGCTGGAGGCGCCGGGGCCCTTTGCGGGGTGGTACGCGAGCCAGCCGGAGCCGTAGAACAGCGACGGCGGCAGCGGGTTCACGAGGTCGTTCGCGCTCACGCAGAACGGCTCGACCTCGCGGAAGCGCTGCGCCTCGCTCGGCCGGTCGTTCATCCGCGCCTGCGGCACGCCCAAAAGCCGTACGCGTTCGCCGGCGGGACGCCCGCACCCGCGGCGACCTCGGCGCCGGCATGCGCGTCGCCGGCGTGCATCGCGCCAGCATCGACGCCCTCTGCTGCGTCCTTTTCGCCGTTCTTACCCGCGTCCCCGCGGCGCAGGCCGACGCCGCCGAAGATGCCGCGGGCGTCCGCGGGCGACGGGTCGACGCCCATCTCGCCGCCAAGCGGGAACGGGAGCGCGTCGTAGGACTGGCCCGTCGCGGAGGCCCAGCCTGCGCAGATCTGCTGCTGGAAGTACGCGATGAGCGCGTCGGCGAGCAGCTCGTGGCCCTGAGGGCTCGCGAGGACCGGGTCGGCGTAGTACTTCTTGACGAGGTCCGGTTGGCGGACGTATGTGTTGTAGAGCATGCCCTTGATGCTGGCGGCGCGGGCGTCAGTGTCAGTCAGGGGCTGGAGTGAATGGGCGGCGGGAGCAGTGGACGGACCTGATATGCGGCACGTCGTAGAACTGGGCGACGAGGGTGTGCAGGAGCTCTGGGCCTGCAAACCGTGGATGCCCTGGATCTGGGGGGAAAAGTGGCCGAGAATGATGACTGCGGGCTGGTCCCTGCGGACGAGGATGGAGCGGACGAGCAGCTCGAAATGGTCGATCCAGGCAGGGTCGCTTGGCGAGTGTCAGCGTCGGGATGGAATAGGTGGATAGGACGGGACGGCGTACTTGGGGTCTTCTGCGTCAAACTCGAGAATGACAAGGTCAGTCTGGTCTGGCAGGTGCAGCGCGTGGCAGAAGGAAAAGTAGGCCGAGTCGGTGCGACGCATGG
Source organism: Auricularia sp. M12 (assembly GCA_037042885.1). Lineage (NCBI taxonomy): Eukaryota > Fungi > Basidiomycota > Agaricomycetes > Auriculariales > Auriculariaceae > Auricularia > Auricularia sp. M12. Next base: position 1,774,918 of record CM073214.1, read on the forward strand.
CGCCGTTTGTGAGCTCCGAGGCCGGGTGCGGGAACATGTCGTTCCACCAGGAGAAGAAGCGGGCCGGGTAGCATCTGGGCGAGATGGGGTCGTCGCCTGCGCCGTGGCAGGACGAGACTGCAGGACGGGAGATTAGCGCTCGGCGCGGCGGACGGCCGAATAGACGCACCAGAGCCGCCGAGCACGCTGACGGTGACGGGCAGGCCGGAGAGGGCCTTGTGGACGACGCGCTGTACGCGGGTGGCCGTTCCAGTGTAGAGACGCGAGCGGCCGAGGGCGACCGAGCCGTACTTGAGACCGAGGGCGTCGCCGGGGCCGAAGACGGGGCAGAAGTCGAAGGGCGGCGGCTGGGGCTCTGCCTTTGTCAGGTTGCGCAGGTAGTTGCGGGGGTGCAGCTCGTGGGGCTGGGTGAAGCGGTGGGGCGGGTACGGTGCCGGGTAGTAGCTGGCGGGCAGCAGGAAGTAGAAGAGCGCGGCGACGGCGGCGAGGGCGAGCAGGGCGCGGCGGTTGAGGGCGCGGCGGACGGGCGACTGGGCGGGGCGGCCCTTCTCGTACATCGGGCTGGCGGGGTCCTGGTCTGGCGCAAGGGCGGTCGGCGGGACGTCCAACTTTCTCCGGTGCATCGAGGTGCAAGTGCCAGGTCCTAGTCTCGGACTCCGCTCCCCCCACCTCCTTTCCGCTCAACCATCATGCGCGACAGGCACCGCGAACACCCGCTCCAGACCTATGCCCGCCGCTACGGGCCCCCCGTCGCCGTCGGCCTGCTCGTTGGCTTTCTGCTGGCCCCGCTGTTCTACTCGTCCTCGGTGTGTCCCATGTCCATTCCAGAAGCCCCAGGTTTTAACCGTCTGCCCCAGTCACAGCCAGCAGGCACATGGCAGGGCTCATCGTCCAAGGCATTCCGCCCGTACCATTTCTCCGGCAGGCAGTCCATCCCGCTGCCCACCCCAGAGCAGCGCTTCCGCATCCTCGAGCTGCTCACCAGCCTCAGCTCACACCACACCAAGGAATGCACCCGCCACTCCCAGCCCTTATACGTTCAGCAGGCCCAGATGCGCTATGCCCCGCTCATCGGCCACCAGCCGCCGTACCGCTCGCCGCTGCAGAACTGGAACCCGTTCGCAGAGCCCGAGGCGGACCACATCCAGCTCGTCCGCAAGGAGCTCGCGTCCATGCCCGAGCACAAGTACTTCTTCGCCATCAACCTCTACAACTCCTTCGACGTTATCCCCGACATTTTCTCCACCCTCTTCCGCATCGCCGCCATCCTCGGCTACCACAACGTCTTCGTCTCCATCTACGAGAACGGCTCGACCGACCAGACCAAGGCGCTCCTGCGCATATTCGACGCCCTCACACGCGCAGTCGGCATGCGCGTCACCATCCGCACCTCCCAGCGCACCCGCGGCGCCTTCAACCACCGCATCGAGTATCTCGCAGAGGTCCGCAACGCCGCCCTCGTCCCACTGCACGAGCTGCGCGACGCCGAGGGCGAGTTCTTCGACAGCATCATCTTCATGAACGACATCCTGCCCTGCGTCGACGACGTGCTCGAGCTCATCTGGCAGTCGCGCCGCCAGAACGCAGGCATCACCTGCGCAGCCGACTACATGTTCCACGACGAGATCGGCGCGCCCGTCTTCTACGACAACTGGGTCGCCCGCGACATCAATGGCACCGCGCTCGAGAACGCCCCCTTCGAGGCCGTCTTCCACCACCCGGACTCGTCCCAGCGCTTCCAGCACCACCTGCCCATCCAGGTCCAGTCCTGCTGGAACGGCATCGCCATCCTCGACCCCGCGCCCATCTACAACGTCCCCACGTCCGCTTCCGCATGGCCCGCCTCGTCGACGGCGAGTGCTCGGCGTCCGAGTGCTCGCTCATCGGCAACGACTACTGGGCGACCGGATACGGCCGCATCATCATGGTCCCGCGCGTCAAGCTCGCCTACGACAAGAAGGTGTTCGACATCATCCACCCCACCCGCCGCAACCTCACCGCCATCCGCGGCTACGCCCGCCTCGGCGGCCTGCCCGACGACCCGCGCACCGACCCGCAGGACCGCTCGTGGTTCGGCCCGCACGACCGGCTGTTTGTCGAAGAGGAGAGCGAGGAGCTCGAGTTCAAACCGGGACCCGAATACGGTATGTGTCCCTGCCTTTTCCCGTTATCCGCTTCTGACTTTCCTTTGCTTGTTTAGTGTGGTGTTGGGGCTGGGACGGCGCGGGTGACCTGGACGGGCCCGATGTGGACCCCATCTGGGAGAAGATGCCCAACCGGACGACGCAGCTCGAGGCCGTCACCGTCAAGCACAACCGCCAGATGCATCTCTTCACATAGCCCGGTGCCTGCCACTGGATTGGCCGCCCGCGTCGCCCGCAACACGCTCGTTACGCTCTTCTTTTTGGTCGCAAGTAGATTACACCCGCCCAGCGTTGTATCGGAAAGGCAACCTGTATAATGCAGGGAGGGGATGCGCCGCGCGTCGATAAAACCGGCGCGCACCCAGGCCCCTGTCCTGCTAGCTTATTTTGAAGTCTTGCTATCGTCCCCTCACCCCAACCTCGACCTCTCCCTCTCCTTCCACCGCACACATTCATGGACCGACCCCACTCTAGATTGTATTACAATGCAGAAAACGCGATCGAGGTTTCTATGGTATGGCGGCAAGAATACATATGCAAGAGGGCGCCGGGCCGTCTTGGTACTTATAGTCCACAAGAAAGAGAGTTCGCGAGGGAGCGGCGGCGATAGCGAGAGCTGACAGACATCTACGGCGATGGTGACGGAGATAAATACAGTGCGATGGCTACAGAAAGACCGACGTGTCGACGTCGGGCAAAAGGTGAGGACCTTGACTTGGTCCGCGTTGGAGGTGCTTTTCAAGACTTGTCAGTGAGTATCATACGTGGGCGTGAGCAACAAGACGAACCTGATGATGCGCGACGCGTCGAACTTGACGTCGAAGATGTGGCTGGAGTGGATGTCCTTGAAGTTGTGCACCAGCTTGCCCTTGGTGAGGTCCCAGACCTTGAGCGTCGTGTCGTAGCTGGCGCTGACGAGCCGGCCGGACGGCGGGTCGTACGCGAGCGCGCGCACGAGCGAGTCGTGCCCGCCGAGCGTCATCAGGCACTCGCCCTTCGACGCGCTCCACACGCGGATGAGCGCGTCGTTCGCGCCGGACACGATGATGTCGCCCTGCGCGTGTGATATGTCAGAACGGCAGAGTAGCGATGGAGAAGAGAAACTGCGCGCGCACCTTGAACTCGATGCAGGCGAGCCCGCGGTCGTGCCCCGGGAAGGTGCGCACGCGCGTCTGCGTGGCAATGTCCCACAGATCATGTTCCCGTCGCCGCTCGCGCTCAGGATCCTGCCGTCCTGCAGCCCGATAGAGTTCACGGGCCCGTCGTGCCCGAGCAGCATGCAGTGCTGCTCGAGCGTCTTGCGCGACCACACACGGATCGTGGCGTCTTTCGAACTAGGGGCCCAGAAAACAAACCGAAAGTTCAGCGGCCCGTCGAAATTGAGAGCAAAAGGGCAAGAGGACGCACCAGCTGACGATCCACTTGCTGTCGATGCGGATGTCGAGCACACCGCCCGTGTGGCCGACAAGCTTCGCCGTGCGCGCGCCTTTGTGCAGGTCCCACACGAGGATCGAGCGGTCGCTGCTGCCCGAGACCATGAAGCCCGAGCGCTCAAACTTGAGGCATAGCACGCTGCCTTCGTGCCCTGTAAGCGTTTGCCGCAGCCTCAGCGTCCGCAAGCTCCAGATTTTGATAGTCTTGTCGCGGGAACCAGTGACGATCTTGTCCGAGTCGAGTTCAATGCAGTAAACGCTGCAAACTAATATTAGCCTGAGCGAAGCCACGCAAAGCAATTGCGCATTTGCCTGTCATCATGGCCTGTTATCGTGGACACCTGCGGCTGGCCGGCTTGCCACGCGCGGTGCAGAGCGAGACGCGTCTTATAGAGCGCCCTCCAGTCCATGGCCAATGAATGCGTCGGTCTCTTGGTCTCCGTTGCCGGCTCGAACAGAATGCTCGCGCGGCTGTGTGTCTTGCACCATGCTAACTCGGGGCTGGCGCGGCGGCGAAGGCGGTTCAATAGGCACCGCGCCGATCATCGCGTGCTCTGCGCTGGCACCGGGGCTCGCCAATGCTGCAAGCTCCTCGTCGACGATGGAGCGGTTGATGCGCCAGCCTTGCTGGCGATAGAACAGGTCACGCCATACTAGGTTGTCGCTCGTGATCTGGCACCAGTAGCGGCACACCATGTGACAGTTGAGCAGGGACTTGAAGTCGAGGAACAGCAGCGTGTATAACGCGATTTCAACGGGCAGCAGCGAGATAATGTCTAGGTGTACGATTAGAAATGATCAGAAAGCACAGTGCAAACGCACCGATTCCCGGGACAGGCTCGACCTGCTCGACGAAGCACGCCTCGTCGTCGATCAATTCGCCCTCCTCGCCATCCAAGGGGAGAAGGTTTCCGTTCTCGTCAACCAGGGCACGTCGCTTCCCCTCCGCTTCGCGCGGATGGTGCCCAGGCGTCCTTGCGCTGCGAAGAAATGGAGTTCCAGATGCGCGGGAAAATGTGCTTTGGTGACCGCGTTCCAGACCGCTGCAGCATGGGCGCGCAGCCGGGCACGTCGACAGAGACGCGCGACCGCATGCGCTCGTAGAGCTCAGAGTGTGTCCGCACTGCATCGTCGTCCTCGCGCGTCGGGTGTAGTACGACCGAAAAATCGTCGCTTATTGCTGGCGATGGCGCCCGCGTCAGCGGCCTCGACGAGCTGCCCGAACGGTGCCAGGGGAAGCCGGCGTCGCTGGAGCTCATACCAGAGTCTGCGCTTGCAGAGGAGCCGAGGACCGAACCAAAGAGTTTATGCAGACTGCTACGAGTGCTGTGGCCGCTTTCGGTCCCCTGCGTGTTCTTCTTGCTAGGCATAGCAGCAAGGCAGGATTATGGTGGCGATTGAGGTAGCAGAGAGCGTCGGGAGGGTGCTAAGACAGCGAGTAAGCGGGCCTGCCACAAACGCGTTGGACGCGACGTGGAGAGCGGCAAGCCTTGCGGACAAGCGCCCGCACCGTGACCGAACGCGCCTGGCTTCCTGGCACTGCCACTCATAAACAAGGACCCTTCACCGCTCCCTGGCCATCCTGAGTCTGAAAAAGGCATCTACATACACTTCGGTATCGTACAAGCACATGTACAAGTCGTCAGAATAGACGTAAGTATTACAGCGCGCTGCAGGATAAGATTGTGAGTGCTGCTCTTCTGAACCCAAGCTGAACCGACTGCTCGGTGTTAATTCATCCATCTCACAGTATCTGAGCGCTGAGCGCTGAGCATTGTGGGTATCAACGTGGAAGCGCTGACCACTCGCCCCAAGGTGGAGTACGTTCAACTGTAGGTCAGGGCTTACGGTACGGAACGATGAGTAGGTACAGCCATCGAAACGTTCACGAACTCCCAGCACATAACCCAAGGGTGACGGCGCACTCATCGATTCCTTGTCGCGTTCATCTAGACTCCAGGATGACGATGTGGACAAAGCATATTTACATTGGTTTGGGAAAGCAACTGACACGTTCTTGTTTCCATTTCTTTTGCACACTCGCTGGGTACTTTGCCAAACTGGCTGACCACATCGAAGTCCACAAAGGAAAAGAAAAGGAGGGCCCACCCAGCCCGAAGGCCAGAATGGGACAGGCAAAGATTGGGACGGTGCCCCCGGCATCACCGAGGACAGCACGAGCGAGCAGCGTTATGGCTGGGGATCGTCGCCGTGCTATGCGCGACTCACTCGCACCGTGTGCGCAAGTACGTGAAGGCACACACGCCATCAAGGTAAGTATGAGTTGTTCGGGAGGATGGCGGAGGGTATATGAACCGGCGGGATTATGCGCACGGACCAGGCGCCAATATCCCGACGGACGGCCAAATCCTCAACCCAGATCAATTGCCATTTCTCGATACTTAGTAGCCAGCAGGCGTCAAGCACCACCATCTTCATAATGTTGTTGTACTTGTTCCGAAAGTGCAGGCCAGGGGGTTAGGTATCCGGAAGCAGTGCTCGAGGATTAGCAAAAGGCCATCCAGATTTTTGCACACGAATAAAAAGGGGATAGCCTTAAAATCCTCAGGTGTACTCGCACTTGGCATGCACTATGTTTTTCCGTTGTATATGGAACTTTAACGCAGCCTCAAGACATTCTTAGAACTGATACCCGCTTGTGTGTGAGTTTCAAGAAGAGAATGATGCTGTAGCAGCCCTTACTATTATGGACACCTGCCAGAGTGGATAAATCATACATAAGCAAATAATAGCAAATAGGACCCTGGCTGAGTTTTACTGCGGTCCTGAGAGGTCAGATCTTGTTCAGACGCCGTCTGGGCTTCCTCGACTGTCTTCGACGCCGCGGCGGAGGGTGGTTTATCTCTGTCTGATCGGCGTCTGTACGGATGCCCCTCTTGCGCGTTCCTTAATCATGATCCCGACTATGTTCTGTGACTTCTGTCGTGCCCTTGAGAAACCCCTCTGGACCTCTGGAAATCCGACAATTGCGTGAGCACACTGCGGGTTTCTTAACGTCACGCACTGGTGTCACTGACATGTCACGAATGCGTCGCGTTGGGGGAGTGCACAATGCCGCCGCGGTATCTTTCACCTTGTGCCGACTGTGCCCGTTAGTCAGAGGGTGTAATCACCGCCGCGTGCGCCGACCCTGAATTGCGTGGGGACCGGATAGCCGGGCCACAGCTGCCAAATCGGCACCTCTGATAGCGGAGGTTATTTGAGGCCAGATGAATGCACGCAACTCCTCCCGCGTCGCTGCTCCGACGTATTTCATCACCTCTTCAAAGGAATGCGCAAGCAGCATTTTTCATTGGAGCTCGAGGCCTATTACTTGAAATTCACGGCTGAGAAAGCCGCCTTCGAGTTCGACATCCCGGGCGTCAGACCGGCGACTGTCCTTCCAGGGCGGGAACTAACATCAACGGCGTTCACGAGGAGAACTGCTGCGACGAAACGATGATCATGTGCTGTCCCGACGCGCCCTGGATGTTCCATGCGCAAGGATCTTCCCTTCCACAATTTCTCAGCTCGTCGGCGTAAGGCACTGCTTGCTAGTAGATTCCCAGTGGGGCCGCTGCAAACCATCGCTGTTGTTCCACCTTCCACGTCCACCGTTGAAGCTTCATCGCTTGGATCTCCAGAGATGGGAGTGGCGTGGACGTCACGAGCTGTGTTTACTGAGATTGCCTCATGCAAGACAGTCTCCAGCTCCCTGGGCTGTGACTGCCAAATCAGGAAGGGGTTCGTCGTTGCATGCGATCCAGGGGTTCTCATCTTCGTGCATCCCCTTCTCATCCGGAGGGCGATGAGCACGGCATTCTTCTTGGATGCTGCATCATAATTCGAGGGCGCAAGCTGTTTCGAGGTCCATTCGCTGGTGCACAGTCGAGTTCCGTCGTCCGGCATCATCTTTGACGGAAGTGCCCTATTGAAACTGACGTGCCTCCGCTCACTGTGGGGCGCTGATATAGTAATCCAGTGCCCTTGAGCTCAATTTTGGATAGATGTTTGAATGTCGTAAAAATCGGCGATGGTGTGAACGGTCCAAGTACCACAGCAAACAGCGTCGCTATTGGTACAAAGCGCGACTGCCACACTACATAACATCGTACAGGCCGTCTGATACAGCGACCGGAGCCCATATGAACCGAGGGACGGCGCAACAATTGGTACATGAGGTGTACAAGCGAGCGATGGAATGCAGGAAGCGATGAAGAACGAAGGACGCGCGTATAGTGAAGACGAAGACGAAAGATAATCCAAATTTTCGAGTCAGTTTCGAGTGAGGAAATCGAAGGACTGCTCGTGCATCGGAGACGTTGGGGAACTGGGTGGCGAACGAGTATCGTCCTGGTCGTCCTCGCGTGGAGTAGCGAGCTAGGCATGATGAATGAGATTCCACAATCACTGCGAACTATATTAACGGGGACTCACAATGGGGGACGACGGCGGAGACGACGACGAGTCTCGTGCAGCAGCGTGGCGACGAAAGTGCTCGACAACCAGCGTACTCGGGTCGTAGGTGGGCTCAGGTTCCTGGCCCGAAACGACCTTCCACCACTCAATCTCTCCAAGGATGCGACGAGGCTGGGTAGGAGGCACAATGCGCGGGGGGCGGACGAGTCTGTACATGACTGTCTGCGCCCCTGCATGCCTCGATCGGCGCTCAGGACGCACGGGTCCAGCACTGCTTCTCGCGTGGTCGGCGGACATGGCAAAGCGATGGCAGCGAGAGGACCGGGGGAAGAAAGAGGAAAAGAGAGGAACGGAGGGGGGAGCGCGGATGAAGGGGGCGGCGGCGCCTTTTGTAGCACCCGGAGGCGGATCGAATAACCTTATCGGGGGGATTAAACATCTGACTCGGCGCTCAGGCGGCGAGCCGGACAGCAGTGCAGCTCGGATGCACGGAACGCAGGGCCAGCCCAAGCAAAGCGTCACAAGAAGATTTCATTTGAAGCCCGACGTGATTTTGAAGGGGGCTCTCGTGCAGCGCAGGCGGAGAGATTTTCATTTCCGATCCCGCGAACGTAACTTCGGATCGCGGAGAAGCCCGGAAACGGCACGCGTCCTTATAAATACCGAGCATTACCTTTTGTGGAACAAAGGGCAACTCTTCATATAAAACCCCCCACATGGATGCGATCAAGGCATCCGTTGAGCAGAAAAATGGGGCACCAAGAAAAGGGTTGGTGATCACGGTATCGTCCCGGATCGACATTGCAGCAGTACTATTGCTGATGTATGTTCAACTAGGGCGCTGGGGCAAGTTGAGCAAGACCAAAGGCCGGAAATACAAACCCGGGAGGCGTCCCAAAACATGTCTTTCAGTAGGGCTTCCTGGCCGGCTGCAGACATTATTGCCCTCTGCCTAGCCAGCCTCGAGCATGAGCGTTGCGTAGGGAAGTCGGCAAATCGGATACAGCCCGAAGGATATGTATCCTCCGCCGATGAGGGGAGGGTGTGGCCATCTTCCTTCGCAGGGCAACGAGACAAACAATTTGTGCTATCGGCCGAGGCAGGTCTCATTGGCTCATGTCAGAGGGAATCGCTGATCGCACGGGGTCTACAGCGAGCACAATTCCCCAGTAGTACGTTGTTGGCCACAGTCTGCTGCTATTGAAGCCCATTGCTGCCAGTGTGGCAGAGTAGAGTCGCAAAAAGGTGCGAGGAGTGCATTGACAAATACTCGAGCCTATTGACGTCTCTAGCAGGCAGGGCTGATCGGCAGGACAGAAGGGGAACAAAGGGAGAAGCACGCGGAGACTATTGAGAGCGGTTGACTGGCAGCGGCGGAGCCGAGAGGACTGCTCCGCTGACGCCAGTGACCGAGTCAAGTCGACCTCCCTCCGAGGCTCAGACGCATCAGCTGTGTGACCTCATTCCCTGGCTCGCAAAGGCGTCAGCCGAAGATGTCCAAGAACCAAGACGCAGGAGCAGCTGCATCAAGCACCGCCGTCTCTAGCTCCCTGAGGGCGTTCAGACAGTGCCCTTGTCCAATATCAGAGCCTATGGTCATGGCGGGTCAGAAGTTCTTGGGTGCATGTCTGAGTGCTCGAGTTCCTGCTACGCCACTATCAATCGCGCTCGTGCGGTCCAGGATGGCCAAGATCTCTATGAGCTTGGAAACAGCCTGAAATTGAAACACCCAAGCGTCAAAAAATCTCCAGCACCCAAAAGAAACACTCAGCAATGTTAAAATCCCTTGGGTCAATGATGTGTCTTGCCACCGCGGACAAGAATGTGGGCACTCTTTGTCAAGGTCGCGCATCAAAGGCTGGACGCTGGTGACTGCACCGTCAGATAACGACAGCATTTCATGCATCCTGTGGCTGTCTACGGTCAACTTGGGCTCTGCAGCCTTTCCTTTGATCATTCCCGTGTCTATGGCTTGGTTCAGAACCGTTTCTCATGGTCAACCCTATGACGTTACCAGTTTCGCCAACCTCCAAAGCCCCTACGGCTCGTTGCTCTCGTCTGCCTCGGCACTTCGCATTGCGACTTGTGCTACAGTTGCGCGAAAGTGGTCGACTGCGTTCGCCGCGGCAGAGGATGAGATATGGCACGGGCCGCGATACGCCTCTCGCCGGATCGGTCAAACCCCTGGCTTGCCACCGACATTTATTGTTTCACACACCATTGACTCTGGCTGGCGCATGCTTCGTTCTTGCATATTATCCGAGTCCAAGTGTCTGCGTGCATGGAGGCAGCACATGATGGCGCGGAAGGAACAGGTTAGCATATCGCCATCCAAAATGTTACTGCTCGGAACCTCATCCGCATCTGCAAACTGAGCCGAGGGATCTTATCGCACAGTTTTCGACTACAGACAACCCAAGCAAATGCGACCGCTCGTGCCACAGACCTTCGGCACAACGCTCACGTGCGCTCCTGCATCCTTCAGATTAGCTTGCGAACGTCGAATGCAACCACGCGTTTTCTCACAGACGCAGAGAAGTTCAGAACGATGTCTGCAAGACCGCGACGATACGAGAGTTATACTTCTGATTCATGTTCACTTCCAAGTGCAAAGACCGGCCTTCCCGCAGCTTTCACGCGCTCACAATTGATCGACTGTGCTACTCATGGAATTATAACCAATCCCATCTGATTCCCATGCACCTCTATCCGCAATACATACAAACACTGCTGGAGGACAGTAGCACATTCGCTAACCTCTGACAATGCCAACGGTGATACCCCCGCCAGTGTGATCACCCCAGGCGCCTGCAGCTGAGCCCCGCGGGTTAAGAGCACTGTAGCAGCGCTCCCACGCCCATCGTGTTAAAGACAAAGCATCCGCATCGCTGAGATCCTTGCGAACATGGAGTTCGAGTGACACGATAAACTGCGCGGTTTTCTCAGCGGCAGGAGAGCTTGTGGGATCGATCTTGCTCGGTGGTGATAATTGCCAGATATGAGGCGGAGGCACGTGCACGACGAGGGCGTGACGCTCGAGCTGGAGAGAAATAAAGCCGATTTAGCAGATGGTCACGTGAGGTCGAGCGGACACTGACCTCGCGTACGACGCGATGGAACGATTCAAACCGTCCATCCACAGTCCCTCGGTCTGGTGCTGTCTGTAACAACACCTTGCCTAGTGTGACAGCTGTAGGATATGCTACATTAAATGTGAGCAAGGTCTCCACGCCTGCGAACAGCAGGTCGGCAGCACGATGGCGCTCCCTGTAGAGCAGCAGTTGAGTAGATAATTCAATGGGGACGGGATATAACTTACACAGGCAATAATATTGTCGATCCCAGTATCGCACTTGCAAATGTCACAGGTGCGAGGAAGAAGGGGTTCGAGAGCGAGCGTGGATATTCCACGGCTTTACGCGATGCTATTGACGAGGCGCCAGATTTTAGGTAGGCTGGCAAGCTCGCGAGGAGTCGCTTGATGTTCTGGACAGAAGGTAGTGGCACTGCGCGTCCAGTGGCTAATTCACTGCGCATCAGCGAACCAAACGGGTGAAAGGGACAAGAAGTTCACCTGCAACTAGGCGGGAGTGGTTAGAATACAACCAGGTCGATCCGACAATAAATGAAAGACATGCGAGCAGCAGCGTGATGGGAAAGGGAGACCTGAGTCCATTGCAGGTTTAGCCGAGTCGCTCGAGTTTGCAGAGCAACTACTGACGAGTCTGGTTCGAGCTCGTCTGCGTGGTGGTGATGGTGCGAGTCGCCAAAGGAGAGGAGGAAGTGTTCTACCGTCTCTTTGCAAATGTAGACGGCAGCGAAGAGGAGATAGATGGTTTGGGCAAATAGGCCGGTGGTCTCGACACGATCATGGCTATTGCAGATGCGCGGAGAATAGTCAGCTTTCACGAATGCTGTCCAGCATCGCACACGACTCACCCGTACGGCCTCCTGATCGTGTTACCGTCGGACCTAAAGAGCCCAGCGTCAGAGCCGGCCCCAAGCGCAACGCCCATTGCATCAAAGACCACCCAATAACCCAGCCCTGTGCAGCTGAGGCTCCGTTTTGTTGACCAATCACCCAGAGACTAGCGCCTGCGATAAACTCGAGAATAGAGTATGCTGTGATGCAGGGCAAGCTGGAGATGATCGAATGCCCGGGCAGCGGCTGATCGTGCAGTGAGAGCGTCCCGGCCGGGGTGGCTGATGAATCCACGCGGGCTCGCACTGCCGGAGACAAGTCGCTGCCGTTGGGAAACGGAGACATGGGTTGCCAGGGCGAGTGGGGTGTCTGCGGCATGGCGGGCGACAAACGACCGTCTACGCTGGTATGGATCTGTGGTGGCGCATTGGTAACGGTAGGGTCCATGAACGAAAAGAAGTTGTGCGAAAGCGAGTGCTTGTGATGGTGACCGCGGCGTGCTGTCGTGGTCCCAGGCGATAGCTGCGTTGATGGAGAGGACAGCTGATCGCCATCCGCGCTGGAACGACCGCCAAACTTGAAGCCTGGCGCAAACCCGTTTCCTGCTGGAGAGCGCGTACTCGGCGAGCCCGCAAATTTCGGAGAATGCGCAGGTGGCACGAGCGAAGAAGGCGCTTCAGAAGGAGTTTCGTGGGCGCCATCCTCGGCGATGCTGGCCGGAGGAGGGCCTTGTCCAGGGCGGGGAAAGAATACCGAAAGATTGCGCGAATGTATTCGACTATGACGCCGTGCGTTGGGATTCTGCGGCGGAGGTGGTTGCGGCGGAAAAGCCGGCGACAGTGGGGAAGCAAGATCGCCCTCTGGCAGTGTTGGAGGTACGGGAAGCGCGGACTGGCTGGGCTGGGGGCCATTGAACGGGTTTCTGAACGAAGGACTGGACGGCGAAGCGGCGGAATAGGATGTCGTTCGGTAGTGGGCAGGCGATACGAGCGAGGCAGATCGAGGCGGCGGCTGGCCCAAGTACGGGCTTGGTTTTATCTCCAGCTGATGACTATGCTGCCTGTGGTGCTGCTGCGTGGCATATGGCGCCGGTGTAGAGTGGACACGCTGGCGCTGGCTGCTGGGCGGCGGCGGCTGAGCAGCGTATGGGTGCACGGGCGGCTGGACATAGCCATTGGGGAGGGTAGCTAGCGCCTCTGGTTGGAGTTTCAACTCTGGAGCATTTGCCTCTGAGCTCGTCCTGCGCCTGTGCATTCCAGCAGCGCCGTCACGGTTGCACGCGTCCTGACCGTTCGGGTTCACAGAAACGGATATGCCCGGCAATCTCCGCGGAAACATGCTTATGTTGGCTGCTGACCTGTTCAACTCAAGTTCGAATCCGTCTCTGGGCACCGAACGTCACTTCTAACTGCTCTGCACCCGCACAAGGACCATTGCTCGCGTCAAGACCCGCGGCAGCAACGCGGATATCGCCTCCTTCATCTATCACCCATCGCAAGCATCCACTCTTCCGCCATGCCATCCGACCTGAGCGGTCGTACATGACCCATTCACCGGGACTTCGTGACAATCGTAGCCAGCATGCTCTGCCATATATTCATCGGGCCATTGCACTGTCACTACTATCCCGACTTGGCGCGCTCGCGGGATCCTGGTATCACTGGCCAGTGCACTGCATTCTGCGTTGTCGCACCCGTTCGAATCGCTGCGGTCAGTGACGATGGTATATGATCTTGCTGGCTAGAATCTATGAAATAACTTTGAACCCGCGTCCACGAAGTTGCGCAGCAGATACACGTCGCCGACCAGCTGCAAATCGACCAAATTCGTAGCTACTGGCTGCTACTGGCCTTGCATCATCAATTGAATGATTCACGGGATCATGTCCGCAAGCTTCGCGGGCTTATCTTCATATCCAGGGACCGGGATATTTCGAAATATTCACACAGATGTCGGGTCGGAAGGTCTGCAAGTGTACACGAAATACAAGGCGCCTGCAGATCTACGCGACGTCAGTCAACAGAGGGCACAGCTGGTGGAGAACGGGCGTATTTGCCGGACGGCGGCGGATTGTTGTTGGATGGACATCCGGTCTTTGAAGCCCGGTGCGCGCAGTTGCACCGTGCCAAGTAACGACCCTGTTGTATATATAAGTCGCCTCGCGTCAATCCTCTCACACCTAATCCCCGCGCCACGGCTCAGCGCTCAGCCATGGCTGCCTTCCCTCAGTTCCAGCGGCTCGCACCAGAGCTGCAGGCTGAGATAGCTTCGTGGTTGCCTCTCGCCGACCTGCTCAACTTTGTGCTCACCGCGAAGCGCATTCACGCGCTCACCGTGCGAAGCATTTACTACCACATCGACCTCGACATCATCGTACAGGAGCCTACGGAAGACTGGCCGTTCCCGGTAGACAACGGCTTTGAGGTTCGCGGAGCGCAGCGAAAGCTCATTCGCACTGTGGCCGCGCACCCAGCGTACGCGAACTACATTCATGATATCTCCTGGCACATATTCCTCGACGACTGCGCGCCACTGCCGGCGCCTGCCCCGCTACCTGCTAACTGGACAGACCAGATATGGCCAGGTCTCCAGAGCGCGATCGCGCTTGTACCCGTGCAGCCCACAGTGCAGCAGGTCGCTGAATCCCCCATCGACTTCTTTCGACGGCTCAACATGGCAGAACGCGTACACTTGAACTTCTCGAGTGGCGAAATGGTGCAGGAATTCCCTCCAGTCCTGTTCCCACGCGTCACCGCCGTGCATCTGGCTGGACTTGCGACGGAGCGTCTGGTGACGAGTGTCTTACACTCCTTGGACCGCCTTCGCGAGCTTGTTCTGGACCACATCCATTCGCCAGAACCAGAATTTCTTCCCCGCTTGCTGCAGTGTCTCGCCGGTCGTTGCGAGAACCTCGAAAGTCTGGCGCTGCGCAAGAGCGGAACGCGCGCGCCGACGAAGAGTACGACGTCGCGACCGAGGAGCTCGTCCTGACGCAGTTCGCGCTGCTCGCCAACTCCTGTCGCGCGACGCTCAAAACCCTGACGGTCGCGCTCACGCCCATCTTCCACGGCGTCGTCTTCTTCGGTGCCGACAACCGGGCTGCTCATTTCCGCGAGTGGGTGCTTCCCCTGGCATTCAGCGCAGACCTAGGCGTCTGGCCGCGGCTCCGCTACCTGCAGGTGGAGGGCATCGCCTTGGAGCCGTCCGACATCGCGCGCATACACTACACGTCGCCGGGCGTCCATGTGTCCGTCCTCAAGGCCGACACGGCGTTCGAGTACCCGGCCCCTGCGCTCGCCGAGCTGCAGGCCGCGCCCAACAAGATCAACCGCTAACAGGCGACCAGGTGCGCGTGCTGCTCTTACGCCGGCGCGCGCGTCTACTAAAGCGTGTCAATCCCAGGCGTCATATGATCTGATTACAACGCCCCTCTCCACGGGCTCTTCACACAAGAGGCCTAGTAGAGGCGCATACGGCTCTTTCGAGGCCACTTCGGTGACCTGGCATTGAGCAGAGATGCTGCCTCACCACACAGCAGCCTAGAAGCTGTTCGGATGCTCCTGCCCGCATCGCCAACACGGCAGACCGGCCTTGCAGGCGCTTGGATGGCATGGCTGGGGCGTGATGGCCGTCTCCCCAATTTGACAGACTTCGCCCGCTGCCTGACGCTGGACGTACTGCAGATCCTGCGGCGTGGGTCCCGCATTATCAGGAGCTGAAGTAGGTTGTCCTGTGATGTTGTGCAATACCTGAAAAGCGGAACATTCTACCGTAGCATGTGTATCCTTGAACGCCGTTAATCGTGTACACTGCATAGTCCCCAAGCTGTATTTTACCACTTATATTTAATGCTTATTATTGCGAGAGTACCTGGATAGCGTCATCTAACCCGTATCGTCTTTCTTCCAGCCCTGGCCGTCACCTGTGCACGATTGGCGCCAGTTTCGTAGCCGCGAGGCGGATGGGTGGGGAGATTCTGGCCATGTCGATCGGCATGACTGCACGTTGCATTGCGGATTGCTGACCGATGATCCACACCCCGATACAGCAACTGACGCTGTGAGCACGGGGATTGCAGCCCGGTATCATGCTACGACAAGTTCAGTCGCAGCGCTCATCGCAAAGAGAGTCATGATCACGACGCGCGACGCTGCGGCCGCAGCATTCCAATGAGCATACTGACTCGGAGCGAAAGAGAGGGGAGCCATCCAGAATGGAACAGTAAGGTCTCGCCCCCGACGGCACCGATATCGACGACGTTTCATAAGCCGCGCATATCGTGGGAGTCCTCGATGTATGAATAACCCTTATCACGCCTATGCGCAAGGCTCGTTGGTTGCCGGTCAGCGCTCAGCGCTAGGTAACGGTGAAACCACGGTATAGGTCGGCATACTTTGTAAGCCTCATAATCCCCCGAAACCAGATAGCAGAAGCCCGAGAGAATAATCGCCCGAGAGAAGGTAGGCAGACAAAGCATCGTCAGACTAGACCCCATGTGATGTTTGTGAGGTAGAAAAGCATACACCACGCGCAAGACAAGGCGAGCATCACATTGCTCCGGCGATAGTCTTTCCGGTAAACATAGGCAGCTCGTTGCGCAAGTGACCACAGAGTTTTCGGCTTCGGCAATGCAGCAGTGAATCAAGTTCTGTCGCAGGCCGTAGTCTCGCTTGAGCACAACCAGCGGAACCTTGGATCACATAGCGACGACGTAGAATTGCAAGGGCGATACAGTCCCGAACGAGAGCAGTCGACTACTTTTTCGACTTCGCCTTGGGCTTGCCGCCAAAGCTCTTGCCTTCGAAACCAGGGCGCGACTTGGAGGATTTTTGCCGCCTTTCTTGTCGTGCCGCCGCTCGTTGCGCATCGCAATGTTGTCGGAGCGCTTCTTCTGCTTGGCAGCCATGCTTTTCTGCAGCTCGGCGTGGCGCTCGTCCCTACACGGTACCTTACCGTCAACGAAAAGCGCAATTTCGGAATGAAAAGGGGCGCACCAATTCTTCTTGCTCTTCTCTTTCTCCTTCTCCTTGCGCTTGACGGCCTTTTTGAGCCGTCCAGCATCGTCGTGCACCTTCTCGCCCTCCATGCGCAGCTGCGCCTTCTCCCACCGCTCGCGCTCCGCGACCTGCTTGCGTTTGTCCTCGGGAAGGCTCGCGAGCTTCTCCTGGTGCCGCTCGAGCTGGGCCAGCGCCTGCTTCGGGTCTGACGACGTTTTGTGCCGCTTCTGCGCGTGCGTGGACGGCGTGATGTTGGAGAACACGACGTTGGTCGAGCCGCTGGACGACGATGCGCCCGCGCGGCCGAAGGAGCTCCCGCCGCCCTGCTCCTGCACGAGCAGCTGGCTCTGCGCACGCAAATACACCACGATTCAAGTAAGCGTATGAACAGTGAGGAAAGCGGTTCTGCGCACCCTGGCATTGTACGTCGTGCCTTTGTCCTTGCTCTGCGCCTTCTCGCCCTTGTGCTCCCTCTCGTCCGCCTTGGAACGCTTCTTCTCGCGCGTCTTCTGCCGGCGGTTCTCGCGCAGCGCGCGCCGGTGTTCGAGCAGCGCATCGCGCCCGCCGCTGTAGCCGCGCGGGCCCGAGCGCTTCTTGAGCGCGTCGATGCGCGCGTGCAGCCGCGCGCGCAGGTCCTGGATGCTTGCGCTGGGCTGCATCGGCTTCAGCTCCTTGCTGCTGGCGGGCGCGCCTTCCTCCTCATCATCCGAATCCACGACCATGCCGCCGTCGTCGTCCGATTCATCGTCGTCGTCGTCCGAAGCAGCCGCGGGCCGCTTGCCCTTGCTTTTGACGACGCTGCTTCCTGCGCCGCTGCTTCCTCTTGCAGATCGACTATCGTCTTGTTGTTTGCCGGGTCCAACTACGGAGCGAACAGCAGTTAGTTGACTGTAGCTGTCTGCTAGACATGGGTGCGCACCTTGTCGCGCTTCGCCTTTTTGGAGGCCTCCTTAATCTGCTGTTTGGGCATCTTTTGCTTCTTCTTGTTTTTTTGGTACTTGTTGGAGTACTGAACACGCGCACCGTGTCAGCGCGAAAGCATTTTGCAGTGGCGCAAAATTTAGCGCACCTCTGCCTCCGCATCGTCGCGCACGATGTAGTATTTAGCGGGAATGAGCTTAAGCAGCGACTCGAAGGTCGCGTTGTGGCGCTCGAGCGACGCGCGAATCTCGGTCGTCGTCACGGTGCTCATGGCGGGTCGAAGCAAAAGAAGAATGCCGGCTTCTGCAGCCGGCCTTCGCCGCACAGCGCGTTTCACGCGATTTCACTCAATCCCGTTCAAACAGCAACGCGTGTGTGAATTATGGAAAGGGAAAGCAAGTATAACACAACGATAAGGCTTATACCCATAAAACGAGATAGCAACACCCCCCTCGGCGCCCGAGGCATTCACTGCGGCGGGCCAACATTGACATCGAGGTCCTTGAGCGTGCCGCGCTCAAGCTCGTAGATCCAGCCGTGGACCCAGACCTTCTTGCCTGCCGCCCAGGCTTCTTTGAGCACGTCGCTCTCTGCGCAGTTCTTGACCTGCATCATGATTGAGATATTAATGGATTATTGAGCACGGCGATGCCGCGATGGAGGGTAAGGCCCGGGGTGCGCACCTGCTGCTTGACGTTCTCCTCAACTACGAGGTCGAGCGCGTGGGGCGGCGGCGATGCGCCAAAGTTGAGCTTGCGCGCGAGGTCGACGATGGGCGCGAGGAAACGCGCGAGCGGCGTGGTGGCGTCCGAGTGTTCCTTGCAGGCTGCGTTGAGGGCGGCCGCAGCGCCGCCGCAGTTTGTGTGGCCTGCGACGACGACTGGGAATGGACGTCAGTGTTGTGCGGCGGGGGGACGAAAATAGACTATATGCACTGTGCTCGACGCCGAGATGCATGACTGCGTAGGTCAGGACGGACAGCACGGAGTCGTCGTCGAGATGGACCTGGCTGAGGGACGGTTGATAAGGTTCTGTGTGGTGCCTGTAACCGAACTCACTTTGCAATGTTCCTGTGGACGAATATCTCGCCGGGCTTCGCGGCGGTGAGGACGGACTCGGGCACTCTGCTGTCGGCGCAGCCGATCCAGAGCAGCTGCGGGGAGAACGGGTTGGAATGCGCGCTCTGTGGTCGTTCAGCGGACCACCACCTTGGGCGACTGGCCCTGCGCGCTCTTCTCGAAGAAGCCAGGCTCGACCTGGGCGACGTCGTGTGCCCACTGTGCGTTGGCGGCGAGGACGCGCGACAGGGCCGGGAACGACGAGTACGGCATTTTGAGCTGAGTGAGGGAGAGCGAGGAAGAGTGAGGAGAGAGGGGCGGTGGCAAGGGACAAGGGCTATAAGCAGCAACGGGCTGATACGGTTTGGGGCCGTAGTTATAACCACGGCTGCCAGATCCAGAAAGGGTCCGCGGCGCGTTGTCTGCCGGTGGCTGACGCTCCTCTCCCCCGCTCCGGCATTCGGGCCTTGAATGCTTCGCATGGCCACCACGCTCGCGCTCGAGAAACAGGTCGCGCTCTCCGCCGTCCTCAGGGCCAGCGCCCTCACCGCCCACGTCTTCAAGCGCCTCGTCCAGAACGAGACCCTCGTCAAGGGCGACAAGTCCCCAGTCACCGGTGCGCGCCCCCCGTGCCTGCCAGCCCTGCGTGTTTGACGCGAACAGTGGCGGACTACAGCGCCCAGGCCGTCATCAGCACCATCCTGCACGCCGCCTTCCCATCGGACCCCATCGTCGGCGAGGAGGACGCGAACGAGCTGCGCGCGCCCGACAGCGCCCTCGCGAAGCGCATCACAGAGCTCGCCAACGACGCCCTCGCCCTGCCCCTGCGCGACTGGGAGCGCCCAGAGTGGGGCATCGGCCCCGGCAGCACCCGCACCACCGCCCAGCTGCTCGACGCCATCGACCGCGGCAACCACGCCGGCGGCCGCACCGGCCGCATGTGGACCATCGACCCCGTCGACGGCACCAAGGGCTTCCTGCGCGGCGAGCAGTACGCCGTCTGTCTCGCGCTCATCGAGGACGCCGACGTCAAGCTCGGCGCCATGGGCTGCCCGAACCTGCCGCTGACTGGCACCGACGACTCTGCGGTCGAAAAGGGCTGCATTTTCCTCGCCGTCAAAGGGCAAGGCGCAGAGCAGGTCCGCAGCCGCTCAACCATGTGTCATCGGCCCACGCGCTCACCCTGCCCCTGCTAGCGGCCTATCTCGGCGCCAGAGAACGCGACGCCCATCCGCATTCCGTCGCGCAAGACGTCGGAGCTGCGCACGCTCGAGTCCGTCGAGGCCGCGCATTCCTCGCACTCGTTCACATCGCGCATCGCACACCACCTGGGTATCACAGCCGCGCCGGTGCGCATGGACAGCCAGGCCAAATACTGCTCGCTTGCGCGCGGAGACGGCGACATCTATTTGCGCATGCCCACCGGTGTGGGCTATGTCGAGAAGATTTGGGTGAGTCTGCTCCCTCTGGCCGTTTCGATTCGACGCTCACTTGCTTCACAGGATCATGCGGGTGGGTCGCTGCTCGTGACCGAGGCAGGAGGCGTGGTCTCGGACTCGCGCGGACAGCCCCTAGACTTTGGTCTTGGGAGAACCCTGGGAGAAAACTTTGGTGTCATCGCGTGCGGCAAGGACGTGCACGCGGCCGTCTTGGACGCCGTGCAGAAAGCACGCGCAGAAGAGTCGCAGAAACTGTAATCCAGTTGTACACAAGTTGTACACCAGGACCTATCTTAGCACCCAATGAAAATCAGCCAATCCGGATGCGCGAAAGCGCGTCAACAGGCGCATACAAACGAACTGATTCTTGATCTGAATTTCGGGCTTGCGGCGGGCGCCGCAGCGGCTGACTGTTTTCTCCCCAAGTCCAATTCGCCAGGATGAACTCGACGACGACGGCGGCGTCGACGCTGGAGCCCATGTTCGCCACGCTCGCGTATGGCTGGGCGACGCTGGAGCGCGCCTTCTTTGCGCTGCCTGGCTCGCCCGTCGTCGCGCGGTACATCAAGAGCTCGCACCAGAACGACCCCGGCCGCACGGTGCTCGAGCTCTGTCTCTTCCTCTTCGCCGTCGCGACGCTGCTGCAGTCGCGCCGGCGCACGGACTCGTCTGCGCGCCATTTCATCCGCTTCTCAGAAAAGGCGGGTCCAGGCCGACTTCCGCGCTGTGTGCTGTGTGCTGAATTGAACGTGCGCCCGCCTTGCAGGAGGTCGACGAGCTCGTGGACGACTGGACGCCGGAGCCGCTGCTGGAGCCGCTGGGCGAGGACGACGAGCGCGAGCTCGCGAGCGTGCCGGTCGTCGTCGGCCCGTCGGGCCCGCGCGCGACGCTCGCGAGCGGACAGCAGGTCGTCAACCTCGCCAGCTTCAACTTCGCCGGCCTGATGAACAACGAGCGCGTCAAGGAGCGTTGCGTCGAGACGCTGCGCGGCTACGGCCTGGGCAGCTGCGGCCCGCCGTGCTTCTACGGTACCATTGGTGTGTTCGCCTTTTCTGCTTGCTCCTGGATCTACGTTGGCTGGCACAGGCTGACTCTGTGTGCGTGTGTGGCTAGACGTGCATGTCGACCTCGAGCGCGACATCGCCGCGTTCCTCGGCACGGAGAGCAGCATCCTTTACTCGCAGGCGTTCGCCACCATCAGCTCCGTCATCCCCGCATTCTGCAAGAAGGGCGACGTGATTGTCGCGGACGCCGCCATCAGCTGGGGCATCCGCCAGGGCATCAACAACAGCCGCTCGACCGTGCGCTACTACCGCCATAACGACATGCAGCACCTCGAGGAAATTCTGCACGCCATGGACCGCGAGCGCCGCAAGAAACGCGCCCCGCTCACGCGCCGCTTCATCATCTCCGAGGGCGTATTCGACGTGGACGGTTCCATTGCTGACTTGCCTGGTATCGTGCGTACTCTGTTCAGCCAATAATTGATTGCCTGTTGACTGACGCTTTGCAGATTGCGCTCAAGAAAAAGTATAAGCATAGGCTTATCCTCGACGAGACTTTCTCGTTCGGTGCCCTCGGCGCGCACGGACGCGGCCTGACGGAGCATTACGGTGTCGACGCGAAGGAGGTTGACATCCTTGTCGGCTCGCTTGCACACAGTCTTTCCGCTGGAGGCGGCTTTTGCGCTGGTACCAGCGTCATGACCAACCATCAGGTGAGCCAGAACCCATCGTCCCGTTCTTCGTAGTCACTGAAATCTGGGCCAACAGCGCATCAACAGCGCCAGCAATGTCTTCTCGGCCGCGCTGCCGCCGCTGCTGGCCGTCGCCGGCTCCGAGGGCATCCACATTCTGGAACGCGACGCGTCCATCATCCCGCGTCTGCGCGAGAATGTGCGCGCCGCGCACGCCGTGCTCGAGAAGACGCCTGGGATCGAGCTCCCGTCGGACGTCAACAGCCCCGTCCTCCACATCCTCCTGCGCCGCGCTCCGGCCAGCCGCTGCTCACCGCGCCGGCGTCGTACTTCGCGCTGGGCGCGTCGGAGAAACCGTCGGCGGCAGCACTGCACTACGGCCGAGAGGAGCGTGTGCTGCAGCAGATTGTTGACGAGTCCATCAAAAATGGCGTCCTCATCTCGCGCGCACGCCGGCTCAAGGGCCAGGAATCGCCCGAGCCGAGGCCGAGCATACGGCTTGCGATTTCCGCGGCGATGTCTGTGCGCGAGACGACGGACGCCGTGCGCGTCGTGAAGGATGCTATTGATAGAGTGCTCGCTGGCCGAGGCGGCAGGCAACTGATGATGACTGGGATGCTTTGGGAGTATTGTATCTACGTTTTCTAATTTCATTAGATGGTTTCGCGTTTGGTACCTGTTGCTAGAAGTCGAATCCTCTGTCCAGGTCTTTCTTAAGGTGTTCTCGCATGCCCACGGGGAGAATGGTTCGCCGTCCCGTAGGATATATCCTGCTGTGTATGAGCGACGCCCCAAAAATTCCACCGAGCACTGACTGAACGGCATCTCAACAGACTCCTTGGCATTGAAGACAATCGTTGGAAAATCCTGGGGATCGTTCAGATGAACGTTCTCGCTCGCATTTTCAGGCAAACGCACGATGTATGGGATCTGCTGTAAAGGGACTGCGCATTTTATTAAAATGGAATAGACATGGTTAGCTAGGAGAACACACTTTTGTCGTGTACCACCAGTTTTGTGACGCCCAGGGCAGTATCGGTCGTCATCTGAACCGGTCCCAAGTGACGATTCGGAAAGCCCAGTTTGCGCAGCTCCGCCGTCCGATCGCGAGGCGGGTCGTCGCCCAGTATGCCCTGCGCAAACACTCATGAGATGACGCGTGGAAACGCGCGGGAAACGCGTGCCCCGAAGAGGAACCACTGGAACCGCCCGTCGCCGTCTTCAGGCGCGAGCTCCTTCTCCGCCTTGGGATCGAGCAGGCAGACGCGGTCGAGCGGCACGCCGGCAGCCTCCATGCGGGCCAGCACGCCCTCCGTGTGTACCCCCAGCTGCGCAAGACCGCCGTCGGTGCCGGGCGCCAGATTCGCGGAGAGCTGCTTGCAGGCTGCGGCGGAGAGATGGGTGAAGAGCACCGTGGACGCCGGGCCCGCCAGCGTCAGCATGTGCTAGAATGTGCAATGCGTCGGCGCGCGAAGGGGCAAGGGGCCGGGAGACGGTGTGCGGACGCGGTACTCGAGCTCGACCCACTCTGGCACGGTGACTGCAGCCGGTGTTTGCGCAGCCTGGGGCGACTGAGGGGCTGGTTCGTCCTCCTCCATGTGCTCTGCGGCGGCTCAGTCTCTGGCTGGCGCCTGGGCGATGCGCATACCAACGACGAAGCTGAAATTGCTCGCGGACATGATGGACGAAGCTGAAGCGCTTAGCGCTGAAGTTTACTCCGCCAATCTCTCTGCTCTCCATCTACGTTCAGCAAATGGCTTGCTGGTACATTGAGCTAGAAACCCGCCTCCCTTGTCGCCCACCGCGACTGCTGCCGCCTGCAATCTGTCCATACTGGGCATAAATGCTCGACAGGCCTGCTGTTCTAATGAATTTGCAAACCGGCGCGACTGCACAGTCTGCATCTGTCGCTCTTTGGCGGCAGCTTCAGCATTCAGTTCCTCCTTTGTTGCTGTGCATAACGCGGGCAAGGCGGGTGTCTTGGCTAAGCATGGGCACACAGCATGTCCTGCGATTGCGCAAGTGAGCCGTCACAGTGCACACCGATGGCCATCTGCTCGGGTTCACTCGACTCGAAATGGCACCACACCGCCTCTGTCACTGTGCATCATCTGCGAGCATACCGTGATACACAAACTTTGGGAACGTTTTCGTCAATGTAACTGGCTATAGGGCGTAAGACCTCCCTCTGCATCTGGATCTGGGGATTAATGTTGCACGTCTCCTGCCGGGCATTCTGTGGAAATGTTTTCCATCCTTGGATCCCATCCCAACCACCTCATATCCTGGCGTCTTCTTCATTGCACCGGTAGGTGCGTAGCAGGGATCGCCCTCGTTGGCAGGTTACCGGAAATGATGGCGACCAGGTATATAAACCCCCACCAGCGCTGTACGATCCCCTCACAAGCCTGGTGCTGCATATTCCTCGTTGAGCTGAGCTCGTCTTCACCCTTCGTACCTGCCCATATCCCAATCCGCCTTATCCAACATGCGCTCTTCCATCGTGTCGTTCTTCGCCGCGCTCTTCACCGCGCTGTTCTTCGTCGGCCAGTCCGCTGCAGGTGCGCACGACGCGTCTTTCCTTTCTTAGCCTTTGGGCTGACTTGTTATGCAGCCCCTCTGCAATCTCGTCAGGTCGGTAACCTCCAGTGCAACCTGGCGCGTCTTCGGATCGTCGGCGCACTCTCAAGCACGACGAAGACGGTTGGGAAGCTCTCGGACCAGACGGCTGAGTATGTTGAAGAACCCGCTTCCGCAAATATGATGGTCGCTCACGCCTGTTAGTGATGAGACCGCCTCCGCCGCTGTCGACGACGCGGTGACTGGGCTCAGCGGCGCCTCTGATGGCATCAAGACCATTGCGGGCGCGCTCCTCACCGGCCAAGCTGCTCCTGCAGATGCCCGCGACCAGGTCGGCGCTGGGCTCACGCAGGCAAAGGCTGCACTCGACAGCATCACATCGTCAGTCGCTCACCCTGACGCGATAGGCATTAAGCTGATAGTCCCTTTGCAGTGACGATGCGACCGTGACTGCGACCGTCGCAAAGGCCCAGAAATCGCTCGACAAGGCGATTGCGGCCGGAAACGATGTTGTGTCCGAGTGCAAGTGAGGGATATGATCCTTGGTGCATATGTTCAACTCTGGGCGAGGGCTGAGCGCGGTCTACTCTGTATTGCCTGATGACCACGATTTCCGCCAATACAGTGCAGTGCTGCTTGCAAAGGATTTGTGTGAGAGAGTTGAAATTGTGAATTGAGAAGGCAAGACGTTCGCAATCTGCTTCCGCGCCGGTTGGCTTCTTGTGCTGCTCCGCCAACCGTCCGCCAGCAAGAGCGGGACGACGAGCAGGCCATGTACGCGCAGTCGCACAGGTCGAACGCGTCCATGAGCAACCTCAGCCTGCCCATGGACGAACCCTTCACGCCGCCGACGCACCGCATGTCGATGCCCGGCCCAGGTTCTTTTACCGAGTCTGTGAGCCGTTTCCGCGCACAATGACAGTCGCCGCGCACAATGCTGAGCTGAGTCCCGTGCAGCCGACGCGCAATCTGTCCCGCCCGCGGTCCAAGTCGCCGCTGCGGAACAGCGTGACGTTCAACGAGCCGCAGTCGGTCGACGGCTCGCCCATGCCGCAGGACGACGACCCATGGGGCCAGCGCGGCGGGCCCTACTCGCCGTCGCTCACCAACTCGGCGCCCTCCGTCGCGCGCTTCGCCAACAACCTGGCGCAGCGCGTCAACTCGCTGTTCAGCGAGCCGCGCTCGCCGTCGCTGCTTCCCACCGACGCCGAACTGGAAGCGGAGGCTGCCGCAGAGCGCGACCGCTCCCGGCGCGAGGCCGAGCGCATTCTCTCGCGCGAGGCCGAAGACCGGCGCAAGATTGAGGAGAACGTGATGAACATGCGCCAGAACTCGCTGCCGCCGCCCCGCCGTCGCCCGGCGGCCAGCGCGGCCGGTCCGCGTCGCCCGGCCGCAAGGAGAAGGAGGGCTGGTGGAGCGCGGCCAAGCAGAAGCTCACGCCCACCAAGGAGCCGCTCACGCCCGCGCAGCAGTCATACAAGACACGAAAGCGCGAGAAAAGCAGCGCGGGAAGAGCAAGGATGTTTCGCGCGAGCGGGAGCGCACCTTATCGACGCCGTCCATCCCGCCGTTTTCGAACGCACAGCAAGGCGGATCTACCAACACCTTGGGCTCGTCTCCAGCACGAGATGCCCCACCGCTCTACGTCCAGTACACTGCGGATGGCGCGCTGGACGCTAACAGCACTCTGATCACGATTGCGCGGAGGTTCGAGAAACTGGAACGATGGACTGTCGGTCATGTTCGCGCGCTCGAGGAGCGGATGAACGACGTCGAGAAGTGGCTAGTCGACAAGGAGAAGGAGAAGGATGCTGTCAAACCACAAGAGAGCCCTTCAACCCTTTTCCAGCAGGCGACCGTCGCTAAAGACGTGGAAGATATGAAGGACGAGCTTTCTGAGCTCAAAGGCCGCATCACCGAAATTGGCAAGGAGATGGTCACCATTCGTCGAGACGCCAGCAGACAGCAGTCGGCACCCTCACCAGCACCTGCCCCGGCTCCCGCGCAGGCGCCACCGGCTAGGGTCACTTCGCCATCGATCTCTCCTGCATTGGGCGGCTCGACTTTCTCCTCTGGGTCTATCAACTCTACAACCTCTCGTGGTCGCTATCCTGCAGGGGATTATAAGTCTTCCAGTTCGTCGGTGATCTCGCCGC
This sequence comes from Auricularia sp. M12, assembly GCA_037042885.1. Lineage (NCBI taxonomy): Eukaryota > Fungi > Basidiomycota > Agaricomycetes > Auriculariales > Auriculariaceae > Auricularia > Auricularia sp. M12. The sequence continues at coordinate 1,801,683 of CM073214.1, forward strand.
CGACGTCGCCTCCAGCTCGGACGTCGCATGCGCTTCCTTCTCCGTCTGGCCATTCGTTAGCTCAAACAGCCCGCCGCACGCCCTCGCCACTGCCTTCTCTGTTGGAGCGAGCTACCTCGCCTGCCGCAGTTACTCCAACAACTCCTCAGCCATCCAACTTGCCACCTCCCCCAAGTCAGCGTCCACCGTCGGTCTCCCCTCCGCGCAAGCGCTATACTGTGGCGTTAGGTGGCGGACCGATCACCCAGCAGCGAGAAAAACTAGAAACAGCATATTTTTCGTCTGCATCCATCACGGATGAGCCGAGTTCGCAGAGCGAGTCTGATGCGCCAAAGGACAAGGAGGAAGAGGAGGAAGGGGAAGACACAGTGGGCCTGACTCGCCGCCCAACAATTGGATCAACACCAATAGCGCTGTCTCGTCTGTCGCTGTCGCCTCCTTCACGCCCACACCCGGATCCCATCAGCACGTCCCCGTCTCCCATGGGCCGTTCGCGACCACGTCCGCAATCCGCCGTCTTTGGCGGCTCTCCGTCTCCAGGCAATTCGCGCATCCGCGCTCAGTCGACATATGGCGTCGGCAGTGCCGCCCAATCGGCCGGTCCTCATTCCCGTTCCAAGTCCATTGACCGCTACGGCCTAGGCATAGACACGCCCACGCCCACTACTCCTGGCGGCGGTAAATTTGTGGACCCACTGCTTCAGAGGCGCAAGGAGGCCGCGATTGTCTCCCCAAAGCCCGTGCTAGCACCGGGCAAAGGCAAGATTCCCATCGGCCAGCTCGTGGCCTTCTTCGACGGCGATAAGAATACGTCTTAAACCGCTCACTGTAACTTTGCCTGTGCAACGACTACTCACGACCTTCTTCTGATTTGAAGTGCTTTTTCGTACACTGTCTGGTCATTTAGGTTTTTGAATAAGATAATCTCGCTTTGGTGTTTATATGCTCTACAATGTCGGCGCGACCCCTGAGCTACGATGTGAATCCAAAAAGGCGCGATTCCCACGCACCCGCGTTGCTCCGGGATGCGGGGAAGGGGTTGCGTAAGAAGCCGGCTGCCGTGACCAACAGCGGTTGCGTGCTGGGTCATCACCCCACTTGTCTCTGAACCAACATGTCCGCGTTGCCAGCATTCGCCATGGGCGGCCTTTGCCTTGTAGGAGGTATCACAGTGCGTGCTAGGCCTCTCACATGAGTCGAAACTGACGGGTGCATGCAGGGTTTTGCTCGTACGTAGCTCGTGCGCTCGGTTCGGCATGCAACAGGTTTCAACATCCAGTGCAGGAACTCGCTCCGTCCCCTCGCTTGTGGCGGGTGTTTCGTGCGTACACCGAAGTCCCCGCTGGGTATCTGCAGTGTGTAACCTCACGTGAAGGGTCGGTCTTCTGTACCTCTGGAGCGCGAACGCGCTCTCCAAGGGCACGTCAAACGGCCTCCAGGGAGCTCTCGGTGCGTAACATACTGCGCAGCGCCCCCGTGCTTCTTCTTAGGGCTGTGGAACAGGCGCCAGCGCCATCCTCTTCTTGTCGTCCGTCCCTCGCGCACGCAAGGGGCCCGTGCCAGCCACTCTGGCGGTCACAGCCGCGATCACGGGCGCTTACTACACGCGCAAGTTCTACAACCTGCGGAATCATGTGTAAAATTGTTTCTGGGTTTCAGCTCAATATTGGATATACTCCCCATTCTCTTCTCAAGTGCGGATGCAGTGATGCCATTCCAGAAGGCGGCTCTTCAGCGGAGCACGCGAAACTGTGCGGACGAACAACCGCAACTCCCTGATGCCATTCTTTACGATGCGACCTTGCCGTTATTCGACAGTTCTGCTTCTCTTGGGTCGGGGTCTGTCCTTCTCCGCTGTCAATGGCACCTGGGCCTGCTTCCAGAAGTGCAACTCGCCTGTCTTTCGGCCATGTGTTTGTGATGTGCGCAATCGTCTCTCCGATCCCGCTTGCCCAACACATCGCCATGGACCTTTTCCTGGATCAGAGAAACGAAGTCGGGTGTATTTCTATTTGCGAGCCAAGTACATCTGGAACGGCAGACCGGGCTAGCATCTGCCGGGGAACATGTTGCTGTTGTGAGAGAATCTCCTGCCAGGGAGGCTGCCCGGAACCAGAGCAACGATGTTCAGGATGCGCCACACGTTGCTTGACTTGTGCCTTCTGACGGCCGACCTCCCATGCTGTCCAGTTCAATGACAGCGCCATCCGCCTCGGGTCTCTATAAAACTGGTCCGATGATGCAGTGGTGCACTTCATTCTCTCCCCCTGGTTGGCGCGGCAGACATGGCTCCCCTCTCGTCCTTTGTACTCGCTGCTGTGTTTCTGTCCTCCCTCTCTGTCGCGGCACCTGCCCCGGCCGTCGATGAACCGCTTGTGACGGCAGCCTTCGTGAAAAAGGTCAATCACGGCAAGCTCAAGGGTCTTGTGAAGCGCGACCGCGCGCGTGCGCAGGCCTTGTTGAACGGTCTTAAAGCCAGCAATTCGCCATTCAACCATAATGCCGTCTCCTCCGTCCCAGCGACGAACGAGGCCGTGACATACCTTGCCGCCGTCAGCGTCGGTAACCCTGCTACCATCTGTAAGACAGATTACCCATTGTGACACTCGTAACCTGATCAATCACAGACAACCTAATCATTGATACCGGGGTTAGACTAGCTTTGAGATTCATCAAACATTTTGTTTAACCTATGGCAGAGCTCAAACACCTGGGTCGGTGCTACAAACCCTATGCTCCCACATCTACCAGCAGAGACACGGGGAATCGCGTGGTCAGTTGACTATTTCCCAAATCGCCTTCACGTCTTTAATGATGCATACAGGACGTTGCCTACGGCTCCGGTGAGCATATATTTTTCACAGTCTACAATCATTGATATTCCTGCTAGGGAGCTTCAGTGGTGAAGAATGTCGTACTCAATTTAGTATTGTTATGTCAGGCTGACCTTTGAGATCGTTATAGTCATTGATCGTGTGTCCATCGGCCCAAACCTGATAATACCTCAACAGAGCATTGGTGTCGCGGATAAGTGAGTTGATTTCTAGATTAATTCCCTTTCATCTCAGCTCACGAAATTCGAAGTTCTGTTGGGTTCGACGGCGTTGACGGGATCCTCGGTTTAGGTTGGTCTCTTGTCAACCCATTCATTGTCCTGACTCAGCGCTCCGTCTTCAGGACCAGTCGACCTTACTGCAGGGACTGTGCAGAGGACGAGCACTGTTCCAACTGTAACCGGTAAAGGTTTTCCTAGTGATGTTCTACCCACACAGCTCAATTAGTTTGCAGATAACCTGTTCAAACAACGCACAATCACTCAGAACCTGGTCGGTGTATCCTTCAACCCGACCAACACCGAGTCGATCACGAACGGCGAACTCACATTTGGCGGAACGGATTCGTCCAAGTTCACTGGCGCGATCACCTTTGCTCCCATGTCAGTTGTACTGTTTGTGCCACTGATAGCATCCTCATGTTTCGCAGCACCCGCACTGCCCCGGCTAGTTCATTCTGGGGCATCAACCAGGTCTGTTAGGGCATGCCTCCAGTTCTGGCGTCTCATTCACCTCTGCTTAAACAGGCCATCAACTACGGCGGCACGCCGACCATCCTCGCGAACACGGCCGGGATCGTCGACACCGGCACCACTCTTGTCCTCATCGCGAGCAACGCCTTCAGGAGGTATCAGTCGGCGACTGGCGGAGTCGTTGACAGCGTCACTGGCCTCATCCAGTTCTCCCAAGCCCAGGTTAACGCCCTCAAGCCGCTCAACTTCGTCATTGCGGGCCGCACGTTTGCTCTCACAGCCAACGCCCAGCTCTGGCCGCGTTCTCTGAACACGTGCGTAGTTATGGTCCCACTCTCAGCACGAGATACTGAGTTGCTGCAGAGACATTGGTGGCGACGCAAACTCGTTCTATGGCATCGTCGCCGACCTCGGCACGAACTCTGGACAAGGGCTCGACTTCATCAATGGCCAGACGTTCCTGTGAGTCCTTCAGTTCTTGTAAATCCGACGTTTTTGACACACGATTGCCAGGGAACGTTTCTACACCGTGTACGACACGACGAACCGTCGCGTTGGCTTTGCCACAACGGTAAGTAAATGTCGCATGCCGGAGAACGTCTGAGACTCACTCCGCACAGCCGTTCACAAACTCGACGGGCAACTGAAGGATGGCCACGGTCGAAGAATCTTGGTAGACGATTGCATATTATCAGTCCCGGGACTCAGCGTAGTTTGGTTGACCCACTGCGTCTGAAGCTCCCGCACGCTCCCTCGCATAACGCTCCCTTAGAAACACTGCGATTTGTTCGCAATACATACATATTCCTTCAACGCTTTTGGAGTCCCATTGCAAAGCAGAAAATGCGACGCGCCGTCACACACGATCAAGCGCGCTTGCGCTTGGCCTTCTCTTTCGCCGCCTTTTCCTTTTCTTCCTTTGCCTTCTTCTCTGCTAACTCCTTCTTTTCCTTCAAATGGATCTCGTCGTTGAGACCAAGCCGGTTTCGCGCGATCTATGATGAGTGGTTAATGCAGCTTAACAGTGTGCTGTAGGAGACTACCTCGATGGCGTAGAACTACGGGAGATGCGATGAGTACGCGTCCATGAATGCAAATATTGCATACCTGCATCCGCGTCACTACAGCACTGTGAGTCTCCGGTCATTACGGTCTAACAACAGGACACGCACCAAACATCGAGTTGAATTGCGAATACTCATCGCTCGAATCCATACGAATGAGAGAGCCGAAGTTAAAGTTGTCCACCTTTTTTCATAGCTGAGATGGCATAAATGTGGATGCATTCTGAGGCTTCGGACCAGGGACATACGAGTTGATGAATTGCCGCCATTTCTCCTTGCCCTCGGGACTCTTCATCATGTCCTCGTCGAGTTTTGCGAGCCCCGTGTATGGCGGCTGTACTAGCTCGGGGAACGTCTCAGAGAAGTGGTTGAAGATCTCGTCGTCGAGCCTGCGCAACCGGCTCAGCAGGGGAAGAGGCGCCGGACACCGCCATACTTCGTTAGCCGGAGCTCCCGCGGTGGTACGGCGCCGATGAGGTTCCAGAAAGTCTGTACGCGATGCGTAAGGAGATGCATACGGGATACAGACACTGCTGTTACCTGAGCGTGCTCAACGGCAACGACGGCGAACCTGGCGGTCGATGAGCGCTTGACCAAGGCTCAACGTGGCAGTCGTTGCTCACTGTTTCTCAATCTAGCGGGCACGGATGAGCGGGGGCAAGGGTGCAGGTGGCGAGGGCGTACCTCTGGCGCGTTCTGAGCCTTCTCGGGATCGAACTTCTTCGTGCTCATTGCGAATATGCGGGCGACGGGAGACTGCGAGTGGAAAGGGGTGGATAGATCCGGCGCTCGTTCCGCTCTCCGAGTCCGAGCCCGCGCACCCGGCCATGTCACGGTTCCAGCGGCCCTGCCTGGCCTGCCCACCGGCTGCTGCTGCCCAGATGGTGCGGACTGGCACGCATATAAATGGGATGGAGCGGGTTGCGTCGTCTCTCCAGCCCGGGAGCCTGTCTACCCTCAGCCAAAGCGCGACGGACCTGCTATGGAGCTGCATCAGGCTGCAACACTGTACACAACGCCTCAGGTGGGACTCGTGCTGTACATCATGCCTCGAAACACGTTCTGACCGCGTTTGCTGCAGCTGGCCGTGCTGACCGGCGCTGTGCAGCCGTTTTCATCCCCGTCTCCGACCGCGTTACGCCAGTACCTGGAAGGCCTCCGCAGAACGCTCTTAGCAGGCCTGCTCTATGATGAAGTCCCAGTCAACACAGTCCCGGCTCCTTCTCTGGGCCTGCAGCTTGCAGAGTCCATCATCATTCCGCGCATCATGCGCGGCAGGGCCACGACGGGCTGCTTGCGCCCCATGCAACGTCCGACGTGCGCTGCCAAAGGACCGTACTTTAGGGCGCCCTCTATTCCTCTCCCTCTCCCCGAACTGCCTTCTCAGTTGGAGCCAATGACGGCTGACGCGGAAGAGGACAACTCGTGCGTGCACACAGCGTTTCACCTCCGATTTCTCATGATATGGTTGTAGTCCCGGTAGTCCGCAACCCTCGGATGAAGATGAGATACAAGTGATCGAGGAGCTTCCCAAGCTCAAGCCCAAGAGGACATCAAAAGGTAATGCGAAGACCAAGGCTGCAGTGAAGGAAGGTCGAACTGGTACCTGGAAGCAGCCATGGTCGGATGAAGAGCACCGTCTGCTCAAGAAATTGATGGTTGTATACCCACCTGAGGAGCCAAAACGGCAAGTATCCCTTCAACGTACTGCGCGTCAATGCTCAATGTCTGCTCACAGCTGGATCAAAATCTCAGCCGCCATGGGAGGACGGCGCACGTCGCGGCAGGTGGCTTCCCGCGTGCAGAAATGTTTTGGTCAACTGAGAGGCTCTCGCCTTGACCCCGAAGATTTGTCTGACGACTCACAGTAAATAGTGAAACTACCTTCTGTATTTGTTCCGAATATCACCATCTTGGTCGCGCTTTCAAAGTCCGCTGTGCTTCATGTTTCGTTCTTGCACGGGCAATGTGAGAAGAATTGCCCAGCGCAGCCTCGCTACAGCACCATGCTCGTCCAAACCAATACTTAGTCGACTGCCTAAGGCGCCGGGTGCCATCAAGGCGTTGAAGGTCGTGATCTGGACATAGCAACGCTGGTCTCCGGTACTGACATACTACCTTACAGTACCGTCGCAGCACCCCTGGTTCTGCCTCAAAGACCATCTACAGCACGAGCCGTGCCAGACTGAACCCGATCGACCCCGAACATCCTGCGCTAGGGACGAAACTCAGCTCGCTGCCGACCTACAATTGTCCTGCTTTCGCGTTACGCATCATCCCCTTGGCCTGCTGGAGAAGCCGGATATGGCGCGCCACTTTCCGCGGCACGACGACTTTGGCGTGACGCACAAGAAGGGCGACCCGGCGCGCCCGCTGGCGCGCATGGCGCTCGTCACGCTCTTCTCCAAGGCCATCGCGCGCTCGAACTTCATCCGCAACCGCATCCGCGCCCGCCTGAAGGCCGCGCTCGGCCTCGTCGCTGCCCGCCAGGCCGTCGTGGACGAGCAGGGCGAGCTACACGTGGATGGGGGCACGCCCGACCTCGATGCTTTCTTGCTCAAGGGTGCGATCTTGACCTTTGAAATCTTGCCTCGCTGCTGACACGCGTGTCAAGATTGGTGCTATGTCTTCACTCCCGCGGCAGAGCTATACCGGATGCCCATGGAGGATATCATTGTCCACTGCCGCGCCGCGCTGTTATCCATCACGGCGGCGGGACATGCGAAGGAACAGGGATGGTCGAAACCGAGGTCGGCAAACGTCGGACACAGTACAAAGCGAGTCAAGAATGGACCCAGAGGCTCTGGGACCTCAGGCGGACTGCAGCAACGTCGCGTGTAGTCTTGCATAATAATGCGATTTGCCCTTCATGCGGTCTAGGCGACACTATGCACCTGCCCCGCGATTGCAGGCTTGGCCCGCACCACTTGATAGGCAGCGAAAACAGCTGCACGTCGCACCATTCGACACATTAAGGAGTTTCGCGAGCCTACTCCTGGAATGGTGTGCAAGGATTACGGCCTCTTCTACAAAGCTAAAGACTTAAGACAAAGCTACAGCTAGAGAGGCCCTACAGTAACAGTCCGAGGAAGCACAAAACCATGTGGAGAAAAATGTCCAAAAAGTGTGTGTGTGTGACAGCGACATGCAACGACAAAAGATCACAAAGCGAAATACCCTCCCTCCCTTACACGCGTGGACGTGCCAGCTGGAAGAACACGACCGCAGCGATAGCGGCGAGTGTCGGCACCACAGCGCCGTGCATCCCGGCATTCTCAGGCTCGCCGGCCTCGCCTCCGCCGGTGCTGTTGACCGTGGGCAGCACGCCCGTGACGACGTAGGCCTTTGGGAGCGCCAGGGGCTGGTTCCAGAAGAAGTAAGGCGACTGCGGGTACTTGGGGTCCACCTTCTCGAGGAACGCCGCATACTTGCCCTCCGGGTCGCCGTACGCAGCCGCAACGGCAGCGACGTGCTGGTAGAGCTCAGGCGCAGGTGCGGACTTAATTTCGTTGGTCGCAGCCGGGTCAAACTGAAGAGCCCAAGCGGCAGCCTTCTCGATCGTGCCACCCTTGGTCGTGGGAATCTGCCAAGCATCGAAACCGATGTATTGGCCGAGTTTTGCGGCCGTCTACAGAGCCTTGTGAACAGATGCACGATGTGTAAATCAATGGACCGACTCACAATCATAGCCCCGAGGTTGTACGCACGATAGTGGTACGTGCGCGAGCGTTCAACTTCGAAGGGCTGGCGAAGATGAGCATTGATTGCGGCAATATCCACATAGTCCTCACCTGTTCACCGTTACCGTCGATTTGTGCAAGGTACAATGTCGTGAAATACTTGTTGAGGGCATCCTTGGCTCCCTGAATGTCGCCAGCAATGATCTTATGCGTCACCAACGTCTGCGACGCCAAAATATGTTAGCATCGGTGATACAGGCTGTGAACGCTGCGTCTCACGTTGTAAAAGAACGTTCCGTGGTTGCTATCGTTCGGGATGAGCGAGGAGTTTAGTGTTGACGAGGAAGAACGCACTTCGGGGTTGCTCCTTCATCTTTGCCGAAGTCGCTGTTCTCAAGCCAGTAGATAAATTCCTTGCTCCAGTTGGTCATCTTGCTGTCATCTTCGCTAGTCCAGCCCGAGTACTTCGTTTCGCGGAAGAGGAAAATGCCGGTGGCAACCTTCGAAATGGTCTTCATGTCTGCTCGCAGCATGAGACGTGCGATCGCTCATGCTCTGTAAACACGAACCAAGTACGCCATAGTGACTACCGGTTTGCTTTTGCGGACCGCGAATGACCTGGCTGAAGTTGAGGTTGGGGTTCATGCCGGTCGCCTCATCGTAGAACCATGTGCGGATGAACTCGATGGCCTTGTCAGCGTACTTGTTGTTGCCAGTAATTTGCCAGGCGATGGAGTTGTAGAACACAGCATCGCACATGCCAGCGTAGGAGCCCGTATCGTTGATGAGCCGTACGTCGGGGACCTGATCGCCGATGTCAGCTGTGCATTAGAACGCATGAATTCGCTGCGCATACGAATTGGCCATCACGATCAACGTATGGGCATGTAACCCAGACTAGAAGATTTATTATTAGAGAAGGATCGGAAGCTGAGGGAAACAGTGGGGGTCGGACAGAAACGTACCCTCTTCCGGCTTCAGCGCTGTCTTATTACCGACCTGTCGACCACATTCTCAGTGAATATTACTAGGGAGAATTGACATGGAAGCTTACCTTGCTGCAATCGGGCCACCAGTATGGTGCCTGTCGGACGGTGAGGTGAGAACTCGGAAACAGCGTGGGGCCAACGGCACAGCTAGAGGAATACATACCCAGCTCATGTAGTCATGCTGAGAGTGTCTGTATCAGCGACTAGCGTCCCGCAGCAAGAGGCACGAACCTTGTCGCCGGTGGGTGCGGGGAATGGCTTGTACGTAACGCCTGTCAAAGCAGCTTAGACACGCCAGAAGCACGCTCTGAAGGACGCGCTACACACTCCATGGTCCCTGTGAGGCGGGAACAGAGGGCGATGGTGAGCGCTGGTCGGTCAGATACGTGGTCGCGCTTGCCTGTGTATAGAGGGTGTCTGCCCAAGTTACGATGGACTCGGCGGCGTCGAGGGTCGCGTTGTTCTTCTCCCACGGCTTGCTGAGAATGTACTCGGGTGGTACGAACTGGATGATGTTAAGGGGATGATGCAGACTGAAGGGATCAGCGTACTCACCTCGTTATCGTAGGAAAGGAAGTTGTCCCAGGTGAGGGAGGCAGCCTGCGTGGCCGCGATGAAGGCGAGGGGGGCGAGGAAAGATTTAACGAGTGACATGGCAGCAAGCCGGGATAGGCGCTGCTGGGTGGTTGCTGACGCGAGGGGGAGGGGAAAACGAGGATAGGAAACGGGCTTGCGGCCTGTCGATCCCTTTTAGACGCGCGGGTGATAAAACGGCCCGGAAGTAAGATGCACAGTCAGCGCCACGTGGGCGGAAACCTCCGACGCGGAAGTAAACTCAGGCTTCCGCACACAATGACGACCTCGGAATCGCCGGCGCCGGCGCCTAGCAGGGCAAAACGCGCGCTCGACGCAAGAGACTGGGCCGAGCTGCGACGACTGTCGCTTGAACCTCGGGGCTTTGGGGAAGACAGGGCCTTGATTTGGCAGTATCTCCTGGATCCGCAGCAACATCCAGCCGCCGGCACTGCTCAGAGCGATGTTCGGCAGTCTGGACCGCCGTCGACTTCGCTCATACCGCAACCCGAGAACGCGCCGCACAGTGACGAGCGCCAGATACTGCTCGACACGAACAGGAGCTTTGTCTTGTATCCAGTAGGTACGCGTCATAACGCGCAGGCGCCCTGACGGTCTTACCTACGCTCTCAGAGGATGAACGCAAGGACGAGCTCAAGCACGAGCTGAACGAGGCGATAGTTTCGACGTTTCGCCGACGCCCAAAGCTCCACTACTTTCAGGTTCGCTTGTGTTGTGTCTAGCTCACCCGTGGCGAGCTCAATTCCAACCCAGGGATACCATGACATTGTCTCTGTCCTTTTTCTGACTCTGCCTCGCGAAGCTTTGCTTCATACCATCGAAAAGATGAGCCTTCACCGTTTGCGCGACTCGATGGGCAACGGCCTTGAGCCCATGATCGGCCAGCTACGGTGCGTTCTTGTGTTCAGCTAATCTGCTGGCTCACGTAATCCAGGATCATGAAGCGCCTCCTGCGACTAGCAGATCCTCAGTTTTCAGCTATCGTCGAAAGGTATGTATCTTTTAAAAGGGCATCTCATATGGAAGCTGAAGGCACTTGCAGCACGACGCCTTTACCATACTACGCATTATCCAATCTGCTCACGCTCTTCTCGCACGACGTTCCCACTCTTCCTCTTATTCAACATGTGTTCGATTATCTCCTGTGTCGACCTCCCATCGCATCTATTTATCTCGCTGTCGCCGTAAGTCGTCAGGTATAGTCATCCCCATATTTCTGAACTTGCGATATAGGTTATCCTCTCCCACGAGGATGCCGTCCGCAAACTCGTTGATGAGGGCGAGGAGGGCATGCTCCACTCGATTCTCACCACCTTCCCCCCAGTACAGGATTCTCACGGTTCTCCTGAGCCTCCTCTCAAGGAATCCACTCTCGCCCCGCCTCCACCGCGCCATGCGCGAGAAGAGACGGGAAATTCATGGGTTCAGCCGTCCCCGCCACCGTTACAGGCACCTGTATTGGACGAACTGGTTGGATCTGCCTCTGAATCGACTGTCGCTGAAACCATCATCGAAACCGATTCTGTGGCTGACTCAGAGTCCGCACCGCTGCTATCTGATTCTTGGACTGCAACATCGCCTCCACAACATCCCGACCCTGTCCTCCCCTCGGAATCCTCGCTCCCAAAGTCGGATCCTGACGGTGAAGCCGAAGAGGATGACGCTTCCACGCTGGCCGACACTCCGCTCAACACGTCCCTGAGTCAGTCATTGACAGAGCTGCTCAAACGCGCGGACGACCTGTACACGCGCTTTCCCCCGAATGACCCGCGTCTGGCCGTCGATCGCATAATGGGCCCACAGAGCGTGCTATTCACCTGGTCGGAGCCATCACCGACATCCGATGAACAGTACCAGATCACGGACGACGAGGCAGAGGCCATGGTCGACGCGCCGGAGCTCATCGTCAAGTCCGACTATCAGGACGAGGATGAGCTCGAGGAACTAGAGCGGAGACAGGCCCGCAGGCGCCCCGAGCCTCCTAAGAAGGCCTCGCCGTGGTGGCCGCCTAGCCCGACCACAGTCATCGCGGGCGCTGTCCTCGCAGTCAGCATCGGCATAGCGGTGTACGATATCTCTCGACGGGCGCAGGGGAAGAGAGAATAGTGCTGCACTGACATTCCGGCTCGTGTGACCGCCCGCTAGGCTGTATATCATATCTGGCTTACCGGCCAATCTGGAGTTGTCTACTGTGCAGTCGCTACGCACCAAGGCCGCTGACGAGTTTTGACACCAAGCCGTTTTGTCGTGTGGGCTGTTCGGCGAGACTGCGCTGACTACGTGCCCAACGTGCCCAAGCCCAACATGGTCAGCGTTTTACTGTTGTGACACTCATTCTTGATGGAGGGCGGATGTGGGTCCTCCAGCGGTGGCACATTGACTCATCGCTTCGTATGCGAATTATCAACCGCAAAGGCTGGCAACGAGCACGAGGCAAAACGCCCCATCGGCTGAACATTTCAGGCCCTTGAATTGAGACGGCTGCTCCTTGATACCAGTGCTCTCGAAAGGCTCGCAGATGATTGACGACTCGTTGGGAGTTCATAGATTCTCCACGGACGGTCGATGTCTTTTTCAAGAGAACGCATGGCTCCCAAACACGGTCCGAGGAGGCCAGCATGGTGCACAGCCCCCCTCTGATTGGCATCAAGCCACGTCTGGATTGAATTGTATGCATTGCTGGACGCCTTTCTCATCACGAAGAACGGTGCAAGCTGCGCAGGAACTTAGGGATAGAATCTCAAGATCTGTTGCAGCTCAGCTTAGCTGATATAGCAGAGCACGCTTGACAAGAGTATGAGGAGAGCTTCAATTTTATGGCAAATACTACAGTCGGACAAGAGCCCTATTGTCCTGATCAATGACAGTGGCAGTCCGTTGAGCACAACGCAGAGAAGACAGCAGCTGGGGGACAAGCAATAAGGCCCTCGTATAATAATTCGTTTCGCAGACTAAAGCCCAAGAGAAGACGATGCATGAATGTGGTGCACGGTAGGTGTGGTGCCTTCAAGATCCTCGGGCATAGGACGAATAGCCCTTCCAGGTGTCGAGGTCTGGCGGCTGGGACAGGAAATTAGGCACCGTGTCTTGGAAGGACTGAGAGCACGTTTGAGTCTAATTAAGACCACGTGCGGGAGCGGGCACATGCATACCATGTAGCTGCCGTTCTCAGGGGTTCTTCGTGGCGGCGCGACGTAGCTCAGCGGAGGGAGCTGGGGAGGCGGCTGGGCCTGTGGCAAGCGCATCGCGTCACTAGGATCCCTAAAGCTCTCGACACTTCGCCTTGACGAAGGCGTGACGTCGGGCAACGAGGAAAATGAACTCGCCATGAATGGTGAGCCTGCTACGGAAGTTGCTGTTGTGCCCAACGACGGAAAGCCGAGGAGCGAGGAATTATTTGCTGAACCAGAGTAGGTGGAAGCCGCCGACGCCGCCGATGAAAGCTGCGAAAGCGAGAGCAGGTTGGCGTTATTCGAGTTGGTCGACGAGGTCTGCGGTGCGGGTGAAACTAGGATCACGAGTTCAACACGCGGAGGGGATGGGAAGCCGGATGGGTGCAGGGGGGCTTCAGGAGCCGACAGCGACCGTGTCGCCGGCGCCATGGTCGGCCGGGGAACGGGGAGGAAAGGGGGGAAATAGCAGAGAACAAAGCACTCGCCAAGTACATGTTGGGATCGAGCGTGTCGGCCGAGAGCCGGCGTCGCTTCCCCTCGCGGGCGCCAGGCAGGTCCGACGTTGAGTTGCCAAAGCCAAGGGCCCCGCGTCGCACGGTGTCGACTGGCGAGCTGGGAACGCCGAGCTGGGCTCTGAGCACCTCGACCTCGGTGCGCAGCCTCAGGTTCTCCTGCTCGAGCTCGTGCACGCGCGCATGGGCGCCTCCCAGCTGCTCCGGCGGCACGGAGAGCGCAGCCTGCAGCCTGTGCACGGTCTGCTCGAGCTGCAACTGGGGTCAGCATGGGGAGTCGCACGGGCGGGCCGGGATGTGGCTGGCGGACGTGCCTGCTCGATGTAGGCTTTTCGCTTTGCGCGGTGCCTGGCCTGCGCCTTTGCGTTGCGCGAGCGCGGCGGCGGCTGGGGCTGGCTGGCGGCGTCGGACGGCGGCGAGTCTGGAGACGAGGGTTCTGCTTGCTTCATGGGTAGCCGTCGTGGGGAGAGATGTCCATTCGTCGGGACATGCCGCTTATGATCCTCTCTTCTTTCGACATCTCGGCCCCATCGCCGGCACACGCTCCGAAATACACTAAACACTGCGCAGCATACAGCCCACCCTCCCAGCCCCGGCCCTGCAGCCACCACGCCCGCTCCCCGCACTGAGAAACAGTCCAAGTGCCACCAGTCGTCTTAGGCAAAGCCTCACAATGTCCCCGGCTCGGCTCCTGGGACTGAATGTCTGTCACCTCCGCTTCTCGCTCGAAGCCCCCGGAGATGCTCCTCCATGGGAAAAGACGCGCCTCACCCGCCAGGCCTGCCCGATAGCCGGAGACCACCCCCGCCCAATGCACGTGTCTGTCGAAGTCCAGGGCACAGCTCGCCCGGTTATGCCAGCGTCTATTCCGCACCGATTCCCTCACCCGCCTTCTAACGCTCCCGAACTACACGTGCCAATGCTGATGATGTATTGGTTTCTGTATCCGTGGCTCACTGCTCAATACAGTACCAGGACGCTCATGAATAATGGCAGTGACACAACGAGCAGACTGGTCGCAAGTCGCTCGAATTGTCGATCAAGATATGAAGCTTCAGGGCACTAGCACAAGGGGTTAGTCGAGCCTATGGAATCTGCGTGTAGGGGTAAAGGCATCGAGACAACCTTGGCACTCACCTTGAGGAACGTGTGGGTACATGCGCTGAAGCGACGCAGTCACGTTCCCCGTCAGAGTGATGGGAATAGGACACGAAATCCTCGTGATCCTTCTCGCGCGAGCGCTGGATCAGCTGCTCTCCAAGTCTGTGTTGTCAGTTGAACAGGAGGGCGTTCCATCTCGTCTCGCCCTCGCTCGACCAAAGGCGCACGATAGTGCGCCTGAATCCACCTGCCGAGCAGTCAGGGGTGCTTGGCACCCATATAACGCCCCGCAGTGCTCAAAGACAGCGATAATCTATCGCAGAAGCGAACCGTTGCGTGTGAGCAGCTGAGCCATGACAGGATGGCGCCCCTCGAATAGCCTGTATTGCGAACACTGTGCTAGATGAGTCCGCTGTACCCTGGACCGGCTGGTGAAGGTATCCCAAAGATATCATTACATAAGCCATATTGTGCAACTTGTGAATCTGCTGGGGTGATGATGCCAGATGATGAAGCTTGCAAGCCCACTGGCTCGAGTCAAACCAGAGCGTCAGACAGGTGCCACGATGTTGACATGGAGACTCGCCAGCACGCCCGCGGGGCGCCACGTCGGACCATACCCTCCCATCAGCTTCGTCAATTGAGCACCAGGCAGGTGACCGCCTCCTCGCGGGCCAAGGCAACAGCCCCCTGCCGAACGAATTTGCATACGGGCGCGGGGCAGTACCGAGGCCCGAGTAACGAGCCACCGTACCGCACGGCTCGATACAGAGCGAGCGCTCAGCCCATGTGGTGGCGTTGTCGATATACCACACAGAACACGCTGCAGCCTGCGGGTGCCCTGTGCGATCGACAGGGAAGTAAGGGCAGTCGGCAACTAGTATGAACGAGAGGATATGGAGTGCGATTAGAGCTAGGAGCAACACAGCAGATCAGTTGAGCGTCAGAGACTGGCAGAGACTCCTAGTAGCCCCGCGGAGTAGATTCATTAACTCGAGCAGAGCCGTGGAAGGACCTATCTCAGCGTGCAAACCAACTATGCTGGAATGAGCAGGAATGCGACGTATGACGGGACGTCATGAAACAAACAACAAAGTTGCGATTAGCATGTTGGCTATCTATGGCTAGCATACGCCACGCGTCGAGCGTCGCATAGCTGTTCAAAGGACCCTGGGACCGATTATGCATAAGACCAAAGCATGAGCAGGAGGAGAGCAGGAGCAGCGGCGTTTCAACCAGACACGATGAAAGAACTTCTGGCTCAGGCCCTGGTCAAGCCTAACTTCTTCGATCAAGATATTGAACAATTGACGTGCATCAAAAGGCACCTTCCTGTGCCGCCCAGAGAGCTGGCGCGCCTGACAGCAAGAAGGCCGGGTTTCAAGAAGGTGCCGAGATAAGGACGCAGGGGCCGCGATAAGAGTTCCCAAGGACAGCATAGGCAAGGGAGCAGGGCGAAGGGACCGCCAGGAGCTGCTAGGAAGTCACTGCTCTACTTTCCCTCGCCGGGAAGGACTTGCCAGGGAGGTGGTGGCTTATTGGCGTGGCGACAGGGTTCTACGGGTGTCCAGAGGGACATGGACGAAAATCGACAATAGCATCTAGCGTCGAGCACGGAGCCGCAGAAAATATGTCCGTGCCTACATAGTTAGCGCCCAGCGCCGTAGGACAGCGCAGAGTGCTCGATGAGCCACAGTGTACTTAGTATATCTCGGAAGAGGCGATAATGACTGTCGCGGTTGTCGTTGCATAATGCATGACGTCCATTTCCAGCCCGATTTGATGGCGAAAGCCACAGAGTAGCACAGCAGGACGGCGCAGGATATTTCGGTCGACAAGTGAAAGCAGCAGTCGCAGCCTGTTGGGCGCGAATATTCCAGAGTTCTGCGATGCTACGCGCGGAGAACGGTGCCATGTTGGTGTCCATGCCAGCCCAGCGGTGCGAGCGCGCGTGGTGGAGCAGGATAGTCGCCGTGTGCGAGACGGAAGGAAGAGACGCGAAAGCGGATCGCACAATGCCGGCGATTCCCCTGCGACCGCCCGCGATGCCCGCTCCCAAGCGCCTCTCGAGCGCCGAAGACTACGCTGCGCTGCTGGACGCGTACGACACCTGGCTCTTTGACTGCGACGGCGTGCTCTGGCACGGAGACAGGCTCATCGACGGCGCGATCGATGTGCTGTCGCTCCTCCGCCAGAAACGTGCGAGCCATCTCCTCCTCGCTTAGTCGTCTCACCGTGCTGCAGAGAAGAGCATCATCTTTGTCACAAACAACGCCACGAAATCCCGCCGCAGCTACAAGGCCAAGTTCGACAAGCTGGGCGTGCAGGCCGAAGTGGTGCGTATCGCGCACAGGCCACGGCTCTCATCGCTCATCGACGCGCAAAGGACGAGATATTTGGCTCAGCGTTCGCTGCAGCGGTGTATATCTCGAGCGTGCTCAAGCTGCCCAAGGACAAGAAGGTGTATGTCATCGGCGAGACGGGAATTGAGGAGGAGCTCGCCGACGAAGGCATCACCTTCCTCGGCGGCACAGTGCGTCTCCTCTCACGTCTCTCTCGCCGATCTCACTGTCTCCCAGGATCCAGAGGACTGCAAGCTGGGCCCATACAGCCTGTCTTCCTACAAGCACGATGAGAGCGTGGAAGCGGTGCTGTGCGGGCTGGACACCAGCTTCAATTACACGAAGCTCTCGAAGGCGTTCCAGTACCTGACTCGCAATCCCGGATGCCATTTCCTCGCGACCAACACGGACTCGACCTACCCCGCTGGTGGGGGCTTCCTCCCTGGCGCGGGATCCATCAGCGCGCCGCTCAAGTACGCGCTCAAACGCGAGCCCGTCAGCATAGGGAAGCCAGAGAGCACGATGCTGGACTGCATCAAGGCCAAGTGAGTCTCCGCCCGCAAGGTCGTGACTGGGCAGTTGCTGAGAGCGCAGGCATGACTTTGATCCCAAGCGGACCATTATGGTCGGCGACCGCCTCGAAACGGACATTCTATTTGGGCAGAACGGCGGCATATCCACACTGCTCGTGCTCACCGGTACGCTCGCCATCTGCAATCCCATATGCCCCGGTCGAACTGACCACTCCCGGACCAGGCGTTGCGCAGGAAAGCGACATTACAGGGCCTGACGCGTCCATCGTGCCGGAGTATCTGACATCGTCCATCGGCGACCTCAGACAGGCCGCGTCTTCGTCATAGAGCGTGCATAGACTGCACCGCGCATTGTACTGTAGACTGTAGATGCCACACGGTATTGTAGACATCATAACGGCCCAATCAATCCGTTCCTGCGGATGATGGTGGTGCTGATGTGAATGCAAGCACGAAGGACGCGAACGCGCCGAGCTGGTGACCCGCCATGGCGCCGAGCGCGGGCGTCAGCGGCCATGTCTGCCATGGCCGATCCCAGTCGAGCGCGATGAGGAATGCGCCGACCCACGCGCCGAGCAGGGCGCCCGCTGCAGGATAGAATAACGCGCGTTCGGCGTTCGTGCGCGGTCTGCGGCGAAGTGTGAGCAAAGCAAGGGGCGGAAAGCCATGGCAACGCGCACGACAACTCGTAGAATATGCGCGTCAGACGCGCGCGGAGGGCTTCGGAAGGCTTCGCGTGGGTGGAGATGCCCAGCGCGTACGCCGGCGTCCAGACTGTCAGTAGCGAGAGCAGCAGAGCCAGAAGAACGGTGTGCCCGATATATCTGCGCGTGAGGGCCTATCAGCACGGCTCAGAGAAAGCGCTGGACGGCATACATTGCCACAGGTGCGCCGAAGAGGAAGAGCAGGACGGTATAGGCGTTGGTGCCGTGTAATGTCAGTATAAACGCGCCACGGATGGCCTGCAAGTCAGTGAGCACGGCGTACATCTTGAATGGTAAGCGGTGTAGCGTACGAGTTGCTTGCTTTCTCTCCATTTGGCGAGCACGGCAGGACTGGGGTTTGGGACGCGCTCGAGGAATATGCGCGAGCGCATGAAGCCGCACCAGGCACCCTGCAGCAAAAACGTGCCCGCGCACATCCATGCCAGCGCCAAGGCCGGGCTGGCTGACAGCGGGCGGATGTATGCAGGCTCGGGCCTGTCGAGCGACGACTCCGGCTGCGGTTGCTGGACGAAGTACCAGGACGTGCGCGGCAGCCAGAGCGCAGTGTACACGTGCAGCAAACTGTGCACGGCCAGGCGCGGGAGGTAGACGGCGGGGCCGTTGTTGTCTGGCACGGCTGCCGCTGTCGACGACGACATGGAGGCTCGGAGAATTTCTAGAGGCACAGTTACAACGGTATGTACAAGCAAGCACAATTAATCGTTCCCAACGTTGAGCGGCACAACGTCTTCGACGAGCATCCCGTCCTGGAGCATGCCCTCGCCGACGTCGATGGGCTCCATCGACGTCGTGTCGAACACCGCCGCATCCTCCTGCAGGTGGTGGTCGGCGATCATACCCAAGTCCTCGCCATCCTGCCCCTCGCCCTCGCCGCCGCCCGCGTCGCCAGGCAGGAAGGACATGGACAGCGGATGCCGTTGCCGCGTGGCGCCGCCGTCCGCCGCAACGCTGGCACGCGCGGGCGTCTCAGGCAGCCGCTCGCTCTCCGCGCGCGACGTGCCGGTCGCGTTCCCGTCAATCTCGTCGTCGTCGCCGACGAGCACCATCTCCGGCTCGTCGGGCAGCGGGGCGAGCGGCGCGTCGAGCGTCTCGCCCTCGTCGTCGGCGAAGTCCTGCAAGCGTTCAGACTGCGGCGACATGCAAGGCACCCGGCGCGCGACACGCACTGGTATTTTCTCCGTTTTGACCCACTTGAGGATCTTGAGCGAGGTGCCGGGTGCGCCGGCCGACTCAACGGGCACCCAGGCTTTCTCCCAGACGGTCACTGGCTGCATGAGCTAAGTGCACGCAGACGGTCGGCCACACGAGTTTCGACAGAGAAACGTAAGCGCGCGCACCTGGCGCCGTGCGGCCTCACTCGTCGCAGGCGCATAGCGACCCTGGACACGGCGTTGCGACATGTGCTCTCGCTTTCCTAGATCTCGGCCGCTGTCTGCGAGATCCTCCGCTGGACAGTACGCGTGCGCCGGAGACGCGGTCGGGCGGGCTTTCAATCTCCAACGTGCGTTAACATTATTACATATTTCTCTCCAAGAGAAAGAAAAAGACAATATTAGATTGTGCAAATGAACAGAAAGATCGTTGAAGTTTACTGGGTCGGAAGCGGCGTCTGCGTGGACGGGACAATAAGGAACATGGGCATGTATGTCACCAACAGCGCGGACAGCGAGAAACTGGTAAGTAATAACAACACGTCAACAGGTCGGCCATGGGAATAAGTGGATAGACCTTACAAGAGACTTTGGAGAGCGCCGCCTCCGTCTTTGGTGCGCAGAGGCTGCTGGTTGACAAGCGCGTCGAGGCTAATCATGACCGCTGGCCATGCTAAATGCCCTCTTTAATATTGAATGCAATTTAGCTGCATACTATGCGCACCCAGGTATCTGTTGCGGGTGACTAAGACCATGCCTGATGCAAGCATGGTGAACGAAGACAGGGCGTCTGGAGACCTCATTTCAGTCATTCGTTTTCTCCTTTTGCACATAGCACGCACCGCCGCCCATAGTCCACGTGCGCGGCGCCGACAGCCTGACCTCGAGGCTGGGATCGCGCGGGTCGTCGTGCGAAGACATGGCAATAAGCAGGAGCTCAAGAGTTGCACGCGCCGGAGAACGCCGCGCACAGTCTGCTTTCCTCCCATTTCCTCTCGCAAAATGCCCGACATTCCAGTCGGCAACCAGATATTCGACGTCGTCTTCCATCCATCCGCGGACCTTGTACTCGCGGGCCTGCTTACTGGAGAGATCAAAGCGTTCTCGTACACGGACGACGGCGAGCATGAGGCGCGTTGGGACTTGCGGCCCACCAAGCGTTCCTGTCGTGGCCTCGCCTTCAGCTACGACGGAACGCGCGTATTCTCGGTCTCCAAAGACAAATCAATACAGTTTGTACCAATCTGTAATACGCAGCGCACCGTGTATGCTAATTTCACAACAGTGTCATCGACAGCGCGCAGGGTAGCGTTGCGGAGAGCAAGCAGGCTGCCCACGAGTGAGGTGCATTCACCTTGGATACCCGCCCGCCGAATCTCACCGTCTTCCACCTGTAGCTCGCCCATAAATCGTGTCACCATGGCCATGGTTCATATGCTCGCAACCGGGGACGACGAAGGCGTTGTGAAAGTCGGTGTAACACCCAATGCCTATCCGAAATAATGCTGACCATGCTCTTACAGCTTTGGGACACACGAACCATGAACGAAGTGCGCAAATATGAGCAGCATTTCGACTTCATTTCGGATTTCCTGTGGCTGGAGGATAAAAAGCACCTCGTCGCTACCAGGTACGCGCCGTTCACCCTACTCTGAGCTGGAATTTAGCTTTCGTAGTGGAGACGGCACGCTCTCTGTTATCGACGTTCGTGGAAACAAGACTGAGCCCTTTGCGCACTCAGAGGACCAAGAAGACGAGCTTCTGTCCATAGTACCTATCAAAGGGCAAGCAACCCAAGCAGTGTTCGAGCATCTTAAAAGCTGACGGCATGCGTCGCAGCAACCAGAAAGCGGTCGTCGGGACGCAACTAGGCGTTCTGTCAATATTCAACCGCAAAAGCGGCTGGGGCGACTGCGTGGACCGATTCCCGGGGTACGCCAGCTGCTTCACTCACCCTTCGCTTCTCCCTTCGCTCACGCCCCAAATGCTAGTCATCCACAATCCATCGACGCCCTCGTTGCGCTCACCTCGGACGTCATCCTCACCGGCTCGTCCGACGGGCTCATCCGCGCTGTGCAGATCCTGCCCAACAAGTTCCTCGGCGCCATCGCGGACCACGGTGACTTCCCCGTCGAACGGCTCGCGCTCGACCGGCATAAGAAGTGGCTGGCGAGCGCGAGCCACGACGACGCGTTGAAGCTTACCGATGTGCATGATGTGCTGGAAGATTCCGACGAAGAGGGCGATCGCGATGGGGACAAGCAAGAGGAAGCCAACGATGTGGATGCGGACGCGGATGAGGCACTCGAGACCGCGCGCGCCCCCGCAGAGCAGGCCGACAGCGATTCGGACGCGCCGGAACCGGAACCGCAGAGCAAGAAGCGCAAGAAAAAGTCAAAGGAGGAAAATGGGGCCAATAAGCGCGCACATGGGGTCGATGCTGCTTTCTTCGACGAGCTCTGAATATAATATATATCCCGCTATGTGTCAAACTCAGCCCTGACATTGTATTAACGGCCACGACGATTGAGCCACGGGATTAGTCTTCTTAATTACAGTGCTGAGCTCTTCTGTTCGTGCACGAGACCAGGTAAACTCGAGGCTATAAGACTGCTACAAGTTGATCGCATTTTGGCGTGACACTCGCCCATGTTCGAAAGGTCAGGTCCAAGCCATGGGAAGACAAATTTTCCGGAGTTGCTGCCAAAAGCAATTGGTTCCCAAGCCAATCCTGTGAGTGAAGGCGGTTGCGATATGCCACGGGCGACTGACCGGCAATGAAAATTCCTCACATACTTTATTCACCACACGCAGGAAGTCATAGCATCCCCTGCAAACGGCACCGACGACCCTAGAGCTGGGAAGATGGCAAAATTGCGAGACTTGCTAAGAGGGAGCAGATGTTGAAGCACGTTCATCGGAGCATGCAGGTGCCCGCTAACGTGATTCTCCGATGACACGGCCAAAAGACTCTTTATTTGAAGGAGTAGGATGTATTTGTTGGTGACATCGAGCGGCGCGTCGACGTGTGTCGGTTCGCAAAAGGTGATACCAATATCTGAGAACAGATCGCGCCGTTTCTGAACAAGCCAGGAGAGCCTAAATGCAAACTTCATCGGCGCAATACGTCTGCTATATGCTTGGTACATGAGAAATCTGAAACAGCGCATTAGATCATGCATCGCGCTGAGGTTGACCTTCCTTACTCGATGCCAGCTGGCCTTGATGGTCGACGATGCCGCGGCCGTCAACGTGAACCACTGCCTTGCCATCCAGCATAGTGTAGAGCTTCCCGCCGTCCGCGTAGCTGAGGTCTTTGTCCAAGCCGCGAGTTATCAGCGGCAGTTGCACATGGAAATCGATGAGGTCCCTGATGGCCACTAAGAGTCCACGGATTCGCAGGCAGTCCTCGAGAAGCAGATCAAGGTCTTTGGCCAGTTCGCATGTCGTATACAGCTCTCGCAATAGCGTCGTCATCTCGCCAACCGTGGCCGGCGTATCGTATAATGGGTAGAGCTCAGGGATAACCTCCAGGGCCTCCACCCACGCATCGAGATCAACAGTCAAGACGAGCCGCCACTAATAGTCGAATACGAACGATAATATCGTATGGAAAAAGGCCTCGTTCGCTGTTTCGTGTGTCGTCTCGTCGGATCCAGCGATTGTCCGCGGCTGGGGCAATAGGAACTGCTCGAAAAACTGTTTTACTCGTTCCGAGCCACCAGAAAAGATAATTGTCGTCCGAGGTAAACTTTCGCCAACGCTGGCTGGAAAGATGCTGCGAACGAGGCGTCTGGCGTCGTTACACATATATAAGTGAGTATAGTAAGGCATCGACAGCTCGACCGCTTTCTTTGCTGCTGAGAGGTATTCTCGGAATATCCCAAGTGAGGGTAATCGGGCGCCCATTCTTGCGCAGAGCGTAGTAGCTTTCAGGCGGCGGCATAGAAGGTAGATGTTGAAGAGGCATCGTGGCAAGCGACGGAGTGGGGTTGGCGGGACCGGCGTTTAAATTTCTCAAGAATCATCAGCCTGTACTAATACGTGCCAAGCAAGCAAAAGACTCGGTACTCATTGTGCTCTGCGGTCATGGTAAACGTAGTGACGCACTCGAGGCCGCGACGACTGTGGCAAGCGTGGACGAGAAACGATCATCGTAACGGCTAAGCGATATCTAGGCCCGTTTGTCATCAACACCCCCTCCCCTTTGTCATCACCCTTCACGCGTATAGGCAAGCACCTCTGAGACTGGCATCTATGAGTCTGCGGCATTCAGATCGTATGGCAGCATGACGCTGGCCCATATTACTAAGATCAGGAGCAAGCCAAGGAAAAACAACTTTCCCATATGAAGCTCGAAAAGTGAATGATTCCTGACAAAGCTTCTCGTCAGTCAAATGTCAAATGGTGCTGCATTCTCAAAGGAAGACCAACCCGCAACAAAAATTCCTCCTGCATGTTATTCAACGCCTGCAGGAAATCATAGCATCCTCTGCAGAGCGGAACAGTCGATCCAAGAGCAGGAAACACGACGACATGGCGAGTGTTGGTGAGGGGAAGGAGGTGCTGAAGCACGTTCATTGGCGGATGTAGATGCCCGGTTACGTGCTGCTCTGACGTTACAGCGGCGAAGCCGCTTTCTTGAAGGTGCGAGTGGCACACCAGGGCGGTATCGAGCGGCGCTTCGAGGCGTGTCGGTTCGCAGAAGACGATCGCAATGTTGGAGAACAGATCACGCCGTTTCTGGACGAGCCAGGAGAGCCTGAATGCAAACTTCATCGGCGAAATCACATTGGCGACATGCCTCGTGCACGAAAAATCTACAAAGTCGGATTAAAACAACGCTGCGCTGAAGCCGGCAATTCTTACTGGGTGCAAGGTTGCCCTGGTCATCGAGGATGCCACGGCTATCAACAGGAATTATGTCCTTGTCGCCCAGCATATTAAAAATACCCCAGCCCGTGAGGTAGGTGTCGTCTTTCGTGAGATCGCGATCTACCAACGCCCACGACACACGATCGACCAGAGCGTTGTTGATGGCGGCCAAGAGAGCACGAATCCGCAGGGAATCCTCGCGGAGGATACTGCGGTTCTTAACCAACTCGCACGCCAAATACAGCTCTCGTAGCAGCTTCGTCAGGTCGGCGAGTGCAGGCCGTGCGTTCTCGTACAATGGCGAAACGAGTGCTAAAGCTTCTTCCCATACTTCAAGACTGATCGTCGAGACAAGTCGCCACCAATGGTCGAATCCGAAAGACAAGATTTCGTGGAAAACGATGTCGTTCGCGGTCGCATGGGTCATCAGGTCGGATGAGGCGATTGTGCGGAGCTGGGGCAAGAAAGCCTGCTCTAAAAAATGTTTGACAGTGGTAGGTACTCCTTCTGAGTCACCCGAAAACAGGATCGTCGTCTGAAGCGAGCCCTGCCCCAAGCTGGCATAGAACGACGCTGCATACGAGGCGCCTGGTGTTGTAACACAGCTAGAAGTGAGGATAGTAAGAGCATCCAAGACGCGGCGACTTTCTTTGGTAGAAGGGGGCGTCTTGAGATCCCATTTGAGAATAGCGGGGAGCCCGTTCCTGCGGACGGCGTAGTAGCTCTCGAGCGATGGCTGCATGAAGCACAATAGCGATGTCGGAGCTTCAATCTCGAGTGCGGTTTATACTTGCGAAATTCTTCGTGTCTCAATCCAGGACGCAGAATCGGGCCCTGAATCGGGCACTGCGGCGTGAATTGATGAACGAAGATAGTACCGCTATGGGCTTTCCCGAAGGCGTGTCCGGCTTTTCGCCGAAAAACGCGCTCGCGACGCGCGCCGACCGTCTGCGCGACCGTGTGACCGTCTCGCAGGCTATGCACCTCTACCTTTAGGAGCGAGGTCTTACAGTAGATACATTCACGGCGGCGCACCTGCGCCGATACCTGAAGCCGTAATTACTCTTGCAATGAAACAGTTGAGAGACGTCGTCCTGGCGTCGTCCTGCAGTGAATGCGCCAAGAAAATCGCGCAGTCACTGTGTTTATTCACGTCGAGTGGAAGGGTTACTGAACTCGTCGTTGGCCTCGATATGTATATTTTTTCGCAGTAAAAGTTTGAATCAATGATATCGAGTAGCAAGGCAATACATATACGGTACGGGTTCCCCAACACTCAAGGAACACCGTGGAACGGAACGAGAAAAGCAGTCTCATGTGGAAACAAGTCTGGAATGCCATAGAAAATCGTGGAATCCCATGGAAAACGGTGGAACGCTGTCGCGCGCGAGCGCTGACTCGCCCCACCGCGTCAGCCTCTGTCCACGGTCGGGCTCGCCCCGCTGCGGCAGACAAGATACTCTCCTTTTAATTCACCTTAACATACATTGCCCCACTCTGTAATTCGCCCTTAGTTCTGGAAATAGCACCTGAGATGCCCCTTGAGTCATTCACCGACTCACCCCTGCCAGGAAACCTATACTGACTTGCTAGTGACTTGGGAGTGAATCCGGGATGACTTAGATAGTTCATGACTCAGAAGATTCTCAGATGTATTTAAGGGACTCAAGAGCGAGCCATTGTAGGGCAGCTCTTTTGCAATTGGAGACTTTGAGCAACTCACGACTCGAGCTTTAGCTCTACCGAAAGCAAAAGACTCTAATTCCGCAAGCTACTTCAAACCTCACCGTTTCCGTAGCTTACAACTTTTTGAGTTTCTGTTACACCTCTAATTACTAAATAAACTAATATCTATCGGACATCATGAGCACTTCTGGGATAGGCCATCCAAAGAAGCAGACTCATTTTGCCCGAGAAGTTCCCCTTCGTCAAGGAGAAATCACCCCGACCGTAACCCGGCGGGGAACCGTACGCGAGTTCAGCAGACCGGTATCCCGGGCATCCGCGATCCCCGAAGAACCTGAGGAGGTAAGTCAAACACTTCCGGGAGCGTGGGCGGACGAAGAGCCCAACCTACTGACTCGGCTTGCGCGAGCGGATACGGGTTACGTACCCATTCCGTCCGCGCAGGTCCATAGAACCCCGTCAGCAGTCCCGTCTCGTCTGGAGAAGGACGCCGAGGGGTATTATGTGACCAAGACACCCCTTCAGTGGAAGGAGGAGTCGCGGTCCCAGTATCTACCCCCCTCGCGCGAGCGAGAGGAGAGCGAGCACGGCTCGCTTAGTAGATCCCGCACATTCCGAGCGGAGGGCGTGAGTTACGATACGACTCATCTGCCTCAGTCCCGGATGTGCAGCCCGGAGGGAAGTCCTTATCGGACTCCTTATCGTCAAGGATATACGGAAGAGCACCTGCCGAGCAGGTCTCCGTACTCACCGTTGTTCAGTCCTAGCTTGGGAAGACGCTTCCCCGAATCGCCCAATGCGGCGGTGATCGGACAGTTCGGTCAGATCAAGAACGTTCTGCAGTCGACGCCGCAGAACACGCGATCCTGGAGGAGTCGCGAGCCTACATCACAAGGCAGCCTGCCACCGGTCATCGAGCATGGCAGTGGCCGGCCAGCGTCGGTTCCCTCGTCCGCGGGACGCGGACGAACGGGAACGTTAGAGATTGCGCGCAGCTCGCAGCACGGCAGCCAGGTACCTCGAATGCCTCCAAGAGCGACAGTAGTCACTGTCACTGACTCACAGGACCGCGTCAGCCGTCACGGCATAGCGCTTGACGGATCCGCGATCCTGGAGTCAGTGAAAGGGCCTGTGCCCGCCGACCAGGGCGCAACGCAGCCAGATCCGATTAGAGCCCCTAGCACTGCTGCCCATATGACAGTTCCCAATCCGGAGAACAAGCCATCCACGGTCTATTATAGCCCAGGCCGAGAGTACACGCGTACGGTCCGGTCAGAGGAGAACGTGTCTCGAATTGACCAGTGGCGCCAGGAAGTGGCCTCGCAGTCTGACAGCTCAGCAGTACGGATCCCAGAGACCCACGACGTGCCGGATGACCGCAAGCAGGGGTATGTCGTGTTCGACCCCCATTATAACAAGTTGTTCAATGGCTGGGGTCGACCCGTGGAAAGCGCGAAGATCGGGCCCAGGAGAACGCAAACGCGCTATTTTACAGCGCAGCCCGAGTCGCATCCAGGAACCCCGTCGCTCTTGCGGCGACCAGCAGAGCTCGTACCCAGTCTGGTGTCCGTGCGCGGAGAATCGAGCCATCATGGCGAACCAGACGCGCAGCGCGCGCGTGATCAGCCTTCGCCGGCCTCCACAGTCCGTGCCGGTCCGACTGGACCAGCGCCCGAACGCGCCGAGGCAGGCGCGGGTGATCAGACGGTCGTATTGAGCTCCCACGGCCGGCGCGAAAGAGGAAAGAGCAAGGTGCACGACAAGCACCGCCACAAGTCGCGCAAAACCGATGCGGCGGGATCTACGCGTGATGACCGGGATAGGAAAGCACACAAGAAGCATCAGGGTCGTTTGCAAAGGCAAGATCTGGTGATTCCCCGACCAAGAGATCCTGCTCCGCCGCGAAATCGCAAAGATCGAGCAGTATCTGCTCCGCCGCCCGGCGGATTACTCTCTCAGCGGCTCGGAAAGCCTCACTATCACCAGCTGGAGGAGAGCAGTGACGAACCCAGCTCAGATGGGTCGGACAGCAGCAGTTCGAGCTCGTCCAGTTCGTCCTCTAATGACTCTAGCAGCTCATCCTCCGATGAGTCAAGTAGCTCTGAGTCTGATAGCGGCGGCCCGTCGGATAGTTCCAGCTCCAGCTCATCAAGTAGTGGCTCGGGCAACTCCAGTCGGGCACGGCGGAGGCGGCAACGGCGCAAGAAGAAGAAGAAACGCGCTCGCAAACGGGAGCGCAAGCTGAAGATATTGCGTGATCTGAAAATACCAATGCCGTCGTATAACGGTGTGGACGATTATGACGCCTATGAGGCCTTTATTAGTAAATGGGACTCCTATGCTCGCGCACACGATTTGAAAGGAGACGACGCCGTCGAGATGTTTCAACATGCGTTGAAAGGCAAGGCTAGCATCTGGTATAACAGCCATGTTTCCCTGCAAATTCGAGGATGGACTGTTGCGGTCATCACGGCCGTCGCAAGCTCTGTCCGTTCGTCCGCGGGTTTTACGCCGCTTCGCCGAGCGTTCGGTCGCTGCTGCATACAGTCGGCGCACTGTTTACCCTCGGACGGAGACTCGGCCAGGGTTATACGCCTCGGGCTGTTCAACTCGGGATATGATCTGCACGCCGCTCTCTACCCACCCAGAGGGTGAGACGACCTCGGTGCATACCCCAATTCGGCTCGGTGGAGGCTTCCTACCCTCGGACCAAGGTTCGGCAGCTCTCCCCTCGCTGTATGCGTCGGATATGGGCGTTGTGGTGCTCGGGACAGGCTCCAGGACCACCCTTCTGACCTCGGGCGGACTCGGTGGGTCACCCTGAACAACCTCGGAGGGTCGGGAACGCCTCTATTGGACTCCTCGTTGGTGCGATACCCCTCGGATGGATAATAGGCCGGTTATCATCGCCTGGTACAAGCTCGGCTACATCCTCGGACCCTCGGCCCGTGGCCTCAGCAGCTCGGCGCTCTCCCTGTGCACTCGGGAGGTGCTCTCCTTCTCGGTCCATGCCCCCGGTGGGAGTGTGCGCGGATAGCATACCTCGGCATCTTCGCCCTGTCTCGGATCAGGTTCGATTGGAGGTGTGGTAGGGTGTTGGCATCTTGGGAGACGATGGTGGATGGACCCTTTAGCTCCGGGATCACCCTGGACCGGATCAGCGGACCTTGGGGATGGGTATATAGGTTGTAGGGTGTAGATGCGTGTACCCTAGGTTTGGTCTGGTCAATTGTACCGCTTGTCCGTTCTTCCTCGTCTCTCTCTCCTCTCTTGGGCGTCGGTCTCGGCGAGTGACGAGCGCTCTGCCGTGACATGGACAATCCGTAAGATCTATCAAGAATTGTATGAGTATTGCTTCCCCGCCGGTTTCCGCGAAGACCTACGCGAGAAACTCATGTCGGCAGCTCAGAAGGGACGTCCAGTAAAGGACTATGCTAAAGACCTTGAGAATCTTGCCATTAGATACTCGGATATCGACGCCGCCACAGTTAAACGCATATTCTGGGACGGTGTTGACGACTATATCAAGTTGTATTGGATGGACAAGGGTCTTAGCCAGGAATACACGTCCCTGGACAACCTGGTCTACTATGCCTATCGTGTTGAGCGCCGGGAGTAGGAGCGGCGGCGCGCGACCCTGAATAGAAGCTCTCGCCCGGCGCATGGCACAAAGTCCTGGGCTGGTCGCGGGGAATCCGGACGTGAGAAGGCTGCGGATGGACAAAGGAGAAGCAGCTCACAGTTTACGCAATCAGCATCTGTGGCTGCATCGATGCCCGCTGGAGCGGGAGTGAGAATGCGGCGAGATCGCACTGCAGACAATATCAGTGCCTTGCCCGTGGGAGTGAGACTCACCAAAAAGCAAGTGGCGGAGCACCGCGCGCAGAAGCGCTGCTACACCTGCCATGAGGAGGGGCATGACTCGCGAAATTGCGCGAAGGGGAATTCCAACAGACGCACCGGAATTCGCGCTGCGGCGATCGTGCCTGCTGAGAACGCTCCCACACAGCCAGAGAAACCTAGGGCTCTTAAGCCAAAGGTCAGACGCCCCGTGAAAGCATTGCCATCTGCTGCCGTCCGCGTCATGAGCACTTCGTTCCGCAAGGATGAACTCACCAACTTCGTCCGAGTCGCCGTCCACCTCGCTGCGCCAGAGGCGCGTGGCATCGAGATCCGCCGCGCCCAGCTCAGGACCGCGCTCGTCCACTGGCACGACCCCAACACCGCCTACAACCGCGGGTTCCGTCAGCCTGAGCACCGTTTCCATATCCTCACTGCAGGCGATGGCGACACACCCGACATCATGCCCGAGTATCTCGTCGCCTTCGACGAGGTCCGCCAGGCCGAGCTGGTCTTCCCGCTCACAGCTTTCGGGCCGCTGGGCGTGGACGTGGGCCGTGTCGTCGCTCACCATCTCGGGATCACTGAGAGTGACCTGGGCCGCATCATCAGCATCGGAGGACGCGCGCTGCCGCTCGTAGAGCCAATTCTCGGCGCACTCACTCGAGTTGGCGATACCTGGGCGGTCGTTAACACCATCTTCGACCTCGTCAACGCGGGAGGCGATGAGACGGACCGCTGGCTGCTCCAGACCAACGGCGCCGAATTCTGGGTGCGCGACCAGCTCTACGGCACGTGCTACAAGCTGTCTCGCGCCGAAATCACGGCTGGATTGACGTTGGCTGAGGTGCTGCAACGCACCGAGCTCTCGCCTCGTCCCGGAGTACTGGTACGCGAACCGTCTCGCGCCAGCCCTGCAGAGACTGACAGCAAGAGCAGAAAGGGCGCGAGTTTACGCGCTGCTCAAGCTTCGCGGCGGATTCCCAGCGTGACTGGCAGGTCCCGTTCGAGCCCAGCGCCGCCGCGGTCACACGTCGTGGCGAATGGACTGAGTACCTCGAGAAGCGTCGTTTCCGCCTGTTCTCGCGCGACGCCGCATACCGACCTGTCAGCCCTGAGCCCGAGCCGATCAGCCAGGACGAGATCTGGAACGAATACGCACCTGACGGCAGCTACCAGCGTCTACGCCACATCGCTTCCGACTCGGGAAGCGATGAGTCCGTCGAGGTCGGAAGTGCTAGTGAGCGCGCCGCCCTTATGGAGGACGTCTCAGGCGACTACGGTCCTGCCGACCCTGTCCCTGAGCGCCCCCACGCGCCCCCGCCGCCTTCGGACGGAAGTGAAGATCGCGCTTCCATCGTCACTTACAGCAACATGCCGGGACTCATTCCGCCGTCCTCGCCCAGCTCGCTGTCGGCCATGTCCTTTGTCGAAGTCACCGATGAGGTGCCGGTTCGACCTGACTTGGCGCCGTCGGAGCAGGCTAGCAGTCTCTTCAGCGCTGCGTCTCTCGAATCGTCCAGCGCGTCTGACAGTAGCGCCAGCTACGGGGACGATGGCATTATTGTCGCTCTGCCGCGTGCACGCGGACGAGAGCCGTGTCTCATACGCCAGAGGGCGTATCTTGACCTGCGCCGCGGCGCGCGTGTCATCAGTGCAGCAGAATTCATCGGCCGTCAGCTCGGACTCGAGACCAGTAGCGACGAGGAGTGAACACACGGTGAACCGTTTGCCAAAGGGAGGAATGCACGTTAAGAAAGACGAGCGAATGTTTCCCATGCCTGTAACCGTCTTCGTGTTCATCAATGGTCAACGATGTAATGCGTTAATAGATTCGGGCTCGCTCACCGACTTCATGTCCACAACGCTCGCGGATCAATTGAAGGTGAAATGCAAGCCGAAGGCACAGCCGCTGGATCTGCAACTCGCAATTGTGGGATCCTGATCTATGGTAAACGTGGAATGTGAGACGCGGTTCCGCTATCAGGAGATCGACGAGAAGCGCACCTGGGATGTCGCGAACGTCGACTCGTATGACATCGTCCTCGGGACACCGTTCATCTGGCAGCATTCAGTCCTCATTGGGCTCAACCCCACGCGGGTATTAATAGGGAGCGTACCTTCACGACCTTTGGAAGGCAAGACGATGCTGGTGCTACAGTCTGCCGCAGCGCGCATAGAGACCCAGCGAATCGATGACTTCCGAGCTCGCGTGTTCGCTGCTGCAGCCGATTTGTTCCAGGAAGCCGCGAATACCCCACTGCCGCCGCTGCGCGCGTTGAATCATGAGATACCACTGAAAGATGAAAATATGATTTATCCTTACCGACCATCTCGATGTCCGGAGGCTCTCCGACCCCTGTGGATCAAGAAGAAACTTGACTATCTGAACACGGGGAGATGGCGCTATTCCGCGGGCGGAACGTGCTGCCCGTTGCTGATCATTCCCAAACCGAAGACACCGGACGGCCAGATCAAGATACGCACCGTTATAGATACCCGCAGACGGAACGAGAACACCATCAAAGTGGCGGCTCCGTTACCGGATATTGAGGAAATCCTGCGCAACGTCGTTAAGCATCGGTTCCGTAGTTTAATTGACGGCAAGGATGCGTATGAGCAAATACGGGTGAAACCAGAGCATGTACCACGCACCATGTTTAATACGCCGGATGGGACCCTCGAGAGCCTGGTAATGCAGATTGGCGATTGCAACGCGCCGGCGACTTATCAGACGCTGATGAATCATATCTTCGCGGCTTATATTGGAGTATTCATGGATGTGTATCTGGACGATATCATCGTATACTCAGACACGGCTGAAGAGCATGAAAAACACTTACTACAGGTGTTTGAAGTGCTTCGGAAAGAGAAATTCTTCCTAAATCCCAGTAAGATGCAGCTGTACGCCGACGAGCTGGTCATCCTGGGCCACGTCATCGACCGTGATGGTATCAAAATGGATCCCAACAAGGTCGACAAGGTGGTCGCCTGGCCGGCGCCGACCTCGAAGGGCATGCTGATGTCGTTCATTGGGGCGGTTGGCTTTCTGGCCAACGACTGCCAGGGCATCCGCGTGCCAATGGGGACTTTGTCCTCGCTCGTCGGGTCGACCCAACCGTTCGTCTGGAAAGATACTCACCGTCGCGCATTCGAGCTGGTCAAGGAGATTGTGCAAAAGCACCGGGATCGGCGCCGGCACGCAATAGACTATTCGGGGGCCGCCGGCCCAATCAATCTCATTACCGATGCATCCTTAACAGGAGCCAGCGGGTACCTGAGCCAGGGACCAGATCCGCAGACAGCTCGGGTTATCACTTTTTGGAGTGCAAAGCTCAACAGTGCTCAGCAAAATTATCCGGTACACGAACATGAGCTGTTGGCAATCGTTGAGTCCTTAAAACGGTTCCGACCAATGTTGCATGGGGCCAAGTTCCGCATTTGCACCGACCATAAAGCACTTATACATTTCATGAAGCAGAAGGAGCTCTCCCAGCGGCAAATGAGGTGGCTGCATGTACTGAATGAGTTTGATTTCACTATTGAATACATTCCCGGGGTCGACAACGTTCTGGCGGACGGTCTCTCTCGGATCTACTAAGAGGATGAGCCAGGAACAGTCTGCACGCCGGGAGAATTCATAATCGAAGCCGACGACTCCTCGCAAGAAGAAGAGGAGACGGAAGTTCCGATCTCCGCGCCGGTGTTTGTAGGTCGCGCGGTTTTGCTATCAGCACTGCAGCCGCGCCATTCCCTCGGTAGTGAACACGAGGACCTGGCCAGGGCGCCCAGGCGGTCGGCGCGTCTCTGGGGGGAGAAAGGGCTGCCGGTAAACGACATCCGGCTGCGTTCAGACCCGAAAAGACTACCGGCTATCTCGCCGCCGTCGGAAACTGAAACCAGCAGTGATATTGAGCCCCTCAGCGAAGAAGAAAAACTCATGGAGAAAGACGAACCCCTCTTGAATGGAAAACTTGCAGAAACTACTAGTACTAGCACGATGCCGGACTGTCATGACACCGAGTCTACGGGTTTAGCGGCTATCATTTCGCAGCAGAAGCCGAGCATTGACGTCAAAACGGCCGTACAAGGGCACTTCCACCAGGACAAGTTCTTCGCTAAGGTATTAGCTAGTCCGGGACAGTTCAAGAACTTCGAGGTATCCGGACCGGAGGGCGAGGAAACAATTTTCACCTTGCAAGGATCGCCGCTGAGGCGCTTGTTGTGCATCCCCGACGTAATAGTGAATGGTTCAAAGCTCAGGGAAGTCCTCATAGAGCAAGCCCATAGTATTCTAGCACATCTAGGAACGTACAAGACACTGACATACCTTCGGGAGGAAGTCTGGTGGAAAGGGATGGTCTCGGACGTAAAAGACTACGTTGACTCGTGCCACACTTGCAGGACCACCAAGGACAATACTCAAGCTCCACTGGGGCTTTTGCAGCCCCTTCCTGTACCCTCTCGACCCTGGGAAATGATCGGGATAGATTTTATAGGACCACTACCGACTTCGCAGGCTAGGCACGGCCGATATGATCGCATTTGCACCATCATCGACCATTTCTCATCCATGGTACATCTCGTACCTGCCCGCACTTCATATACCGCCATTGATATGGCTGAGGTATTGTTTCACACGGTTTACCGCCTCCATGGAATGCCCGAGTCAATAGTAAGCGACCGTGACGTACTTTTCACAAGTCCGTTTTGGCGCAAACTACACGGACTCACGGGCACAAAATTGCGCATGTCTACGGCCTACCATCCCCAGACGGACGGTATGACAGAGCGGGCTAATCGCACCATCGGCCAGATGGTGCGCCAGTGTATCGGAGAGGCGCAAAAAGACTGGGCAGGAAAACTGCCTGCCATCGAGTTTGCCTTGAATTCAGCAACCTCAGCGACCACTGGGTTCAGCCCGTTTTACATGAACTATGGGTATAATCCTAACGCGGTCACGTGGGAAAAACCCCCGGCATATCCCGGAGTACAGCGGTTCGCGGAATCAATGCGCGAGACTGTCATGGCTGCACACGACGCAATCATCGCTGCTCGAGTGGAGCAGACGGTTCAGGCCAATAAGCATCGCCGACCTGCTGAATTCAGCCCGGGGGATAAGGTCTATCTCAGTACCAAGAACTTAACCCTGCCAAAGCTGCTGCGACGGAAGTTCGTACCAAAATACATTGGTCCGTTTGCTGTTCAGCGAGTAGTAGTACCAGGTGCAACTTATGAGCTTGATCTGCCCAAAGAAATGCTCAGGCGCAAGATTCATCCTTCCTTTCATGCCGAATTGCTGCGGCTGTGGATTGAGAATGACGACTCACGATTCCCGTCTCGTTCCTGGCAATCCGTGACCACAATACCCCTTGATCACAGCCCCCGGCGAATGGAGGAGATTGTGGGATTCAAAAAAATAGGTGACTCACATGTGTTCTACGCGAAATGGTCGGACAAACATATCTCTGAGGAACAACTCGGAGCCGTGCAGAATGAACCGGCTTTTGCGGAATACTGCGACTTGATGGGCTATGACCCGCACCGCAAATTCGGAGCTGCACGGCCTCACGTCAACCACGAAGGCGATGTTCGGGCTGCGCTCGTAAGCAGGTATATAAGCACTCCTGTATCCGGTATAATGGTCCCAGGTTCCACATATCACATACTCGGGTCCCAAGTCCCAATTTCAATATTACACAGTACCCCTCATATCCCGGTCCCAAATATCCAGTCCCAAGTCCCAAGTTTCCCGGGTCCCAAGAACCCAGTCCCAAGTCCCGACTTTCTCTGATCCCAACTTACACTTAGTATTATATTTCATCACTAATTCCTTTTTTCTAATTAAGACTGCTCTCAAGAATGCTCTCAATTACAGGCAATTTCATTCAAAGACTCCTACAATGTCAAGCTCAAGCTGCAGTCACTCAATTCCGAACGACAATTACAATGATTCAGCGCCCAGGGACAGACCTTGGTCGTCGACGGCATTCCAGAACGCTTCGCAATTACCGTGTTGCTGCCCTCCTCCTTCCATGGCGCCGATCCGTACTCCCTGTTCACTGAAATAAACCCCTTGTTGAGGGACATGCGCTCTCGAAACGTCGCGTTTATGGAGACTTCACCTCGATTCGGAGTTGAGTGGAGATCGAGTCAATACTGCCGCCGAAACCTGCCTGTCCCCCCAGAGCTTTTCAATATCCAGACCGACCCTCTCGTCACCGACGTACCCCGCGCCGCAGAGCTGAAGCTGGCACTTACATGTGCATAGCCGACGTCCAGGAGCACGTCACGTCCACGACCTCGCCGCTGACTCCGTGCATCGTGCCAATGCTACGGAGGAGCGCGTCCGCGAACTAGTCGCGTACACCTGAGCGACGCGCTGCCGTCGCCAAGGAGCGCGTCCGTCACCGCCTTGCAGCCGCTGAGCGTCGCGCCACAGTCGCCGAGGCGCTGCCGCGATGCAAGCTTCTTGTCAGCGGCGAGAACCGTGTTGCTGAGGTCGAGGAACGCGTCATCGACCCCGAAAACCGTGCCGTGGCCGTCCATGAACGCTTTTTCCTTGGATCTGAGAGCGCGCAGCTGTCCTCCTCCTTCTCGTTGTTCGTCTGTCTTCGGTTTCATCCACACTCCGCACGTCCATCATCGAGATCTTCTTCCCCCCCCCCCCCCAAAATTCGTCGGCCTGCAGAACATATACATCTGCACCAAGCATTCCTCTATCAGCTGTCACACCGAATTTGACCCTATCGCGCTATGTTCTTGAGAAATAAAGCGCACCCATTTTGACACGGCCTAATTGTCATCGAAAGAGCCAGCCCCACGATTGACCATGAAGTTGCGGACCAAGCTTGCTGCGTCCAGAGAATAAATAACCAACGCCTTCTAAAGGTATCCCCGCCAGACCTAGACGCGTCCCTACAGCATGCCATATCGGCAGGCGCCTCTCCCTCAGACATGTACCCCACTGCTGAGGAACTCATCCCCGTCGAGCTACATGCTCTTGCCGTCGAACAGTGCGCCATTGCCCTCCAGTCCCGTGCTGTAGAGTCAGAGCAGCGCGGTCTGGAGGCAGACCGCCGCGGCCTTACGCTGGAACGGCGCGCTCTTGCCGTCAAGCAGAGTGTCATTGCTCTCAAGCTCCGCGCTTTGGCACTCGAATACCGCGCTCTGGCCGCTCAGGAGCACGCCCTGGCCGTCGAGCAACACGCCCTGGCCGTCGAGCAGCGCGCTGCGGCGACAGACGGCGAGCAACGCATCGCCGTAAACGCGAACCAAAGCGTCGCCGCAGATGACTACCTCGCCGCTGAAGAATGCGCCGCCGAGGCACCGGTCGCCGCCGTTGACGAAAGCGTTGCGGGCGTTCATGCGGACGCCATTGCCGCTGAATTTCAACCCGACAAACGAGCCGTCGATGCGGATGGCGGGGCCGATGCCGCCAAGGCGTGCCGTCTGGCAATCGTGCGACTCGCAATGGCCAACATTTCACCCGCGCTCGTGGTTCAGCTTCCCGTCTCCGCCATGTTAAATGTCGGCGTCGGTCATTTCCACAGTCTTCATCTCGACGCGGCTCATTCGATCAGAATACAACTCGGTTGCAACGAACGCGCCGGCACTGCAGAGCATTGCGTTACTGCAGTCCACAATGGCGATGGCGCTAACCAAACCTGCGGCAACGCCGCATCTTTGGAACCGGCCGCGTCTGTCCATGTATGCGTCCTCGCCACCGAAAAATGTGCCGCCGCCGCCGCCGCCGAAAAATGCGCCATCGTCGCACAAGTCCGCGCCAGGAACATTGTCGTCGATCGTGATGCACCTGCTGTCGCCGCTCCTGCTGACGACCAGTTGGCCGGCATTCGCATTGTCCCTGCTCATTGCCTTGCTCATTTTCTGACTGCCGACCACCTGCTGTCTGATATCCACAACCGCTTCTCTGCCCTCCCATCACGCGATCCCAGGCTCGTACCCGATGCAAAGGCTGATCCTCGGCTTGACTTCCCGCACGCCGTCCACGCGTCAGTCGGGGTGGAGATAGAGACGGGTAATTCGCAGAACTCGACTCCATGCTTCAACCTGTACCCCGTCCAAGGGCTGGGCCTCGATGCACTGGGTACAGACTTCC
Source organism: Auricularia sp. M12 (assembly GCA_037042885.1). Taxonomy (NCBI): domain Eukaryota; kingdom Fungi; phylum Basidiomycota; class Agaricomycetes; order Auriculariales; family Auriculariaceae; genus Auricularia; species Auricularia sp. M12. The sequence goes on from CM073214.1 coordinate 1,839,596, forward strand.
GCGTCCCCGCCGCTATCGTATGCTCAGTCTCTTGTCGCATGTCTATCTGTTCTCTGACGTACCGCAGCGTATACTGCCCTTTCACCCCGTCGCCGGCTTCTCGCTCGCCAAACAAAACTCACCCACGGAGACACCACTCGCTGACCGCGCCGCGCCCGCCGACGATGCCCTGCTTGCAGCGACCGTGGTTGACGTCCGTGACATCCCTACGCAAGATCTCGCGGCAGTTACAGATAATGTCCCCATCGTCCCTGGTGGAGTGCCCATCATCGCCGTCCTGCAGAGTGTTGTAGCCGTCCTTGAGCGTGCCGTAGATGTTGTGCATCGTGTCGTCGGTCTTGTAGAACGACTCACTGCTCTTGCCACCTCTTTCACTTCTACCATTCACACAAAGTGAGGTAGTGTATTATGTTTCGTGTCTTGCTCCTCTGCATTCTTGCTAAACTTCCTGCTTGAACCTCGAAATAAAACACACCGTTTTTGCTTTCACAATGTACGATCATCGAAGTTTCGTGCTTAACAGAGTCGCTGTCTCATCAGCGACGGCGAGAACAACCATGAAAAGATACTGCTACTTACTCTGTCAACAGCCTCTTCGTGATGAAGCCTAACCTGTGATGCACGCAGAACGTATTCCTGAGGTTGTGTCGTTTTTCATTCTGCATCACACGCGCCCTGCTGGTCCTGCTCGACTTCACGTCGGGCTGACGGTGACGTTGAGCTTCGCAGCGCCGGCGGATGGCTGGCCAGTGGCAGGGTCGAGCATCGGCACGGACGCCACGCCGCTCCCCGCATCCATGGGCGCCGTGCCCGTCACGTGCGTCCCGTCAGCGTCGGCATGCAGCCACAGCGCGCCGGGTAGCGGGCCCGGGGCAACATGCTCTCCCGCGCCGAGGTCGTAGCTGACCTCCGCGCCGGGTCGCACCACGAGCGGCCTGAGCTCCGTCGCGGCCATAGCGAGCCCGGGGACGTTGACGGGCACGTCCGCGCGCACAGTCTGTCCACCCAGCGAGACCGTAGCGTGCACCGTGACGGGCGGGCCGGCGTACCCCACCAGCGGCGCGGCGACGAGCGCGAGCGTCGTGGCGTTGAAGCTGAGCCAGTCGACGCCCGTCTGGACGGTATACTTCGCGTCATTGTCGTCCTCCTCCTTGAGCGGCTCGCCGTCGAGAATCACGCCGGCAAACAGGGGCGCGCCGAGGTCGACGGGCTGCGCGTCCCACGCGAGCTCGTGCGCCGCAACGGCCTGCGCGAACGAGTCGTGCACGGCCTGGTACCCGCTGTCGTCGCCGCCGTGCAGCACGACGTCGAAGACGGTCGGGCCGGGCATGTTGGGCGCGACGCCGACGAAGGTCATCGTATAGCGGTCATACGTCATCCACCGGGGAAGCGGGTCGCCGTTCGCCAGTCTTGCAGCATAGAACATGTCGTCGCCGCCGGGAAACACGAATGTATCGCCGTCCCAGCCAATGGAGAAGCTCCAGCCGGGCGGCACACGCAGGCCGCACTCGAATCCACGGGTGAGCGAGGCTAACGCGGAGCCGGGCGAGAGCAGGAAGACGGAGGCGAGCGGCGGCGCGTGCGGGCGCAGCTGGCCCGCGATGGGCCGCGCGACGACCGGCGGGTCCAGCGACGACACGTACAGCACCAGCGTATCCTTCGCCTTGCCGTCGTCTGCAACGAGGGTGATAGGGGCCAGCGGGCCCTCGGGGATGTCGGCGGCAGCAGGCACAACGCTGCTGAACGTCAGCGTGCCCGCGCCGAAGTCCATCCAGTCAGGGAGCTCGCGCGCGACGAGCTTGGAGCGCGCGGGGAGGAAGGTGTCGTTGCGCAGGGCCCACGAGTACGACACCCTCGTGCGCGCGATGTGAAGCCCGTCGCAAGCGGGCCAAACGCCTTGCGCACAATGTCCGTGTATGTGCGCAGCGTCGAGTGCGAACGGATGAGCCGTGCACGAATTTTTGCTCTGGATCGCAACCAACCACGTCAGTTTCGAGCTTCAAGCTGCGAGTTCCCCGAGCGACCACGGTGAGGCACGTGTAGCTTGTGAGCCTGCGATAGAAGGGACGGCGGGGTGCTGAGCAGGTACACGAACAGGCGCCGGGAGGTGTTTGCTCGTGCGCCTCTGCGTCTCTGCGCCTCTGCTGACGGCGCCCGTACGCGTCAGTGTGTGCAGGGGCGATGGCGATGACGCGAAAAGAGCGGCGGGCGGCGTTGGGAAGAGGAAGAGCATCGGGCAATTGGTTGCTGTCATTCTTGACAGCAACTCGGCCGGCTCCTGCTGCTCTCGCCATGACCAGCAGCAACGAGATATCGACCTATCATATAGCCGCTGGTGACGCGCACATCGCATCGTCGTTGGATCGTGCGACACAGGACGCACACGGCGTCCATGGCTTCGGCGCTGGCTTTGACGCGTCCGACAACGGAAAACTGGGCGCCGCGGGGCACGGCCTAGCTCTGCGCGCGACCGACGATTCGCGCCGTGCTGATATCGCGCTGAGGTTCAACGGACGGCCTCTCTGAAGCGGCCGGCGCGCTCCAAGCAGGTTGCGGTCTCCATGGCTTCGGCGTGGGCTTCGGCCCGTCCCACGACGCTCTGCGCGACGACCCGCAGAGGAACGACGGCGCTCCGCCGTCCGCTGCCACGTCGCAGAGCAGCGCCATCTGCGGTGGCACGCCTGGCACCCCATCCTTCAACGAGTTGGACACGCAACAGCTCAGCACGGACGAAGGCGCGCCCGACGACGCTAAGCACGAAGACCCGCAGAGCGTCGACTTGGCGCCGCTGTCACCCTTCGCATCGCCGACCTGCCCCGTCGCTCAGGATGCAGCGTGGGTCACCGTATCGTCTGCTGTTGAACTCCAGGGACAGGCACCAGCGGCGCCGCTTCAGGCGTCTGACGCTCAGCGCGACCATATGCCTATAGCTGCTATTGCAGCCCAGCAGTCCCACGCAGACAGTGATTTCGAGCATTACCGTCTTCAGGACGGTAACGCCTTGAATGCCCTCGACTTCGTCGCTCTGCCTATGGACGAAGACAGCATGTCTGTGGCCGATGGCGATGGTGCCGGTTTGCCTGCTGTCGACAACTATCAGGTCAGTCAGCATTCCTGTTAGTGTTGATTGTACTCACGTAGGTAACGCCGTCCAGAGCGCCGTCCACCATATACACAGACGTCGTATCATAACATTGACTTCCGGCCTTGGACACCTTGAGGTGCGTGTCGGGTGCTCGCCTGCTATTCGGCTCATGTGCCAATTAACCAGGCAATTGGAGTTGTATTGTCTTTCTTTTCCGAGACGATAGGACCACGGCGAGTCGCTCGCCCGCCCTATTGCATGGCGAGTGTACTCGCCCTCGCCTGCCTTCCGGTCATCTTCGTGCTCACTATGTGCCTCATCTTCCGATACCCCGACCTCGCAGAATCGATCAAGATGGTCGCAACCGCAGCGTCCGCTCTTGCGTACACGTTGTCCGTTGTGTTTGCATACGCCTGCGTAAAGTCGCGCCGCCGTCGCCGCCGCATTCGCGCCAGGAACGTCAGAAACTTTTCTTGATGTTCCCCGTCTTTCTTGACCCCATGCTCGATGGGCTGCTCTGAACTGTCTTGCTTTTACTCGCAGCTGTCTTGTACTCATTATTCAGCGCTTTCTCGATGAAACGAATACTGAGAATGCGGATAGAAAAAATAACACCACTCAACTTGCGTCGTTATTGGCATCCATTTAGTATTGCACTGCTGATTACAGTGGATGGTATTCAGACTAGACCCGCCAAACAGCGTCAGCCACGCCGAGGTGATGAAACCAAATGCTACTCACCGCGACCAGTGATGACGAGCAGTTGGCGGCAGCGAGGAGTGGAACAGTCGACAGAGGAGACAGTTTGGTCGGGTTGCAGTTGCGTGCTGTCGTGTGGGATGCCGGCACGAGCGTGCTATTCGTCATAGCAGAGCACGAGACAGCATCGCGCGACGTCCTGCTGCGTCGCCGGCGCCCGAGCGGAAAGCCGGCGCGCATCGTTGGCCCACAGCGCGAGCGTTAGCTGGAGGCGGTCGCTCTCTGCTACAATACCCAGCGTCGCGCTGCCATCGCCGAGGAGGGCGCCCGCGACCGCCTCGGTGCCGCTGAGCGCCGGCGCTGCTGCCGCCGAGCAACCACTCAGCGACCACGTCACCGACGCTGAAACAGCCGCAGACGGTGTCAGTCCTAGCGAGCAGCCTGCCGCCAACATCGGGAGCGTCTCACCATCGCCGCAAAGCTCGTAGTGCATCTGGGATTGATACGCTCGCCGTTGTTGCCGAACACGTCCTTGTCGCCGCACAGGACTGCGTCGCCGCGGTTCAGCTGCACGTGCACGAGCATCGCTGTCCTGCCAGTGATAACTTGCTTTGCGAATGAGGCAGGACACTGAGCAGCGGGCCGTCCCACCACCCAATTCTCTTGTCATGTTCATGTGTGTCGACGTGACCGATTGTCCTTGCTGCTCAGTTGAATGGCTTGCCGTCTTCGCCGTCTTGTAACCAACTCATCGACTTGCAAAACGCTCATTCACGAACAGTGCGGACCAGCGCGACGCCCTGTTCTGCACACACGAATCACGTTGACCCGCACTGCCCGGAAACCAGCGTCTTGCAGGTCCACAGACAATTCAACTCTCGAGTCTCACTGTCGGGCGGTCTGAGCCACGCGCAACTTCAGTTACAACTGAGCATACCTTCCCCACGATTCGCCGATTCCTCCACCGCTCCTTGATTCATTGACCGTTGATAGGTCATCGACTAAGAGTCTGCCAGTTAGCCAACACCTTTCCCTGATTTTATGAAATACTTACCATATTGAAGGAAGCGTCTGCCAAAGCATTCTATTCCCTCGGCACATCATGATGCGCTGGGGCTCATAGAGTGAATGTCAATACTACACTCCCCGCACCTACCAATTCGAGATGCGCTTGAATGTTATTATACATGTTCAGTCTTATGAACTACAATAATCAGTTGCACTTGTCATACACAATACACATATTACTGTTCCGAGTCGTCTAGTGCGAAGGGCGGCGGAGGTCTTTTGCAGGGCAATGGCGCCATGCGCCCGCGGTGGTCGTAAAAGGTTTGCTGGTAGCAAACCCAGGCGCTGCGCTCGAGCTCTCGGAACTCGTCTGATTCCAGCGCGGGCGCGTCGTTGTCGGCGTCCCAGTGATCTTTCCAAGGCCCGAGCATTTCGCTCGCCCGAGGCCAGTACCTCATGAGCTCTGCGAAGGACCGCAACGCGAGCAAGCGCTCACGCGCATTGCTCGAGCACAGCCAAGTTTCGCGAGTCGGCTTGACCATCTCGATCCCGCCTGCCCAGCAGTCCTTCACCAACCCATAGTACTCGAGGGTCGACACGGCCTGGAGCTCGGGGATGTTGCTGTACCAGCGACGCATGCTCATGGCGAGGTCGAGCATGTCGTAGCGGAACTCAAGCTCGGCGAGCTCCCAGACGATGTAGCTCACCCAGTTGAGCGGTAGCGATTCTTCTGAATCCCACGGCGGCGGCGGCAACTCGTGGCCGTCGAAGGTGCACTTGTCCTTCAACTTTTCGAGCAGTGGCCTCAGCGAGAGCAGCCGCTCGGCTTTCGACATCGACAGCGTCCTGCCCTGCCGTTATCGTCGCGTGAGCGACGTCGAGTCCGAGACGCTTGACTATCGGCCGCGACTCCCTGTTGGGCATGACGCCCTTGATGATTTCTCGCCATTGCTTCGTTTCGAATCCCTCGTCTTCGTCGATCGGGTCGCTGGCGATCTTCGCGAGATAGTATGGCCGGATTTGAAGCCACCTGAACAGGCCCTGGAAGACGTTGCGCTTGCTGGTCTTCTGCTGGACGCTGCGGTTCGACCACGCGTTCGCGAAATAGTCCAGCGTGGGCATCTTGTGAATCGTCTTCGCGCCCTTGTGAAGCTGCGGCACAGGATTCGTGCAGCCCGCGAGTCGGGCTTCGCGCTGCCTGCTCTTGTCGACGTACTGTGCCGCCTCTGTCCCAACCTGGAGCGTGCTCGGCCACCAGTCCGGGAGATCATACTGCGCCTCCCACCGCGTGGTCATGCGAATCAAGAGTCCCTTGAGCTGCGCGCCCTCGGGCATCGATTTGAGGGTCTTGTGCAGCATCGTGTTCCGCTGCGCATTTCGCTTTCGGCGCACCGGCGCAGGAGCGTCCGCCGCGGTAGGAGGATCTTCTCTTACGGTTAGCATGAATCCAAAGTATTTCTCCATTTTGCATACCTTTCCGTTTTTGCAGCAAGCTGCCCAACCTCATCACACCGCCCTCCACCACCGCCGGTTGCGAGCTGTCCAACCTCATCACACCGCTGTCCGACCCTGCTGGCTGGTCTGCTCCTGCTCTCGCTATATGCGGGTGCGCCGTCTCGTCCTCCTCGTAGTCGGGCAGGTCGGCGCCGTCGTCGAACGCGGTGCTGTACATCCGCTGCTGTACTCGCGGGACTTCCGCTGGCTGGGAGATCGCCTGTTGAGATATCGGCGTTGTCGACGTAGTCGCGCCCCTCAAGTCTGGCGTCTCGTCCTCGGCCACAGTCGCAGGCGAATGATTTTCCGCGGTCGCCGTCTGTGTCACGCCTTCTTGCGCACTCGCGAGCGGCGCAATTACCGCCTCGACCGTCTCCGAGGCGCCTTGCTGCTGCTGGGTGGAAACATTACTTGAGTGGGGCTTGAGCAACCAGCGCGGTGGTCGCCTTTGCTTTTGCGACTGAGCCAGCTTCCTCATGGTCTGCTCGCGCAGCAAGGCTTCATAGTCGGAATCGTCCTCCTCCGGTTCAAGACGCGCGTCGTCCGCCTGCACCCAGCCATCATCCGATGCGCCATCCGCGTCGACGTGACGTGACGTGGATGATGTAGAGCGCGCCGGAGAGCTCGCGCCAGTGTTCTTGGGTGGCGTATCGGGTCGCCGGTTCGTGACGACCTCTCTGCCAACCTGAGCAGCACCTGCAGGCTGCCACGCTTCATGCTGGAACCCGATGTCCGACTCGTCGACGTCAAACGCAGACGGGGCGCCATCGTCGACGGCTTGACCTTGCTCGCCTTGAAACCTGCGTATTGTTTAACTCCAGTGATAATTTTCTTTGTATAATCGCGCGTACCCTGCCTCAGCACCACCTGGACGCTGCCGTGCTTCATGCTGGAACGCGACGTCCGACTCGTCGATGTCAAACGCAGACGGGGCGCCATTGTCGCCGGCTTGACCTTCCTCGCCTTGAAACCTGTGTATTGTCAACTCCAGTGATAATTTTCCTTGCATAATCTCACGTACCCTGCCTGTTGTTCCTGATGCACAGCTGCCATCGCCGCCTCGTGCTTCTCCTTCTCCTCCTGCTGCTTCCGCGTCGCTGCTTGCGACGCGGAATCGTGCCCTTTGCACGGCGCATCCTCGAAGACTATCTCGTCCAACTCGGGGACCAAGCCATATGACAGAACCGGCACCCCGTCTTGACGATGTAACCGAGTTCCGTGCTTGGTCGAATTGTACTTTTCGACCCACCACACGGGTACGCCGTACCGGGCGAACGTTACAGCGTCATCCTGGTTTTCGACGAAGACGCCCGGGAATCCCTCCGATTGAAGTATCGGGTCATCCGGGCGACTTCGCCCCTCGTCGGCTCAAGTTGACGATGCTTGTCATACATGCTGAGGTCGCGCATCCTGTAGAGGGCCTTGAGGTATTCGATGTAGCCTCTAACTTCGAGGATACCGCGCTGAAAGGCGCCGAGCGCGCAGCGCAGGACCCACTCCGTCCCAGACTCGGACATCACGTACGCCATGGCGGACGCGGTATGTTCCCTGTCGATGCTGCCGGAGTATTTCTCCCACTGCCTCCAGAAGGGTTCATGCGACCCGGCCATATCCCTCGCCTCGTCCCAGGCGTGGGACGTGCGCGTGGCTTCCTGACGAACCGCTGCCCGTACACTGTCTCGAAACCTCCAAAGTCCCTCTGCCGCCGCAACCGTGTGCCTTTCCTTGTCGAACCTCATCCAGGCGATGTCTTGATCTGGACTTTCGGCCGTCTTGAAAAACCAAGTGTCGTTTCGCTCGAACAGGTGTCTTTCGTCGCGCTTCCAGGGCCGCAGCATCGGGATGAAAGCCATATACGGCCTCATGCGCTCCGACGCACAGTGTTGCGGGAGCCACTGGCGCTCATGGATTCCATAGCGGGCGTCTGCCCGCAGTTTTTTCTCTGGGTCGGTCGGCGGCGGCGGCATAATCACGCGGTTGGAGTAGACGACCCATGTCGGGTCGTCTATGGACGGCCAGTAGTACTGGTATGGCGTCCATGTCGATTTCGCGTCCTCCGTCTCCCCCCAGGCTAACGCCAGTTCTGAGGGCGGCGAAGGTGCGCGCGGTATCGCTGGCGGTTTCCTCGCCTCCCAGAGCTCCCACGCCACGCCGACGAGATGTTGCAATGTGGGATCTCTCTGCACGGCGTCGATAGTCGGGATCATGCCTTGGTATTTCTTCGGGACAATCAGCTGAAACGAGGGATCGCCAAAGACCCGGCCGCCCTCCATGTATTGCCGCCAAGTCATCGTCGTGCCCACGACGAAGCCCTTCGTGCCGTGGTACTTGTTGATGCTGTGAAATACACCGTCAGATCTGTTTGACAGGTACCGTTGAGCGGCTCACTCATAGCCCGCCAGGTCTTCAATGGTCAAGTCTTCTGGCCGTTTGACGGGCTCCCTACGTACATTCAGGACATTAGAATATACATTTTCAGCAGTGCTTACTCTTCCGTTCGCGACTCGTCCTCGCTGGCTCGTCCAAGCCGCTCCCTGCGCTGATGTCAGCTGTGTTAATTCGCGAGTTGACAGACACGCACCGCTCATCGTTCCCGTGCCTCAGCTCGGGCGCCGTGCGAGCTCCGTCGCCGCTGCCGCCCTCGCTGCCACAGCATGAGTCTCGGTCATCGTGTCAGCGTCATTGATGTTCCTTACCCTCCAGACCGAGCGGCGCCTTCCCGTCGCTCCATCTCCACGCGCTCCCGCTCCTCCCTCTGTCGCTCGAGCTTCTCTCTCTCGCTCTGCTCCCTCCTCGTCCTCCACGCCTCCATTTCCGCTTGGTTCATCCGCCGTTTCTTCCACTTTGGCATCGCGCTTCGCGGAATTCAGTCTGTATCGGGCGGTGAGCATCAATGAGGATGACTCGTCTCATTCGAGAGCCAGCTGTACTCACATCTGTAGTATGAGCTGATCTGGGCTGCGACGCCCCCGATGCGACTTGAGCTTTGTCTAACAAATGTCTGCGCTTGGTACTCACGGTGACACACCTCGTCTGCGGCAGGCGGCGGGTGTTTTGGTCCGCTGTGAAATATAATCAGCTTCGAAAAGGATGGCTTTGAGCGCAGACAGGTATGGCCTCTGCATGGACGCGCGACTTGCGATCGCCCACCGCGAGTGAAGCACTCGCCGCAGAGCAGGCCGTACACCCGATCGCCAACGTCTGGCCTGGGCCCCGAGCTTCGCTCTGCGGCGAGGTACATCTCGTCTACGACCGAGGCATGCAGGATGACAGTGAAGAAAAATCTACTCACGATTCTCCTGGGGGTGCTCGATGTCGACAGGGACGGCAGTGCTCTGCAAAATTTTATTAGCTTCGATGACAAGGGTGTCGAGCCCAAGCGAGAATAGTGACTGCGTCGACGCGCGACTTGCTGCAGAGCCTGCCGCGTGACCTGATCGCCTAGGTAGGGCGTGGGTCTCGCAACCTGCACTGCAGCAAGTCTCGAGTGTCATTCAGCCACAGAAACTGAGTGGTGGATAATATCTCCAGCAGCGAGTGAAGCGCTCGCCGCAGAGCAGGCCCGTACACCCGATCGCCAACGTCTGGCCTGGGCCCCGAGCTTCGCTCTGCGGCGAGCGACATCTCGTGTGCCACCCAGGCAAGCAGAATGACAGCAAAGAAAATCGTACTCACAGTTCGCGTCGCGGTGCGCAATGTGGACTGGCAGGGGAGCACCCACGTGTGTGCGCGCGAAGTTGGGTAGATGTATTACCTGCGCTGCGACTACGGCCACACCTAACGTCTAGGGTGACCGGCGCAGAGCAAGGCGGGGAAGGTGTGGGCTTGCGGGGGTGCTGATGGCGTTGGACGCCGTGAGCGGTGGTGGTCGGGAAGATATCGGCCAAAGCCGAGACTGCCCAGTCACAGGGAGTCGGACTTGGGCGGATTTTGCCCAAGTCCCCCGCCGAAATGCTTCCGGACTCGTCTCCCCGCATCGGCAGTCCTATGATACTAATGTCATGCGTGTTGGTGAGCATGGCCAGGTCATACAGAACAAAACGAGCACTTCACTAATTTACTCCGTTGTGTCGTCTTTCCGTTCTCGGTCGATTTTCTCGTTCACCGCAGTGGATATCTTAACTTGTTTATTACCGTCTGTTGCTCGTCCTCATGAGATAGCCCTGGTTGAGATTCAAAGAGTCAGTACCGTCTCTGTTGATGCCAGTCAAAATGTACCTTACCCACAAATCCTCCGTTTCACAGCTGAGATTGAGGTGAGAAGTCCATTCTGATTTGCAAACCGACAATGAACTCCATTATCCAGTGGTCCCACTGTTCCTACCGTGCCTTCAAGGTGAGAATGAGGACACGTGACCTGTTGACCGCCGGACACATTCCGCCTGGTGTTCGCGCGGATGATGCTGGGCTGGTGGTGTGGCTGCACATGGGCCTCCAATGCGCGTCGCCGTGCATCCATAGCGTCATAACGCATTTTCCGCCCCACGAGGACGCGCTACACGCAACATATTTCATGTAGTCGTCCCGACGCGCAATGGAAGCCGATGTGCCTCCACACCCCAGCCACTGGAGGCCTACTTCGTCTGTCATGCGCGGTTTTGCGCGCAATACAACGCAGGAGCGGCGCTGGGACGGCTAGGTGCCCGTCGGTCGCCTGTCTGGTCGTCTGTGGTTGGTTTGAGGTTGAGCGTGATAACTCCGCACGCGTCGCGCGCTCGCCGGCCGCCCAATCGGGAAGTGATCTTATCGGCATCTCCGGATTGGTCCCGCGCCACACGATCCTCACCTCACCGCCGCCGCCCCGCATGCGCGTGTACGGCGCACCTGCATGCCGGATATCTAGACTGCAGGTGAGATGACTCAGGTATCTCACCCCAATCGCTCCTTGAGCTCTCTCGGTCTACTTGCTATGAGTTCCCCGGACATCGCTTCAGGTGTTGCTTGCTCCAGCAGTCAGGTGTATGCAAATGCTGACACTGTCAAGGTCCCTACGCGGCCGCGGTCCAACTCGACATGGAGCAGATTTTCCTGTCCGGACAACTGGATCGCCCCCTCACCGTTGCCGACTCCATTCTCGACCATGCCTTGTTGGCCGCTGCTGCCGATCGCGAGCACGCATCCACGGTCCAGCATTTAGAGGGCAGCCAAAGTCAGAATGTCCCGTCCGACTCCTCCGAAGACGTGCCGCTAGCTGCCTTGCGCTCAAAATCACGTCGTACTGGTTCAAGCTCGTCCGAGGACATTCCTCTAGCACACCAGGCCCGCGCGCGCCACGCAGCGGAAAAAGGCACGGAACCCGCACTCTCAGTGGCAAGACACGAAGCGTCGCCCGCTGCAGCGCGCCCCGCACCCCGCGATGGCATTGCGCAACTCATTCCCGATCTCCGACTTCGCGAGTGCGTTCACACGCCACCCCGAGGCGCCGCGCAATATCTCACGCCAAAGTAGCTCTTCACAGGCCGTTTCCGCGTCGAGGAGCGACGTGTTGCCTCAACCACTGCTTGCTGGGCACCTCAGGTTCATTTTCTCAGTGTGACCCTGACAGCTGCACGACTTTGACATGTCCTACGACGCAGCATGGCTCCATCTCCCACGGATATCAAGAAGGCCAAGAAATTATGGAGGAACTGGCAAAGCATGAACCGCAGAAAGACTCGCCAGGCCATTGCGAACTCTAGTAAGCGTCTCATTTCTGCTTGAACATGCGATTGAGCTGATATTGCGCTGCTGCAGAACATGTTCCCGGGATACGCCTCGCAGCGTTCACAGATGCCACGCAGGAGAACTGGACCGGGAAGAAGATTCCCACGCAGCCTGACAGCGTGAGATGCGAGGGGACAGAAGCTTTTGTCTTGCGCGACGATGACGGTGTCGCGCTATGCTGGGTCTTTCCAAACTTCCTCGGTGACGACGCTCACGCAAGTCTCCGAGTTCTGCTGTACATCTGAGGCGCTGAGCTCATTTCATTCACAGAAACTACTATTCCGATATCTCCAGGACTTCGGCGAGGACGTGGAAATCTCTCTCGACACTCGGCCGGGTGCCGATGCCAACACTCGCAACAAGCGCAGTGCATACAACCGCAGTAACATTAAGGGAGAGCTCTCGGGCTGCTTCCAACTCGTCAACATATGGAATGCCATCGGACACGACGTGAGTATCGTCCAAACTTGCACCTATGACACGGCTGATGACCGTCGCCCGTCGCAAGGGCGGGCAAGCTGGTCCCGCCACTGACGTTGTTGGCGGTCGCGTGAAGGATTTCAACGCGGCGATGCTTCTCATGGACAAGCTGAGAGTCGTCTCTCAGCGTATCGACCACCTTCTGCAGTGCATCGACCCGGACCAACACGCGCTCCTCACCGCAGCAAGAGATCAGCTGAGAAACGCTATCCCGTCCTACAAGATCCTGTCTCAATATGATCCCACATATTTCCACGGCCGGTCACTCATCTACAATCGGCAAACGGCCCTGCACACAGACCGGCGTGATAAAAAATTCGCATGGACGCCAGTTCTCACGATTGGCAACTACACTGAGGGTTGCTTCAAGGTCCTCAACCACGACATCGACTACATGCCCGGCACCCTCATTCTCCTTCGCGGCGCCGTCTTTCCTCACAGAGTCACATACAGCGGCGGGCAACGCATCTGCATCGCGCATTTCACGCATGAGAGCATCGTCAATCGCACGACCGTCCGCGCGCTGCCTCTCATGACCGTCGAACAGGTTGCGGCTCGCCTCGCCAAGCATGCGGAGAAACCTGAGCACACCGCCGGCTGACGAGCTCAAGATATACAAATGGTCCCCCTGTAGTTACGGATGCGTGTCCGACAATTGACGACGGCGGTTTTGCGCCATATCCGCAGATTAGATGAACGATTTTTTTTTTTCTCTGTAAAGAGTTTTCTACACATTCTGGTTTCAAAGAAGCAGGCTCGGTCTTTGAGATTATTGCAAAAAGATACCTATCCATCAAGACGAAAACGGATTGATCTTCCTCTTCTTCTTGGGCGATTCATCGAGCCCGCGCGACGCGGGCCGTTTGGAGGACGACTTAGAAGTCGACGGCGATGCGCTCTGAGCCACGGCCCCGCTCCTCTTGACACTCGCGGTACCCATGGCTTTCCTGACGCTAGCGCCAGCAGCGGTGACCTTCGGCGCACCTTTGCCAGAGCCCTCCGCGCGCTGGGAGGTAGCCTTCCCATCTCGCGGAGACTTGGCGGTCGTCACCGCGGTCTTCGCCGCGACCTTCGCCGCGTCCTTGTTCGCCGCGTCCTTCGCCGTGTTCTTCTTCGCCGCCAGCCCAGGCTGCTTGGTGCCGACTGCATCGGCTTTCTTCTCGCCGCTGCTGGTCGCCGAGCTCGTTTTGGTATTGTTTCCGAGGGCGTCGCGATGGATCGGGGTGGACTTCGAGTCGCGCGACGAGCGGTCGGTTTTGATGGCGGCGGAGCTTTGGCGGTATCGGGCTTGAGCTGCTTGAGGGAGCCCAACCGCGGTGCGGGTCTTGGATGATTTCGCGGAGCGAGGCGGTGACGGCGGCGAGAAAACCCGCTCTCGTAATCCGAGTCGATGGCGGCGTCCAGTCCGACGTTGGCTTCGTCGTCGTCACTGACTGTCAAATCGATGACGACAGAGGTCTCGCGCTGCTTTTCCGGCACCGGGTCAGGCGTGGCGGGACGGCGCGGGCCCTGCGGATGGTCCTTGTACGTTATACGCAACTTGACCTCGTTGTCGATGATGGGGACGACATCGAGGGGCGGGATGTTGGTGAAAGTCTTCCAGCCCTTTTCGTGGGTCGGGCCGTGCCAGCCCTCGAGCGACAGCACGCCGTGATGCTGGTCAATGTACTTGCTCGTGCGTTTGTCCAGGTCGCAGTAGTTCATCTTGTCGAAGGCAAACCGGTGCATGACCATCTTGGATTTGCCGTCCTATGACAGTGTGAGCAAAGTTCACGTGTGCGCGGGTAACCAGCACGTACGAGGAGTTCGAGGAAGACGAAGACATAGCGGGAATTGATCTGAATGTCCAAATCGGACGGATCCTCGGCGCCGACGTCGCTGCCAGCGCTGGACTGGCTATCTTCGTCGTTCGTCTTCTTGCCCGCGGACTGACGGCGAGCCGGTCGCACCTCGTCATCGGTCGATGGGGCGGCGTCGGGACCGTCGCGGTCACCGTCACTGCCTGCGGTGTTGCTGATCTCGGAATCGTCGGCAGCAGCGTCGCTGCCTGCGGCGTCGCGGACGTCTTCAGGCCTGGATGCCGGCCTGGCCTTGTCAGACTTGGTGGGAGAGCTGCCAACGTCGGACAGTGCGCGCAGCAAGTTCGGAACCCAGGACTCGAAGCATAGGTCGTCGATGGTGAAGGACGCAAAGCACGACGAAAGGGAGCGCTTGCGCGGGCCGGCCAAGGAGTTCTCGAGCTCCTTGATGTCGTCCTTGCAGGCGGCCGCGCACTGAGAGACGTTAAGCTGACAGGCGATGAGCACAAACGAACACGTACACCGAACCAGATCTTCCCTGGGTCGTTTTTGCCAGGCGTGCGCCAGAGGTCGACTACGCCGGTCGCACCACAGAGAGGGCACTGCATGCGGTCGCGGCTGGGTTCTCCCGGGAGTTTGACTGACTGGACGGGATGGTCCGGGGAGCATAGAAGCTTGTCTGCAGCTCGCTTTGCGGCAGCGCGCGCCTTGCGGTGAGGAGGATCCGGTGCTGAGGCAGGCGGTGGACGGTGTCGGGCGGCGCTGGCCTTGCGCGTGAGGTTGTCGCGTTTGCTGCTTTTGCGGTCGTTGGTGGTCATGGGGGGGGGGCGTTTGGGCGACAGGCGTCGGCTCTCGCATGAGCTGCCTTATGTGAGAACGCGCTCACTCCAAAGCAATCGCCGACGCACCGTGACTGAAATTTTTGGCCAAGTCGATTTGATCTCCCAGCGTGGAACTTTCCCAGGCCTCGGTCAGGGCAGCACATGCCGCGCCGCGGGATCGTTGGTGTCATGATGGATCCGAGAGAACCCTGCGAAAAATAAATAATTAGCTTGATACCGTGAGAAGCCGACGGTGTCACAGACACACAAGTGCTTGCTGGGCTGAGTCCCAGATATCATTTGGCGGACTTGCTCTGGTGCAGTTCGTTCGCCTTTCCCCCCGCGCAACACACGAACACCTCCTCGACGCTTTCTTACCTCGACGCTCGCCATGCCGCCCAACACTCGCCGACAAACCACTTCGCGCCGCCGAAGCTTGCGCTCGGGCCCCGGCTCGCCGGTCAAGGTCTCCAAGGCGCGGTCGGGCGCGCGTTCGAAAGCGTCTGCCACATCCAGGAAGAACGTGCCGGTGTGCAAGACCTGCTCAGGCAGTGGTCGCAACGTGCACCACCACTGGACGCATTGCCCAGTGGGTGTTTTTTTCCGCCATTATCTAACCGTCGACGACTGATATACGTTTGGCAGGCTAGGACGCAGGGCGGTTCCTTCGGAGCGAGCTCTGCCGCACCCAAGCTCACAAAAAGAGCTGCCAGGGCGAAGGAGACGGACACTCGTCAGGCGGCCTTGCTGGACGACGTAAAGAAGGCCAGCGCCCTGCTCGAGGCGGGCGCGGAGACCGACGAGATGTCGCTGGACTCAGAATCCGAAGGCAGCGATGACTCTGCGCTCGTGCTCGTCCACCGCACCACGTCCATCTCGCTGGGACCAGCCGCCTCGTCCGACGTCGCAGGCGATGTCGAGATGGAAGACGAGGAGGAAGAGTGGGCGGGAATCACTGGGTACCACGATTATGCGACCGACGGCAACGACGGAGAAGGCGAGGACAACGGCGAGGACGACGTTGCCGAAGACATGAGCGAGGACGACGGCGATGCCGAGAGTGACGACGCCAACATCGCTGACGACGAGAGCGCGAGCGAGGACGCCAAGGCGGCTGACGACGTGAGCGCGAGAGAGGACGAGGTCAGCGATGATACGCAGGACGCAGACCACGCTGACGACGAGAGCCAGGACAACGCTGACAGCGACGACGCGAGCGACGACGAGTCGAGCGAGGACGGCACTGAGGTCGACGGTGCTAGTGATGACGAGTCCAGCCGCGTCGCCGAGGCCATGAGCGAGGACGCCAACACCGCTGACGATGTGAGTGCGAGCGAGGACCATGTCAGCGATGATACGCAGGACACAGACTACGCTGACACCCAGAGCCAGGAGAATGCTGACAGCGACGGCGCCAGCGACGACGAGTCGAGCGAGGATGGCACTGAGGTCGACGGTGCCAGTGACGACGAGTCCAGCGCAAATGTGCAGGCCGACGAGGACATCGACGTCGGCTCCAGCGAGGACGACTCCAGCGCCAACGGGGATGCGGATGAACACGCCGACGACGACGACGACGACGCCGATGAGGACACCGATGCCAACGCCACTGCAGCCGCCGGGATGGACGGTGTGGACCTCGTGGACAATGAACCGATTGGCGAGTACTTCAACCAGGCGGCGTACATCGGCATAATTGACAGCGACGACGACATGGACTCGGAAACGCGACTCGTCAAACTGCACCAGCAGATCGCGGACGAGCCGGACAAGACCCGTCAGAAGGTCGCACTGGAGATGGCGAATCCCTCGCCGGAGCAGGTGAGCGAGCAGCAGGCCTTGTTGGCTGCCTGCAAGACGGGCGACTCCGCTGCCGCGAAGACTGCTGCCACTGCCGACGCTGACACCGCCGCTGCCGCCGCCAAATCCGCCGCCGCCAAATCCGCGGCTCTGCGCGAGCTCCTCAGCAAGACGGTCGACCAGCGCGTTGCACTTGAAAAGCAGGAGGACAACGCGACCACGGTCATCGGCAATGGGTGGAAAGGAAGTTCCGCTGCGGGCGAAAATATCAGTCAGTCTGGTTCATTCGTCGCTGTTGCTCGCCGTACTGACCGTTCGATCCGTGGACAGCATACAAGCGCAACTACCCAGGAAGGTGGGCTCGCGTGCAAGCTGTGCATAAGACCGTCAAGCACGACTTTAAGCCCATGGTCAACTCGGTGGTCCAGAAGGTGCGTTCACCCTCGGAAGTGGTGACTCGCAGTCATTGACGCAGTTCATCATAGGGCGAGTATCTGGCCGACTGCCTCGGCGCGTCGGTTATGATCGTCGCGATGCCCAAGGAAGGGCTCGGTCACGCATACACGTGGCACAGCGACCGCGTCGAGGTCGACGCGCCCACCCTGCCCCAAGCAATCCGGGACGTGTGGTTCCGTGAGATGACCGGGGCGCGGCAGCAGCAGGCGGCCGAGACGGCAGCCGCAGTCGAGGAGCTTCGTAAGGCCAAGAAGGACGCAGAGGACGCCCTGATCGCCGCGAACCTGGCGAACGAGCAGCTCCAGTCAAAAGTGGTCAAGATGGCGCTCAGAGCGCGCCGCCTTCGCCGCCGCTGAACCGTATGCACGCCTTGAGCACTAGATACACAATTATTGCCAATGTCATTCTAGTTTCCACGAAAGTTGATTGAGACTGGATTATGCATAAGTGTGTATCAAGCTAAGAAGTCGAAGAAAATGAGTGAATGCAAATCAGCAAGATTGTGCGCTGTGATTGCGGGTTAAACTACTGACCGAAGATCCAGTCGGTCAGCAAAATCTGGTATCAGACCTGATTTCCTTCCAGCGGAAAAAATGTCTGTCAAGGACGTGAGCCAGTGGATGCCAGTAATGCAGTCTAATGTCATATACCGGCGAGCCCGTGCTTGTACGGTCCCAGGGCGAATATCTGACTCTTGGATGCATTTGCGGGATAATAGAACTTGCAGATCCTTGATGGAGCGGGAGGGCTTTTGAAACCGCTCGATTGGTCGCAGCAGCAGCAGGGGTGATACAGGTACGACTCAAGTGGAATTTCATTATGCCGAAAATGCACATGATGGGCTATGGGGCCACACGGACTGGAGGAACAGACACGGGCTTTAATTATCGGTATCCTGGTTTGAGGCTTGGATGGGTCTGGGTGGACGCGCATGAGATGAGTATGGAGGAAACGCGTTGGCCCGCAGCAGCACGGCCTGGCACCTTGTGAAACCTCTACCGCACCCGCAGATGCACGTTGTCGCGACTTGTCGTTGTCGACAGAATATGGCAACCGCAGATGACGCGACGGAGAGATATTCGCCATCTGGCAACCGCAGATCTGCGACCACCGGAAATCCAGAGTGCGCTACTGGGTGTCGCGTGCAGGGCAGCACAGGGTAGCTCGGCGCAGCGTGATGGGAGGTGGCACTACTGATGGGAGCCGTCGGCGATCCACACCGAATCGTCTCGGGTGGTCGCCGACGGGGGCGGGGAGGGGCGCGCGAGGGACAAGTGCTTTCGGACTCCGAACGGAATCATCCGTATCTTCAGTCTCTCCGCTCGCACAGCACGCGCGCACCCCACCCCTTCCCCCTTCGGCCCTCGTCCTTGACAGCCCTACCCTAGACGTTAGGTGTAGTGGTAATCAGGAGTGGGCTGCGCTCGCTGTGGTTGCACTTGGCGTACGGCCAGGAAGGCCCTACGCGTGTCAAGTCGCGTCGCTCTCGGACTCTGTACGCATTCCCCTGGAAAAAATCGTGATTTTGGTGATTAAACCACCTTTTTTTTTTGGGCAGTTACCTTGGTACCATCGGAAATACCGTCTGTCGGATCGTACACCGTTGACTTGCTAAATTCCAAAAAGGACCGTGAGTTTTTATCTACCCGCGAAGAACGGTGTATAATTAATATCGATTTTTTGAAATGCATTGAAGGACAATTTGGGAATGGCACCAGTGTTTCTCGAGCCCCGCGTACGCCGTGGTCGGGGACCTGCCAGAACGATTCCCAAGTCCCTCCCGGATGACAATCTGCCGAAGCACACCTCACCACCCCGCCCACCTCCGAATCATGTTATTGAATGTACCCAATCGTCCTCCCTATGTAAAAGTCCCGGTCGTCGCAAACCGAAAGCGTGTAACAGTGCCCTGAAAGAGGTGTATCCGGTGTACTGTCGTGCAGTCGAGCAACGGACTCTGGATTTTTTCCAGATAGATCCTAGGACATGGGTCGCACAACTGTGTGACTGGGATCAATTGGAAGGGATCGACGGTGTGGACGGGTGGACTGTGATCGAAGTCGAGGTGACGGCGTCGCACAAGTCGTCTTACACCTGCAGTCCATGCCCGGATTTTACTCAGGGAGGGCGCTGCGTGCACACGCGATTGGTCCAGGACTCAGAGAGACCGAGATTCAAATCATTCTCGGAATATGGTTAGTCGGCGGGCGCGAGTTGCACGGCGAGTTGTCGCGTGCTAACGAGACCGCCAGATAACCCCGAATCCGTGCTGTTTCGCCGCGACAAGACCGCGGATTGCGGACCGGCACTGTCGATGTTCGTGTGCGGCTCGCGCACACGGGGCAAGGCCATTGTGTCTCATTATGGGCACTCAGTCGACGCGGGACAGTGGCTCTGTCGGAAGCACGGGCGCGGTTGCGAGCACATCGCCTCGGCCCGCAAGAACGCTGTATTTCTTGAGTTGAGCGGTCAGGACGGAACGCCGGACGACCACCGCAAGCAAGACGGCGAATGTCACCATGCCGAGGCAGAGAATCCGGGCCCAGGTGAGCGCACCAGAGAGATATCTGCATTAGTAGTGTGCTGACATGTCAAGAAGAACATCAAGCACGCAGCCCAGAGACTCATCGCAGCGTGTCTTACCTGCCCGTCGCACCCCCGGAATGGGCGCGTCTGCCTCGAGATGACATTGCGTCATTTGCACTGGTCGATCCTCTCCCAGCCAGGTTTAGGATCGACACAGACGCTCGGTGTGCATGTGGCGGTGTGGCTTTGGCGCTGGCGCCCGTCCAGGATAGGAAGTGCATCGTGTACACCTCAGTTCGCGCCTACGAGGCCACGATCGAAGTTCAGCGCTGCTCGTCGTGCCGCAAACGGTGCGGACCGGACATGCGGGAGCTCGGGATATTCAACTACAACAACGAGCACCTCTACAGTCACGAGCTGCTCAACTCGTTCACGAGCAGCATGACGAGCTACGAGGCGCCTTTCCACGCATTTTGCAAGCACACTGTCAATAGCTATATCGAACACCGCTCGCCGGAGGCCTTCGTATCCGATACCACCCTACGCAAAGTCTGGTTCTCGTTCCTGAGAATCCAGCAACTCATCAACAGTTTCGCATGCTCCCAGTGCGGAGACAGCCCGGAAGTTGTCATTTTCGACGGTGTCACAGCCGGTTTCGACGCTAAACTGAAGTCGGGGACTCTCCGGCCGCCGACCACGACTGGAGACACCGTCAGGGACAACGTCTTACCGCCGTCGGAAAAGTTAACCCTCGTTACGGGTTTATTGCGAACCCGAGCGCAGAACGCGGTTCGATGGAGGAAAAAGGTTGGGGCGGGAAACAAGAGCCCGCTGCCGGCGCAAGGCCGCGACGCCAAGGAGTCCATATTCGATACCATGCTCGTCGACGCGGACGTGGACGAGACCGCAGCTCAGCGGCGCGCGAAGAAGCGTCGCCAAGATATGGATGAGAAGGACGACGCCATGCAGAAGAGCCTCCCCGGGATTGCGAAAGAGTTGAAGAAAGTCAACGTCGGGCTGGGCAAACTGTTCGAGACGCATGTACGGTCGACGTGGAGAGAAGTTACAGAGCCGCAAACGAAGCTTTATCTCGAGCTGTTGGAACAGGTGACTGACAGTGATGATGTTCCGCTCAACATAAGCTGATATCCCAGCAGCTGCTCGCATATGAGCCAGTCATCCAGTTCGCACCACGCGAGTCTTGGGAGTCCCTCGACCTCGTTGCGAAATCAGGACATGCAAAATCGGCCGAAGCTCTGCTGCGTATGGTTCCTGCTTTGGGACGGATTCTTCGACATGAAATTCAGCTTGACGGTGCGATATCGGAACCCGTCAAGGACGTCGCGCGGTTTGTCGTAGATCGCGCGACACGAAGCCTGGCTAGCCTGTCAAGCAACGATCCGGAATTGGCGGCGATTGAACCAAGCGAGGAAGACTGGCGCGAAGTAAGTTAGCATCTGGCGTACACAGGAGCAGCAGTTCTCATACCTCGGCCAGACAGGAACGTTCTATGGGCGACGGCGCGTTCGCGACCGACCGACATATCCGCGTCTACCGACAGACAAGAAGACGGAGCGCGCGACTGTCAGCGATACGGGCGGGGCGGTCGGCTGCTCGAAGTACTATGAGGCCTACGTGAAGAAAGGCATCACCGGCGGACTAATGGCAGTTTGGTGCACGCACAGCGTATGCCTCGGGTTCCACGTTATACCGCACGGGGAGGGGCGCAACGACGTTTTTTCTGCTCTGTTCACGCATTGGAAGAAAGCGCCAAAATACGTGATATACGACTTCGCGTGCGCACTCGCGCCTTACTGCATGCTGCGCGAGGCCGAGTTCTTCAAGGACACGATTTTCCTCATCGACGAGTTTCACAAGGAGGGCCACTCACGCTGTTCGCCGGCGTGCTTTATCAACAACTACAAGCACTTCAACTCGCAGCTCAGACATATCAACTCGAGCGCCGCGGAATGCGGAAACTCGGGGCTTCGAAAGATACGCAAGACACTGTCATATTTGTCGCAAGCCCACGCAATTCTGTTTGGCTACGCATTTCTCGCCATCTGGAATCGACGGCGCGAGTTATCCGCAGAAAAAAGGGACAGGAAAATGAAGTTACGCGGGAGAAAGCAGCGGGCTCGTCTCAGCGCTACCTCGCGCGCCGAAGAACAGGGAAGGGCGGCTGCGAAGTAGTGACCATGATGAGCAGAGGTTGACCTGGGCAGAGGTGCGTTCGGGTTCAAGAAAGAATATATGACTGACTATTGCAAAGGTCTAAGGTTACAAACACGCGCAACCTGCGAGACGAGATCGACGATGCATGTATGTGGAGGGATAGGTTGAGGAATAGACGTGTCGACGCCAGCTGAGCAGACGTGTTCGATATTGCGGCGGCAGGTCGCGGCTATCAAGGTCCTCAGCGACGAGGTGGACGAGGAGTTCAATGCCGACCATCAAGGTGCTGAAGCACGCGAAGTTGGCAGTTGCACGCGGTCAACGCGCTGGTTGCGCGAACGACGAGGAGCCGCGAACGCGAACTGTAGGAGCGGGCCGCGTGCCCCCCCCCCAGACCCCCCAGACGCTGGAGAAAGACGCCATCACCAAAGGGAAACGCGCCGTCGAGCATCTGCGGCGTGTGGCGCGCGAGAGGAATTGAACGGTCAGCCAGTCTGGACGGAGTGCCGCGGAAAGAGCGTCAGTTCGAATGTGTTGATGGACGCAAGCAAAGTACTGATGTAGTTAACAGAGAAAGGCAGTCGTCGCGCGCGAGACGAACGGCGTCAGGCGTCGAGGTTCGGCATCCACCAGGGACAGCGCAGTCCGTCGAAGGTGCTACAAAAGGGCGCAGATATCAAAAACAAGATCAAGGAAATCACGCAGGACGAATGTCAACTGACAGTCACGCAGTGATTGGAGGCCACGGCGAAGTGCACGACGAGTCCATGGGTAACGCCTTACGGAACTCAAGGCGCGCGTGGTCAGACTCGACATCGTGTGAGTACGAGACAAAGAGCTAGGCGACCGCGCGTCGCTTTCCGCCATGGCGCGCTTGACAAGGGCATGCGCGAACTGCGAACCGATGCGATGGGCATCGTCGTCGCTGGTCACAATATTGGACACGGCGCGGAAGTACCGCGACAGGCGCTCTGTAGGTATACGCGTCTTGTGGAGGCGGTCGTAGTGGGTTTCCGATTGTATGCTGTCCAGGATGCTCTGGCGCATAGTCGATGGTAGGCTCTGCGCGGTGGGTCGGCCGAGGTTGACATCACCCAGCGCGTTCAGCAACGCGGTAAACATGTCGGGCGAACGGATCGACTGGTTGAGCCAGGACAGCGCGGACGCAAGGGTGTGGGGCTTGTCATGCGCGGGGATGCTCCTCCACAGGTCGTCGGCCCTGGCTGCGTCGTCAGGGCCCGACTGCCGCCGCCGCACAATACCAATGAACAGGTTCCAGCACTGCTGCATGATCGGCGTAAGCTGCGACCGAAAGGGGCTGCTGGGCCACAGCAGCGGGCTGAATGTCGTCGCGGCATATGTGAGGTATACGACGAAGGACAGCATGAGCGGAACTGTTTTGCAGAAGGTGAGTGCTCAGACGACCTCTCGTCTAGGATAAAAGATGAAATGCTGAACAGAAGCCGCAAGTTGTACGCAACACGTCGCAGCAAATAGATCATGCTGGCGGCAGAGGTTTGATTCGAGACGGGCTGCGCCCTCACCTCGTAACGGAACCGCTTCGTCTTCTGAGGCATCTCGTCCGCCGGTGCCACGAGCGCGACCGTCAGCCGGTGCCCAAATGTGTCTGAGTTGGTCGATTGGGCGCGTCTTTGCGAAGCCGCAGTGGGCGATGCGATAACCCAGAGGGAAAAGGGGAGGAGCTCGGTCGACGATGCGGGCTTGAGCAACGGCGTTGGTGCTGCCGGCCGCGAGACGGCGTGCAGATTGGCGGTCGTGCTCAAGGCGAGCGCGAACGGAGACGAGCTCGTGGAGGTCGTCTCGCGCACAGCAGCACAAGGACTCGGAGTGCGCCTTCCCAGCCATGAAGCCCGCCAGGTACAAGAACGTCTTGCCTAGCCAATGGCGCGGCATAAGGCGGGGGAGGCCAGCAGGCTTGGAAGCGGAGCGCGTCCAGAGGGTACCGGCGAACGCGCACGTCCTCACGCGCGCTCGGGCGTCGCGATGTTCTTGAAGGTCGCGTGCGACGCCCACAAGCAAGCTCGCGGGTTGTATCGAACAGCCACACGGCGCAGCACAGCTAGATGTGGAGGAAGCCGCGCCACGCGTGCAGAATGCGGGCACGGCGTCCTGCGCCGCGCTCTTGGGGGTCGAGTGGGCGCGACACGCGAAGCGTTTCGCGGCGCGCTAGCCGCGAACTGCACTTCAAGGCAAAAAATGGTGTATCGAGCTCACAGGGCGAAGTGCGCGAGCAACGGCTTGGACCGATGAACGTCTCCGTCTACAGCCCGCGCGTGGCGATGGCCAGATCGTCAGAACCATCGACGAACTGTCGGGACGAGGTGCGCACGAGGTGGGCATATCTGGCTGTACTTCAACTAAAAGATGGCATGTACAGCAGATCATATACGACGGCACAACGGTCAAGGACTGGGGATTCTCTGCGTACAGCCAGGAAAACGTGGAAGATATAGTTCGAGAACGCTACGAGCTTCAGCAACAGTATGCCTCGCTCCTCAACACGGCACAAGGGCGTGGGCTCAACCGACGCAGTATTGGTAGCGGGGCATACGGCGTCGTCTACAGTGCCGCGTGCATGTCGAGCGGGTTGGTCTACGCCTTGAAGATATCGAAGCAGGCCGTGCGCACAGAATATTCACGGCGTCGCGAGCAGCTTCTCGACGAGGCTAGGATATTGGCTCTGTTATCGCACGCGAACATCGTGGCCTTCGAAGATGTGTTCGAGGAGCGCGGGCACGTGTGCCTCGTCATGGAATACCTTGCGGGCGGACACCTGTGGGATTTCGTTACAACGAAGGGACGACTGAGTGAGTAGTGCGTGTTATGATTCTAGGGTTATACTGATGTTGATAATTGTAGACACTGGTCTCGCAAAGACCGCTGCGCGTGGTCTTTGCGCCGCTGTGATGCACCTCCACTCGCGAGCGGTCGCGCACAGGGATATCAAACCGGAGAATGTTGTGGTTTGTGGCGAAGGCGACTTCGACGTCAAGCTCGCCGATTTTGGTGTGGCCGCTGTCGCCACGGAGGAGGGTTGGGTTACGGTATGTGCAGCGTGCTTCGCACGGTGGGTGACTGACCGTCAACACAGGGCTTAGCGGGAACACCTGCTTACCGGGCCCCAGAGGTCGTCGACTGTGGACGATACACCGTCGCCGCAGACCTGTGGAGCCTGGGAATGACTCTCTATGACTGGTGAGTGCCATCGGTCTCGTGCAGATCTGTTCTTATGATCGACTTTAGCCTGACTGGAGAGACGCCGATGCTCATGTTAACAGGGGCGTTCAGGCCAGACTGGGTGCAGCTGCAGGGATACGGTGTTGGTGAGGAAGGTGCGTAATGTTTTTGTCACAATGCGCAATCTTCTGAGTGAACTAGCTCGCGACTGGTTGGCAGGATTGTTGCAGAGAGATGTGAGCGCGCGAGTGAGCGCCGATGGAGCGCTGCAGCATGTGTGGCTGAAAAAATGAAGTGTTTGATAGCTTGTATTCCTCGATGTACATAAAATTGTGACTTTGGGCTTGGGCCGTCCGAGGTGAATCCGGGACTTGGGTCCAGGGAATCCGGGACCGGTTGAGATTTGGGACCTTGGTCCCAGATATCCCGGTGACCGTTGAGACCCGGGACTCGGTCCTGGATTTGGGACTTCTCGACTGTGGGACCTGATCCCGAAGTCAGGACTCGGTGGGGAGTTTGGCTGGGAGTCCAAACTTGGGACTTGGTCCCGACTTTGGACTCTGGTGCTCAATTCCTCGGGACCGAGTCCCAACTTTGGGACTTGGTGCTGGAGTTGAGAACGGGTCTCAGAGAAATCTGGGACTTGGGACCCAAGTCTACTAGTATAGATAGTTGGGACCAATATACCAGATAAAAGAAGCTTGAGATAGCCCCTCGTAAGAGTTGCGCGTCCACGGGCGGCACCCGGAAACATACGAGTCCCCTTGGAACTTCGCGGTATAAATGCAGGTTTCTTCTGGCGCATTTCGTTAGGATCGCACCCCCACGCTGTCCAGTGCACCATGGCCTACAACCGCCCGCCTTCGTTTGACGACCTCGCATTCATCATCTGCTGTTCGTGGGCTGATGGCATCCGCCGCGCGATGACGCGTCGCGCCGACTTTCCGGGCCACGCTCCCCCTTCGTACGACGAATTTCATGCGTACAACCCGCACGCGGTCTCGGCTGCTCAAGGCAATGCAGCCATCGATCAGGACTTCGTCCGCCGCACGCAGGCGGCAGAGCGCATCAAGATGCGCGAGGAGGCGCATGCCGCGGAGATGCAGCACATTCGCGACAACGACAAACTCAACATTCCCGTCGCCGCCCTCAAAATAATTCTGGACCACGATGCGACGGTCGCCCGCCTTCACACCACCCAAGTTCAGGCTACCGCCCGCTCCGTTCAAACTGCAACCCCGTGCGACTGGTACTTTCGTCGCGCTGGCGGCATCGGGCGTCGCGGTATGCGCTCCCTCCTGCTGACTCTGCTCGTTTTCTCACGGCTCGCAGGCGGCAATCGGCGCAATTATGCGCGTCCGCGCCGCTCACCCCCGCACTTCGCTCGTGGCGCATCTTACGGCGAGGCTGCGCGCGAGGACGACGTTCCCATGCGCGAGTCCACGCCAGTCACAGCGGCCGTGTCAGCATTCGCCGCCCCCGCTTTCTCTCAGGCGTTCCGCGGCTTCAAGTTCAATCTGGCGCTCTCTGGAGGCGCGTTGGGATCAGCCACGGTAGTGGCATCGACCTCCGCGCAAGATGCAAACGGAGCGCACGAGGACTGGGGTAACGACGGAGACGAGAATGACGACTACGACATGCTGGGTGATGGTGTGCCAGCGGCGAACTCCCTCGAGCAAGGGATCGCCGGCCTTGGCATTGCGTCGTCCGCCGCGTCCACCACCGGCGAAGGAGATGGCGCGGCTTAGCCTATTCGTCCAGTCTACTGGCCGGGAGGGCGTGTGTCGCGCGCGAGCGCTGACTCGCCCCACCGCGTCAGCCTCTGTCCACGGTCGGGCTCGCCCTGCTGCGGCAGACAAGATACTCTCCTTTTAATTCACCTTAACATACATTGCCCCACTCTGTAATTCGCCCTTAGTTCTGGAAATAGCACCTGAGATGCCCCTTGAGTCATTCACCGACTCACCCCTGCCGGGAAACCTATACTGACTTGCTAGTGACTTGGGAGTGAATCCGGGATGACTTAGATAGTTCATGACTCAGAAGATTCTCAGATGTATTTAAGGGACTCAAGAGCGAGCCATTGTAGGGCAGCTCTTTTGCAATTGGAGACTTTGAGCAACTCACGACTCGAGCTTTAGCTCTACCGAAAGCAAAAGACTCTTATTCCGCAAGCTACTTCAAACCTCACCGTTTCCGTAGCTTACAAACGCGTTACGGTACAGGACGGACACGGCAAATTCCGTAGGCCCACTAGATCGCTACAGGACCTTCAGCCTTACCGGCTTCAGGAATATGGCATGCCCCTGCAGGATTAAAGCTGTTGTGGTGTGCGTAAATTTTCTACTCATTTGAGCTTCCTTTTCTTTTTGGCTCACCCAGGACAGTTACTCTGCATCTGACATATCGAGCAGCTAGATATAGTACAACCATGGATTGTGCAATTTAATTTTGAAATTAATCGGTCACCCTGTGTCCTCTTTGTGAGCTGCAAGACAGCGGATAATTTGGCTACCCAGCGAGAGCCTCTGAGGATGGCACACCATGCAACAAGGCGCTGAAGAAGTGTATTCTGGGCTAAGGAATACAGTGCATGATGTGTACCAGCCTCTGGCTCGACGTCCGAGGCTCTGGACTGCTGAAGCTGTAGCCTACCAAGTATTGATACTTTGAAAAGGTGTGTCTTGCACTGCTCCTTGACGGCGGTATATTCATGTCCTCTGGAGGTTCGGCTTCATCCGTCCGGCACTCATAGCTTGCTTAATTCCAGATATTTTTGCTTCAAACTTTTTTTACAGTATAATTTGCCTTAACATGAACATTTTTTGTCTTTGGACCTAAAGGATTACACATGTGGTTACAAAGATATGGCCGACCGGCAATCTCAAGTTTCGCCACTGTATCTATGCCCGTTTGTCATCACCCTTCACGCGTATAGGCAAGCACCTCTGAGACTGGCATCTATGAGTTTGCGGCATTCAGATCGTATGGCAGCATGACGCTGGCCCATATTGCCAAGGTCAGGAGCAAGCCAAGGAAAAACAACTTTCCCATATGAAGCTGGAAAAGTGAATGATTCCTGACAAAGCTTCTCGTCAGTCAAATGGTGCTGCATTCTCAAATGAAGACCAACCCGCAACGAAAATTGCCTTTGCATTTTATTCAACGCCCACAGAAAATCATAGCATCCTCTGCAGAGCGGAACAGTCGATCCAAGAGCAGGAAACACGACGACATGTCGAGCGTTGGTGAGGGGAAGGAGGTGCTGAAGCACGTTCATTGGCGGATGGAGATGCCCGGTTACGTGCTGCTCTGACGTTACAGCGGCGAAGCCTTTTTTTGAAGGTACGAGTGGCACACGCGGGCGGTATCGAGCGGCGCTTCGAGGCGTGTCGGTTCGCAGAAGACGATCGCAATGTTGGAGAACAGATCACGCCGTTTCTGGACGAGCCAGGAGAGCCTGAATGCAAACTTCATCGGCGAAATCACATTGGCGACATGCCTCGTGCACGAAAAATCTACAAAGTCGGATTAAAACAACGCTGCGCTGAAGCCGGCAATTCTTACTGGGTGCAAGGTTGCCCTGATCATCGAGGATGCCACGGCTATCAACGGGAATCATGTCCTTGTCGCCCAGCATATTATGAATACCCCAGCCCGTGCTATAGGTATCGTCTTTCCTGAGATCGCGATTTACCAACGCCCACGGCACACTATCGACCAGAGCGTCGTTGATGGCGGCCAAGAGAGCACGAATCCGCAGGGAATCCTCGCGGAGGATACTGCGGTTCTTAACCAACTCGCACGCCGAATACAGCTCTCGTAGCAGCTTCGTCAGGTCGGCGAGTGCAGGCCGTGTGTTCTCGTACAATGGCGAAACGAGTGCTAAAGCTTCTTCCCATACTTCAAGACTGATCGTCGAGACAAGTCGCCACCAATGGTCGAATCCGAAAGACAAGATTTCGTGGAAAACGATGTCGTTCGCGGTCACATGGGTCATCAGGTCGGATGAGGCGATTGTGCGGAGCTGGGGCAAGAAAGCCTGCTCTAAAAAATGTTTGACAGTGGTAGGTACTCCTTCTGAGTCACCCGAAAACAGGATCGTCGTCTGAAGCGAGCCCTGCCCCAAGCTGGCATAGAACGACGCTGCATACGAGGCGCCTGGTGTTGTAACACAGCTAGAAGTGAGGATAGTAAGAGCATCCAAGACGCGGCGGCTTTCTTTGGTAGAAGGGGGCGTCTTGAGATCCCATTTGAGAATAGCGGGGAGCCCGTTCCTGCGGACGGCGTAGTAGCTCTCGAGCGATGGCTGCATGAAGCACAATCGCGGTGTCGGAGCTTCAACCCCGAGCGCGGCCCACACCTGCGAAACCCTTCGTGCCTCAATCCAGGACGCAGAATCGGGCCCTGAACCGGGCACTGCGGCGTGAATTGATGAACGAAGATTGTAGTGTTCAACCACGAGACAACGGTCCAAGAGTCCTTCAACAGGACGTGCAGCCATCGCCGAGCTGTATACATACGTACCAAATCTCTATATGTGCAAATTAGCTACCACAACTGCGACTGGTGAGACATACCATACGAGTACCAACTTAGTCTCTCTGAGACGCCGAGCCGCGAGCAAAACAACATCTGCTGTCAGCAGGATGTGCAAGTCAGCACATTTGAATTGCGATAGCAGGAACAGCCCTATTGCTAAAGCGCAGCGAGTGCAGGCCTTCATTCGTGGCGATTGCGTGCGTCTATTACTTAAAAACCTTTACAGATTGAGCGGACAGACATCCACAGTATCACCTTGGAGAGTCCGCCCATGGCATATTTTGTCACTTCTGGGTAGAAACAGAGCACTTGGAATGATTCTGGCTCGCGCAGACCGTGGTGAGCGACTGCTTGAAGAAGCTGTCGGAGCTTAGCGGAGTTTCGCGTCTCTGGTCGAAGCCGCTCACAACGCGTCGTCCGTCACGCGATTCGCGCAAACCCGCTACTCAGCTGAGATTATGGAGACTACTGCTGTTGACCAGCCACCCGCGCCGCGGAGGTCTGGTCGCGAGCGCAAACCGGCTGCTGCTATCACTGTCTGTGCGTGTGCCTGGTCGTTGAACCGCCACAACCGTCGTCTAACGGCCCCGCCACAGCGAATGAACGGCCCAAGAAGCGAAAGCGCACTGCAGCTGCCGATAAGACAGACGATGAAGGCGCTCAGACCGGGGACGATGCCATGCCCGAGCCGGCAGCGGACATAGCTGCGGGAGACGACGCCGACAACGACTCTGACGCTTCAGAGGATAAACCAAAGCGCAAACGCGCAATCAAGAAGGCTGGTTTGGCGAAGAAGGCTCCCGGCGCGTCAACTAGCGCCAAACCACGCGCTGCTGTTCGCAAGGGCAAGAAAGTTGTCGCTGACGACGACGTCGCCGCATTCGATCCTGCACAGGTCGCCAGAGAGACACGAATATCCGACGATAATGCTTTATTCAGTGCGCCAAGTCAAGTCTCGAACTAACATCTTGACGCTAATTCCTTAACTCAGACGCGACGATCAACCCTGCTGCTGCCTTGCAGTCAACCGCTGAGGACTTCCTTGATTCCTACGCCCAGACCAAGGACGTAGCACTAGCTGAGCTTATCAATTGCATTCTACGTGCCGCGGGCTGCAATGCATCTGTCGACAAGGATGAAGCCATGGATGAGGACGGCGCTGTCGACAAGTTGGACGAATTCTCAGAGGCGCTCATGAAGGTCCGTCCTAATCGGACATGCACGTTGGACGCTCGCTCATAATTTGTTTAGGAGACGTCACTTCCATATCCGCTTGCCTCGAAGTTGCCGGTGTTTAAGAAATTCCGCAAATCACTTGCTGAGCTCCTCCATCGACTCGTATCTGCAGCAGCGGACCTTGCGGTGTTAGACGACGAAAGCTTCATGTCCATCCTAGATGCATGGGTGATCGCAATGTCCTCTTCGCAACTGCGTAGTTTTCGCCACACTGCAACGGTGGTTGCTCTCGAAATCGAAACCGCGCTCTGCGAAGTGGCCGTAGCCGCCGACAAGGAAGCCGAGACTCTTGTTCGCCAGCGCGACGCCGAGAAGAAGAAGAAAGGACGCAGTGCCGACCGCGAGAAGGAGCTCGAGGCCAAGTCGAAGAAAGCAAATGCTCGGCGATCCAAGCTGAAGCAATTTCTCAAAGATCTATTTGAGGGGTGAGCTGCAACAGTTGTCCCATGATTATGATCGCCTAACAGTAACTAAGCGTATTTGTGCATCGTTTCCGAGACCACCACCCCGATATCAGGGCCGAATGCATGCATGCCTTGGGAACTTGGCTTCGGGTCTATCCAGCACATTTCTTAGACGGCAGCTACATGCGTTATGTTGGATGGCTTCTCTCTGATGCAGTGAGTAATGTTGACTACCGCTCACCCGGGTACTGAAGGACTTGCAGGACTCGCATGTGCGTCTTGAGGCAGTAAAGTCTCTCATCGCACTCTACTCCAAGGACGACTACATCATCACTCTGCGCAACTTCACTGAGCGCTTCAAAGGTCGCTTACTAGAGATGGCGAGGTCGGACATGGAGCTCTCCATCCGCGTAGCCTCCATCCAAGTGCTCTGCATTATCGACTCGCATTCACTGCTCGAAGAAGAGCATCGCGAGAAGCTCTGCATCCTCGTTTTCGACCAGGAGGCTCGCATACGCAAAGCCATCAGTGCGTTCGTTCATGGGATTTGGTCTGAAGATGTCGAGTCGCGCCTTTCCGGCCGCAAAGCCACTCAGAAGGACAAGCAGCGGGCGGGTATCAAGTCGCTTGCCGTTCTACTTGTCGCCTGGTCGAAAGCTGTTCAGAGCGAGACAAAGGCGCATGCTGAGCGGGATGACGACGAGCCCGGTACAAGTCGGGATGTCGCGCTGCTCGTTAGCCCGATGCAGAAAGGCCGCATAGCTTTCGCAGTCGAGGGCTTGTGGGACGAGGTTGGCGCTGTTTCGGACTGGGAGGGCTTGCTGGAGCATCTTCTGCTTGACCATTCGGCGCAAGGCGAGGCAGAGGCTGCAGTCACGCCGAGCAGACGGAAGAAAGCAACCAAAGCTACAGACGATGCGGTTGATCCCGCTTGGCGCCTCGAGGAAGAGGAGGAGGGGTGTACCCTCGAGGTCTTTGT
Organism: Auricularia sp. M12; assembly: GCA_037042885.1. Taxonomy (NCBI): domain Eukaryota; kingdom Fungi; phylum Basidiomycota; class Agaricomycetes; order Auriculariales; family Auriculariaceae; genus Auricularia; species Auricularia sp. M12. The sequence goes on from CM073214.1 coordinate 1,872,001, forward strand.
TGCGTCCATACGGAAGAGTGTGGCGGAAGGCAAAAAGTGCGTCCTTCAGCTTTATACCCGAGGCTAGTGTTTGATCATGCCAAAGAATGACGGCGACACAATCCAAGCCGACATTACGCGCACGCTCATGACTTCATTATCGCGCTTATTTGCCAAATACCAGACGGACGATAATCGGATATGCGACGTGCTCATCATCCCTGAATTCCTGAGCCTCGATCTCTTCCTGGAGATGCGCGTCATTTCGTCGTATGAGGCATTGTGGGATGATGTGAACAAGCAGTTCCTTTCCAGCTCGAATCCTGCCGTTCTCAACCACGCCGTCGAGACGATCAAGCACTTCATGGCCGCGACGAGCTTGTCCAACACGAATAGCACCAAAATCCTGGAGCTTGAGGATGAGTTGTCATCCTCGCTCCGCGATGCGGTCGCCGGACGAGATGAACTCGAGATTGCAACATTTTCGGACGACGAGATCCATGCGCTTAGTGCAGTCGCCATGCGTATCAATATCTTATTCGGCTTTCGAGATATGATGAATTGGATGGAAGAGGACGAGGGCGGAAAGCAGAGTAGTGCCTGGGACATTCTTGTCGCCATTGCAGAGCGCGGGGCGCTAGGATACAAGGAAGAGGAAGAGGTAAGGCTGGCGCGTGCGAAATTGATGACCTTGCTCACATGCATTCGCAGTTGGTCGAACGATGTGTCAACGTCCTTTCTCATCATGTCATCTGGAAAGCCCGGAGGCTGCGCGATAGGGCTCCGTCGCCCGACGACGAAGCTGCCCGGGAGACGCTTCTGCAACAACGAGATACTCTCCTCGAGAAGCTCACTGAGTTTGCTGTTGGCTCGCGTTCCAAGCCATGCGAGAAGGTCGCAAGAGCAGTAAGCTGTTGCTGCTGCTTCGCGTGCTATAAATGATGCTGAAGCATAATCTCAGGCCTTCTGCTACCTCATAACTCTCTACGTTCTCTTCAGGCCATCACCAGACTCGGACGACAGCAGCTCGTCGCCGTCCAAACTTTATCTCTCCATGGACGAGCAAACACAATATCGTTGTGCGGGCTTCGTGCAGGCTGAGATTGAGAAGTATGCGGATGAGGTCGGCCCGGCCAACGAAGGCGAAGACGCGGACAAGACCGATGCGTCTGGAGGGGAGAGTGGCAGCGAAACTGAAGGACCTAGCAAGCCCAAGGGCAAGTCGTGGAAGAACACAAATCCACACACAGTGAATGGCGCGTGAACAACCCCGTGATTATTTGCCTAGTACTAACGTCCTCGTAGATTCTTCCCCCGTTTCGCTGACGCGGCTGGAGCGCGAATATGCACGTCCCGGATTTTGAACGCATTCCTCGGTGCCATAGCTGCCGGAGCAGTCGACATCAAGCACGCGCCGGTGCTGCTTGCCCACTTCGATCGCCTGGAGAAGAGTTTCGACGCATCTGCCCGTCGTGTCGTGGATTTCTTGCGCGATCAAGGCATGTATCAAGGGCACGGTGACGTTGTTGCGTCTGTTGTTACCCAATCTTTGAAGGACGTAAGTATCTGTGACCTCTTCGTTTGCCCATGCTCAAGCATCATCACAGGCCTTCAATCTTTATCTTGAGGATGTTGTGCAGACTGAAGCACATGCTGTAGCATTGGCGAAAGCCCTCGGGCCCGCTTTCATTATTCGCGGCGCGCAACTGGCCGTCGTACGACGGCTCGATAGCCAATACCTCGTTGCGGTGCACACCAACGGCATCTCTTGGATCGTCAAGCAGGTTCAAACGCACGATACAAATAGCAACGCCAAAATGAAACGAAAAGCATTGACATTCTTCAAAGTCCTTGCTCCGCTCCTGGGCTCCATTGAGAACCGAGATGCTCTCAAGATGTGCGTAAATCCGCCTCAACAGTTCATTCACTCAATCTATTCTCCAGTAAAGCACATCTGGACCAGGCGCTATCCCTTGCGCGGCTTGACATCGGGGCGGGTAAAGAATGGGACCCGTTACGGGCGTACGAAAAGCGGTTGTCCAACAAAGACAAGAGTACGCACATCATAACTTTTGTTACACGTGCTCACAATCCTGCTCAAGCCATTGTACCTACAGCTAAAGGCAAACGCGGCCGTCCGAAGAAGACTGGCGAAGCGACTTCCGATGAGGACGGCACAGACGGGGAAAAGGTTAATGGTGCTGCCGCTGTTGAGGGCGACAAGGTCAAGAAGCCCGCCCGCGCTCGCGCTCCCAGGAAGCCCCGGGGTTCCAAGAAGAGCGCTGCGGGCACCGACGACGACGACGCCTTTGCCGGTCCTGCGGTTGCACGAGCGCCTGCTGCTGCCCGGCGAAGGTCTCAACGCAAGGTCAATGGCAAGAATCTTGCGGTCGAGTCGGAAGGCGAGACGACATCCGGCGTGGAGGCGTCTGCTGCGCTATCCGAACCAGAGGCTGAAGACGCCATGGACCAGGCTGCGGATGCGCCAGTTGCAAACGGGCACGTCTCTCCACGCCCTGCAACCCCGTCCAGGAAGCGCAGCCGTTCCGCAGACGAAGACGAGCCGGCCGAGGACAACGACTCTCCTCAGAGCCTGAGTGCGTTCAAGAGCCGTCGGAAGCGTGCCCGCGCTGCCATGTAGGTCTGTATATAGAGTATATTTTCTTCCTGTCGTCGCTGTCTCCTGCTTTACCATCTACAGTCGATGCTCTCCGTATATGCCTTATTGGGACTATGTCGTGCTTGCTCGTTTTTATGCTGCTATTCCGTATACGTAGCTGTTGTACGACTTGCCCTGTATTTTGCCCGCTATGTCACGAATGGATGATGATGAATATGAACGGCCGATCCTCTCTGGACTTTGATAGCAAGAAATTAAGCACATCAACATTTACAAGACAGCTTTGATGTCCAATCGACGTGCGAACGTGTGTCGCTGCCCGCGATCAGCGACTGAGGCTAACGATGATAGATCCCTCCACCCTGTACTGAGATTCGCAACAGTTAAACGGTACAATACAATGTGCAGTTGAAGCTGAAAAAAAAACTATGAAGAGAGCCTGAACGCAGCAGACACAACACATACCATGCTCCTAGTAGAGATCACGGTGCATTTGCATCAGCTTGTCCGCGTCGGGCGATGCGCGCTGCAGGCCAACGAGCCACCACTCGCCCAGCTGCTTGCCACCCGCAATTTCGTGGTCCTCGTTATGCCTCGACGACTCGAGCTGTACTTTGAGGCGGGGCGTCTCATCCTTGGGCTCGTCTCTGACGACGGTGACCTCCCACCACCAGGCGCCTTTGTTGGCGGGGTCTTGCCGGATGTTGGCCCAGTTGGAGACGAATTTGTGTGCGAGCTCCGTCTCCTGGGCGTCCTCCGCAATCTCGATGCCCCAGTACCCAACGCTGTAGTCCATCTCTTCTGGACGGCCCGCGTCCTCTGCGAGATACTCCTTGTACGCCTCGAGGATCTGGGACTTGAGGAACAGTACGGGTTCGTCGGTGTCGACGCCGTCAAGCAGACCGATGAGGCCGTCTGCCCAGGTGAGAAAGACGTTGGGGCCTTTCTCGTCGAGCTCGGGGATGCCGGCGTCGTCCTCGGCCTTGGACTCGGGCTCGGGGGTGTCAGGAGCTGCCTTCGGCTCGTCTTCGGCGGCATCCTGTGTGGCGGCGGTGGCGGCGGCGTTTTGCTTGTCGTCGTCTCCAGCGACGGACTGCGAGTCGCTGGGCTCCGAGGGAGCTGGCTCAGGTTCTGCCTCGGGCACGGGCTTGGGCTCTACGTCTGAGAGGGCGAGGGCCGCCGACGTTTCTCCAGGCTGGGGCGCCGCGTTGTCGGCCTTGGGCCGCTTGGCAAGCGTGTCGGCTGTACCCTCGTCGTCCGAGGCGGCGTACTTGCGCTTTGCGGCCTTTGACGCGGGCGGCGGCGGGGGCGCTGTATGCGATTTTAGCTAGAAATATACTCATGAGGTTCGCTGGAGCGTACGTAAGGCTGGCTGCTCTGGCGCGTCCTGTGCCTCTTTGGGCAGCTGGGGCGCGGTCTCCTCGTCGCGCGACCAGGAGACCATCCTGCGCAGCGTTTTGAAGACGCGCGACATTGGGGAAAAGCAGAGCAACCACGTGTCGCGGAGATCGATTTCGCGCGGCTGCCTGCCTTCACATGACCAGCGCCAGTGATGCCCGCCGCCAGCGCCAGCGGCCAGGGCGCTCGCGCGACAAGGAGCGCGCTTGAAAGCTCAGTGCGGCATAGCGCGCACACTATGCGTCCGTGCTACAAAGGCAGCCTTAGAGGGGCCACCAAATGATCGACTACTTAGCCCACGGCCGGCTGCACGCTCCCCTGGCTCTTGTTCTGCACCTGCGCCAGCTCTCCTCTCACCACTCGGCGGGCGCTGGAACGGTGCTCGATGCCCTCGCAGACGCGCTCCTCGCCGTTTGCAATGACCCGCAAACGCGGGCCGACCGTCTCCTCGTCGCCCACATCGCCCTCGTCGTCCCCCTCTCCCGTCCTGCTCCACGCAGAGGCTCAGTCCCCAGTCGTCAAGCAGAAACGCAGCTTTTTCAAACGCAGGCCGTCCAAAATCTCGCACCAGAAACCAGCCTCAGACCCAGACGCTACCCTCAGCACCCCTGGCATCGACTTTGACGAGTGAGAACAACCAGGCATTCCACCTGCGAAGCCCTTGTCTCATGCAGCACGCATACGCAGGTCCCCACAAGGCTCTTTCGACTCTCCCTATCAGTCGTTCCATCCCTCCGGCGATAACGACTCCTCCTCCGAGCTAGTCGACGCCGCGTCCAGTCTACTGGCCACCCTCCATGGCCGCATCCGTCCCAAGTCTCCAGCACCACTCCCAGCCATCGTGACCGCCCCCACACCACGTCCTTCAGAAGATCAGCTAGGTCCCAAGTCCGGCGACGCTCAAACAGGGGCAGCGCGCGCGTTCGGATTCCTTCCCAAGCTCCTTGGTGGAAGCCCGACGCGCGATTCTAGTCTTGCGCCGCCAATGCTGCGCGCTTCATCCTCGCGTCTCAACCTGCGACCACCGCCCGAGCCACCGAGCCATGAGCCAGCATTCGAAGTGCGCGGCATGGCGTTCCCCGTCCCGCCGTCGCACACGCAGCCGAGTAAGCTATCGCTCGAACTTTCAACGGCCCTTGAGTCGCCTACGTCTTCCATCTCGGCTGGCTCGACGGCGTGCGACCGTCCCGAACGCGACTTTAATGCAACCATCACTCCCACGCGCAAGTCGACGGCCGACCACGAGCTGTGGAACCTTGGCGATGCATGGACTTCTCAGGAGCAGCGATCCACCTCGATTTCTCCTCCATCAGTCGACAGAACGGAGGACGCTATGCGGAAATTGACTATCGGTACCGATGTGTCGCGTTCCCCGCGCGAGCGCATCCCCACCCCGCACTCGCGCTCATTCCCGGGAGGTGTGAGCGCGCCGCTGAAGGACCTGCCGCCGCTGCCTGTGCCACCGCCGCCGTGCCCGCCGCCCTCGATGCCGCTCCCGCCAACGCCGCTCGAGATGCAGAAGGCGTTGCAGGAGGAACGCCAACGCGCCGCGCGGCTGGCGGACGAGCTGCGGCGTGTCAAGGAGGAGCGTGATGCGCTCGCACAGCGCCTGCAGGACACCCAGCCCCACGCTCCCTCGCGCAAGGGCGACAAGGGCGCGGTGTTCGACTACGATCACATCATCGCGCATATGGTGCACTCGCCCACGGCGGAGAGCACGTTCTCCTCCGCGGACGAGGCGGACGACTTGTTCTGGAAGGGCTCGCGCTCCGTCACTCCCGACGGGGACACGGACGAGCTGTTCCCGCCCACGCCGCAGAACTTCAGCCCGCCGCGCCTCCCGGCGCACGCGCAGGCGATTCCGCGCCGACTTGTCTACCCAGAACACGCGCATGCGCAGCGGCTTGGAGAACCGCAAGCGCTCGCGCCGGCGTTTTCGCAGTCGTTCGTCGAGCTCCCGGCGGGCAATGCGAACGAGAACAGCAGCACCGGACATGGCGTCGAGCGCCCTGCGGCGAAGCTGTCGCCGCTTTCTGCGGCGCGGAACGGCGCGCGTAGATTCGTGCGGCATGGCTCGTCGCGCTCGATTTCGTCCCTCCCCGCGCCGCCGCCCGTCGCTGCTGCGACGCGGTCTGGGCTGTCGCGTCCCTCGACCGCCGGCGCGGGGTCGACGCCGCCTGTGCGACCGCGCCGTGTGGGAATCGTTCATCCGAAGCAATAGTGAGAAGAGAATGAAGATGATATTGAGCCTGGGTTCTGCGAGGCGATGGAGTCGTCTCGTACGCTTGCGCGTGCAGCAATGTGAAGTTCGGTGGACCTGTAGCTTTACGAGTCTCTCTTTTGGTAGCGCATAATATAATGATTGGCACATGGATGCATCGAGTCCCGGTACCTCGTTCAACTCGGGCGTGCACATTCCTTGTCCCAGCACGGAGCACATCCGCCGGTTTCACGCTCCAGCGCGACCACGCCCATGGCCGCTGATATGCGAGCATGCCGCGAGTGGGATCCATGGCGATCGCCGCTCGGTGTGCAAGATGAGCAAAGCATTGTGTGCATGGGTAGTCGTCAACCGCCATGCAGGGTGGAGATGAAGATGATCTCGTCGCCGTCCTTGAGCTCGTAGTCGCCTTCGCCCTCCAGCTCCCAGTCAGTGTCGTTTATGAGGACAAGGATTCCGGGGCGGCTAGCAGTCGTCTCAGCGATCAACCGATCAGAGCAGTGGAAAATGCGCATACACGGTCTGCTCCTCGACAAAGAGCTCTGGCCGCTCCTTGAGCAGATTGTCTTTGAGCCAGGAGATGAGATGGGTCACGTTGGTCGGCCTGTCGCCCGTCGTGCGCGGCAGCTCGACGTTGTATTTCTTCTTGTTGTCGAAGAGCAGCTCCAGGCCGCCGCCAAACTCGACTTTGAGCGCGATCGTGTCTGGCATTCGAGAGTAGCGGGAGGAAAGGGACGCGCTGCCGCTGCGGCGATTCCCGGAGAATCCTGCGTTGCCCGACTGATGTCACCGCCCGCCGCGCTCGACCTGCGCGACCCGTCCGTGCGGCTGTACCTGAAGCTCGTGCGGCTGCAGGTGTTGACGCCGCTCTCGCTGCTCATCAACCTCGCCGCGTCGCTCGTCACCGCGTTCATCGTCCACCCGTCGCTCGGTGCGTGACCCGTCGCGCTCATGCCATGAATCCCGGCTCAACGAGTCCCAGGCAATGTCTCGCAAAAGTACATGACGGCAATAACGCCCAACCCGATAGTGGTTGGCGTGTACTGGATGCTGGTCTTTGCGGGCCAGATAGGCTTTTGTCTCCTGCTGGTCATTGCGCGCAAGGACGAGACCAAGGTGCGCGTCGATTTTTGGGTTCGGTTGGTCCGTATTCTCACACCCTCCTGCAGCATACGCTCGTCAGCCTGGGCCTCAGCGTCGTTCTCGCGAACTGGGTGATGGCTGCGTGGGCCGTGACCTGGGTGCGTCTGCGCCGCTCGTGTGCCACCCAACACGTGCTGAATGACGCCCGCAGGCGTTACGCGCGTTCGTCGCGAGCACCGTTCTCATGGGCCTGCTCGTTGTCCTGCTGCTCTACGCCAACTTGAATCTGCTGCTACGGTCCTCGAACGCCGTCACGCGCTCACGGCCGCTGGACGCGCTGTTCATACACGCGCCGATCCGGTTATTCCTCATCATGCCCCTCACGCTCCTCCTCTGGCAATGTCTCTTCATAGCAATGAGTGCGGCCTTTCATTCTCCCCACACCTCGGCAAATGAAACTGACTCGAGTTGCGTTCACACAGAGCACAGCTGGACGCCCGCTCACCCAGAGAACGAAATCGACAAGTACCACTGGGAGGGCGTAGCAGTGGTGACGAGCTCCGGCGTCGTCGGTCTGCTCGTCGTCGCGCTGCGCGGCGACATCGTCTGGACGGTCGGCGCGACCTGGACGCTCGTCGCCGTCGCGTTCGGCCCGAAGCGCAATGTGCCCGTGCTCGCGACGTCCATCACGTTCATCGTGCTCTTCCCCGTCACGCTCGTCGCCGCGCTCATCTACCGCCACGTCCAGGCGTCCAAACGCGAGGGCGCCATCGCGCTCCCGCCGGACGACGAGGAGGCTGCCCATGCCGATACCGAGCGCGACGAAGAGGTTGAGCGCCTGCGCATCCGAATGGAGGAGGATGAGCACGCCAACGGGCGGCCTCAGCGAGAGGCGTCTCTGCCGCCGCATCCACCGCCGCCGCAGTATAATGCGCAACAATCGCCGGGCCAGGTTGAGGAGAGCGTATGGGGATGAGTGTGGACTTGAAGTGTGGCATGAAATTCACGACTGGCACCTGGCTTGCTGCATATGTACCCAACTCACAATTCTGCGATTTCCAAAATTTGAGCATATGTATAAACAGCACGGACTGTGTAGATGATAATGCGATGGTGATGATGATGATAATGAGATATGGATGCGGTAAAGTGCGACCAGAATATCGTGTGCGAGTCCCAGAAAATGAGAGGTAACAGTACTAGGATTGTTCTGTCGGCTCATTCTGTTTCTGTTGACCAGAGATGATGGTTTTGAAGAGCGGCGCGATCGCTTTGCGACTGGCGTCAGTGTTGTGCTGCTCGTACGCCCGCACACGACTCCCGTTCGGCCGCGCGTCGCCGCCCTGCTTCTTGGCTTTGGTGGAGGGCAACAGCTCAGCGAGCGCCAGATGCTCCAGGTTGAGCGTTTTTGCGCCCTCGAGCCCGTCGAACAGCGTTTGTGCGAGATCGCCAGCACCTTCTCCGCTCCGGACGACAGCGAGGATTTGTCGGCGGTGCGAGCCTGCGGGCTTGCCCGTCTTTGTCTTTGTCTTCTTCTTCTTGCCCTCCTTCTTGGGCGAGCGGAAGGAGCATAACACGCCGAGCACGTCTAGCTGGCGCTCTGACATCCAGGCGTCAAGCGCCGACCAGAATTCGGCGGCTGGTTCGTCGCCAGGAGCAGAGCGAGCGGACGATAATTCGAAGACGCGCGCGAGGCCGAGCGGGACGGTGGCCAAGCCTACCTTGACCTGCGCAGATGCGTCGGACGAGTTGGCGCGCGCGATGGAGTATTCTTTGTAATCGCGCCGCAGGAGGTCGCGCGTGCCGAGCGGCTCGACGTCGAACTTCTTCTCGTTGAGCGTGCGCGTGAGGTCCTTCACGCCCTCAGAGTCGGATGGTTTGAGTTGCTGCTGGTTCTGGATGAGCGGCAAAAGATACTGCGCGGCCTCGTGGTCAGCGGCTTCGGCCTTGCCGCCCTCCTTCAGGCCGTCGGTGTCGATGAGGGCTGCGCTTAGAAGGAGAGCTGCGAGCTCGGGTGGTGGTGTCGGAGCGGATATGGAACGAAAGTAGTTCGCGACGAGTGACGAGCACGAGCCGGTGGGCACCTGGATGATGCGCGGCGACACGTCGTCGCCGACATGCGCATGCTCGTCCTCATGGTGGTCGATGATGCCGACAACCTTGACGGGCTCGACGTGCGGCGCGCCCACCTCCTGCGTCGAGACGAGCTGGAAGCGCGCGTTCAGCGCGTTGTGGTCGACGAGCGCGAAGCGCGTGCCGGGCGGCGGGAACTGCTTGTCGCTGGGCAGGTCGTCGATGCACAGCAGCGCGTCGTGCTCTGCTTCGCCGAGCCCCGCGAGCTCCAACGCGTAAACGTTTTCCGGGCGCAGACGCAGGTCGGCGCGCGGCGTCTGCTGCAGGGCGACGAACGGCCGGTCGTCGGTGTGCGCGAGGAAGGCGTACGCGATGGACGAGGCGAGCGTGTCGAGGTCTCCCGCCTCGTTGCCCATGACGACCGTCCATCCCAGCTGCGTCGACGTGCCCTCGTTCAGCGCCTGGAGATAGCGCTCCTTGGACGACCGCAGGAACTGCAGCAGCGCGCCGCTACTTGCGGGGACGGGAGCAGCAGATTTAATGGCAGAAGACTTGGCAGCGCCCGCCTGGCTGGAGAGCTTCTTTAGCGAGACATTCCAGGGGAAACGGTAGGTGAGCACGAAGCCGAAGTTGACCATGAGCAAGACGACGGCGACGCCAAAGACCAGGCAACCTGCTGTGAATCTGATCCGAGAGGACAAGCGCATTCCCGCTCCGCATTTTGGTCTTGTCCCGCTCATATCCTTGTTGTACGTCCACTGGCGTGGAATTGGTCTGCGACACTGGACCGAACCGCGATAGCTGTGGTATCATTGGTGCCGTGTGCGCGATCGTCGTTTCCTTCAGGGCTACGCTGAGTCTCAGGCTGCGCCTACATTTTCACCACTGTTGTCCACGCAGTATTGGTCGTGCTGGTTATTACTACCCTTGAGGCCCTTACTGAGGTTTTCGAAGAGCGGACGGGATCATATGAGCAGGACCGATGCTGGAACCGTTGTCACGCGTCGCCGGGTGCTCTTTGCGTTCAGGTCGCCGCCAATGGCTCGTCCGTATCCCATATCATCAGCAAGACTCAAGGGTCCCTTCGCTGCACATCGATGACGGGCTGATATATCCGGCGTCGGGCGCATTCAAATTGTCGACTTTGATGCTCACGCATGTGCACCTATTCCACACCTAACGTTTGAGATCGCGTCTTCACAGTTGTTCACTTAGCGCCCATCCATCCAAATCTTGGCGTCACGAGCACGTACCAGCCAGCGCACTGACGTTCGTGGTGGAAATATCGCCGAAACGTCGGACCGCGCCCTGACAGCGACGCAGGGCCTCGTATACATATATGCTGCCTTCCCAGGACACAATCCCTCGCGTGTAATCACCATGCTCTCTCCGCTACGGCTTGTATCGGTCGTTGTGCTCCTTTCATGCGCTCGTGGACTGGCGCTACCTGGCTTTGTCACTACTAGGGGCACCGAGTTCTCGCTTAACAGCAAGCCGTTCGTTCTGATGTCTTTTTGTCTACAAGACGTGAAAACCGATACAGATTCTTCTTTGCTGGCACCAATGCGTACTGGTGGACGTTCCTCACCGTGCGTGCTGAAGCATCCGGCACGGAACGATAGCTCAGTTAGGTGTAGAATTTGAGCGACACGAACCTCGCCATGGACAAGGCCAAAGCCGCGGGACACAGCGTCGTCCGTATCTGGGGCTTCAGCGACAAGAACGCGACATTCGATCCGAATGGTTTGCCTAAATACGCCGATGACCCAAACGGCATCTTTTCCAGTCCTGGAACGATGGCAAGCCGACCATCAGTATGCAGAACTTTTCAAACCTTAGATACTGAACTGAATATTGGCAGATCATGGAGCGAATGGCTTGCAACATCTGGACAAAGTCATCAAGATGGCGGAAACGAAGGGTCTGAAGCTCACTGTTGCCTCACCAACAACTGGGCGGATTACGGTGGGATGGACGTCTACACCACTAATATGGGCGGATCCTTCCACGACGACTTCTTCACCAACAAGAGGATCAAGGTCGCGTTTAAGAACTACGTGAGGGCTGTCGTCTCGCGGCACATTCTATCGCCTGCCATCTTCGCATGGGAGTTGAGCAATGAACCGTGAGTAAATCTGGTGTATTTATCCGATATACTAGGCGCTTACAGGGATTGTGGCAAAGTCGCTGCGGTGCAGACGGCACGCGCAACCTTCCTCGCTCGCCCGCTGGATGCGACCCAAAGGTGCTGACGGCATGGGTGGCGGAGATGAGCGCGTTCATCAAGAGCATCGACCCCTTCCACCTGGTCACCGTTGGCGACGAGGGGTTCTTCAACCAGCCCGGAAACAGTGACTCGTCGTATTCCGGCGCCGATGGCGTGGACAGCGAGGGGTTCGCACGCGTCAGGACCATCGATTTTGGAACATTCCATCTGTATCCCGACTGGTGGAGCAAGGTGCGTTCAACCGTCCTGTTGAATCGCAGGCCTCGACTTCGCGGCACTTACACCCCAGGGACGTCCTAGGAGCCTTTGACGTGGGCGCCGCAGTTTATTAAAGACCATGCCGCGACAGCTCGGAAGGTTGGAAAGCCGTTTGTTATGGAGGAGGTATGTACGAGCTTCTTATTGGTCCTCTCCCACGCGAAGTTTGACCATGACGGTTCCGACCGAAGTACGGCTGGATGACACCTGAGGAGCGTATGGCTGCCCTCGGAAAAGTCAGCAATGTTACACGTCTGGAGGCGATTGGGCTGTGGCAGGAAACCAGCATTGCGCAGCGGCTGGGCGGAGACCAGTACTGGCAGCTCGGCGTGGACGGTCTTTCTGTCGGTCTGAGCCCGAACGTAAGAGCGAGTTCCAGTGTTTGCGAGCGACGATGCTGATGGTGGCTGGCAGGACGGCTTCACCATCTACATGCAGAACAAAACCGAAGCCACTCCTTTGATCTTCGACCACGTCAAAAAGGTCCAGGCACTGAACCACTAAAGGGATCGACGGCGGCGGTTGAATCATGTATTTTAGTCGGTCCTGTGCTCCAGTCTCTTCTGCAGGAGGGGAGTTTATACGAGAGTTTTAGGTCGCGTTGTCCTTTCGGCAAGCGGCGAATGAAATCATAAGCTTGTCATTCGTCCGAGCTCAGTCCGCGCTTGCTATGTCTTCGCCCCTTCTGGAAAACGGACATTCGAATGGTGACGGAGGGGCGTATCTGTCAAAGGACCCAGAGCAGTCTCCGCCCGCTCACGTGTACCCACCGTCTGGGGCTGTCGCCGCTCTGCGCTCGGTGCAGAGCAAAGACGACCAGGCCTTCGAAGCGCTACTGCCCGCGGGACGCCGACAGCGACAGCGACCATTCACGTTCGGCAACGGCGAAGTGGTCATGATTGTTGGCAGCATAGCTGCAGTTATCGCGCTCACGCTCGTCGCGGCGTTCTTGACCACGTCGGAAGCCGCCTGGTAGCAGTGCACTGGCCGGAGCCTTTCTACCCTGAACATCCATGGCCACACCCATACCCCTGTACCTACGTACACGCGCGTGGACGACAGCGCACCAGATTCTCGTTTTGTGTACAGCAGCGGGTGAGTCAGCTGTCATGCATTTCGGAAGGCTTGTTCGAGCAATGATCGTTTCTTCCAGACCTTCGGTGTTCCGCGCGCGCCCCAGATATCTGGCGAAGGAGCCCGCACTCTGATGCTGCTGCGCAGTGGGCGGGAGCGGTACATCATGTGCAGCAATTTCCGCGCCCGAAGTGTTATGTTCGCATTGTCTATGTAACAATGCAGCGCAGCGGGAGAGTTCAGGCCATTGAGCCCCTAATCGTGTATACACCCTTGACGTTTAATGCGTGCATTAGAGTTCCGGCACAGCATGCCAACTGACACGGGATTCGAAGCCAGGGCGTGCTGGGAGAGGTTTGCCAGAATAGCCATGCGCGCGAAGCCTTCGGGGTGGCGGGAACGGATGCCGTAACGACAGCCCGTTCCGTTGCCAGGACCCCGGAACAGCCCCAGCGACGGGAGTCCGCGTTTCGCGGAGGCTTTTTTGCAGGGTCGACTTTTTATACTTCCGGGCCGGCGCGTGCAGCGAAAGCATCTTGCAACCATGCTCGCGCTGGCGCGTCAACGGCACCTGCACGCGTCGCTCTGGCGCTTTGTATGCTCCCCATATACGACGGCGCGCGTGACTGTCATTGGCGAGGACGAGCCATCGCGTCCCGAGGAAGACTACGAGACGCAACGGCGACGCAAAACGGAGTGGAAGCGCAGACAAGGCGTGCGTCCCCGTTGCTCTGTGTCAAATCTGTGTTGAGCTTGCTACAGGGGCAGACGTTCAAGGATCATCTGCTGATACACGTCCGGGGAGGCGCGTTCCAATTCTGGCGTCTAGGCGCCGCAGAGCTCTGACCAGCGCGCAGGTCGCGGCGGCGACGGCTGTGTCGCGTTTCATAGAGACGTTATGATCGCGATGGGACCGCCCTCTGGCGGCAACGGCGGCAGAGGCGGCAACGTGTACATTCGCGCGGTGGAAGGCCTCACGACTCTGTCCAATATTTCGACGCGCGTGTACGCACAACCGGGCGAGCACGGCAAAGGCAGCTGGTCCCACGGCAAGCGCGGGGAAGATAGCATCATCAATGTGCCCGTCGGCACGGTCGTGCGCGAGGTGACAGATGCCCGGCGCATGAAGGACGCGTGGGAAGAGGAGTTTGAGCGCGTGAACGCCATGGACAAGGAGGACGGCATGCGCGCCATGCGCGACCGCCGCTGGGTCCACTATCCGCAGTCCGAGGACCGCAACCTCGGCAGGTCCGCGTTCCAGGACGCAGAGCGCGAGCTGTACGACATCGAGCGCAAGATGCGCTGGGAGCACAAACAGCGCCGCGCAAATCCCATCGAGCTCGACTTCGACCGGCCCACCGACGAAAACGGCGTTCTGGTCGCCGAAGGCGGCGCGGGCGGCTACGGCAATCCCTTCTTCGTGCAGACCAAAATGCGCTCCCCGAAATTCGCGACGCGGGGCTTCGACGGCGAGCGACTAACGCTCGAGCTTGAGCTGAAACTCGTGGCCGACATCGGACTCGTCGGCTTCCCCAACGCAGGCAAGAGCACCCTGCTTCGTGCACTGACAAATTCCAAGGCAGAGGTGGCGTCGCACGCCTTTACTACGCTGAACCCGCAAATCGGCATCGTTAAGGTCTGGGAGGATGGCAGCTTCGATGGGCGCGGTGAAGGCGAAGTGATTGAAGATTCTGCTGTAGAACGCGTACGCGAAGCCGCTGCGATGGTGAGTGGCGAAGCGGCGGGTCCCAAGCCTTCGAAACAGCGCCATCTCGAGGAAGTCTGCCGCTTCACCATTGCCGACAATCCTGGACTAGTCGAGCACGCGTCGGATAACGTAGGACTGGGCCATCTGTTCCTCAGAAGCATCGAACGCTCACAGGCCCTGGTCTATGTCGTTGATCTCTCGGGTCCGGCCCCTTGGGACGAGCTTCATGTCCTGCAGAATGAACTCGAGGCGTACAAGCCGGGGCTCAGTAGCATGGCTCGGCTGGTCATTGCCAACAAGGCCGATTTACTTGCTGCGGACGACGACGATCAGGTTGCGGCTGCGCGTGCAAAACTTGCGCGTCTCGAGGAGTTCGTGCGCACGTATATGAATGTGGGCGGCGTGCCTCTGGACGTCATTCCCACGTCTGCGAAGCACAGTCTCAATCTGCGGAAGGTTGTCGAGCTACTGCGGGGGTACCTATACGACGGAGTCCCTGTCGACGGGGACGACAGTCGTTCCGCTGCGCCCTGGGACTAGAGACGCAGGACACTCAGCTCGACTCAACACATCCTGCTCAGGGCGCCGTTCATCCCGCGTATGTCAGGCGTTTCCACAAAGGAAAGATGGCGCACATCGCCGGTCGGCATGCGTTCATATTTGGTGCAGTAGTCTCGATTTCGCGACGCTTTCCACGCTCGGTAAGCGAGCCCGAAGTGCTGTGCCTTCGTGTGCGTGCACGGGGCCGCTCGGGCACGCGGGAGGATGAAAATTATATGGGCGCTGGTTTGCAGATAGAGTCACATTTTTGTATGTCTTCACTGTCGACACAAACGTTCGCGGGAGTAGTTTTGAGATAGACACGGTGTTGTGTGTCGATGCCATTCATCGGGAGGAGTTCCTGGGGCATCGCCTGCAGTGGCTATGATGACGTGTGAGCGCTGGAAGAGGCTATTCGCAAGCGACGGTCGCAGCGATGTGCCTCGCTTGTGCCGCCTAGCCGACGGCGCCGGCATGTGCGCATGCAGCTCGGCACGGATTGGATGCAGATGCAGGCCCGCCCAGTGCAAAAAAATTGGCGTCGGGGGACGCGCAGGACCCCGTGGGCAGGCTCGAGGGGTTGAGGCAGGCGTGGATCAGAAATCGCGGCCTTTCGGGGGACATTGGTCGTTTGTGCATTGACTCGAGGCGTCATCGCGGGATAGCGGTTTAGGGCGGGCCGCGCGGGGTCAATCTGGTGTTTTTGATGCCGTGCGAGGTGCCTGGTCGGACCCCAGAGAGGCTTTTCGAGCATCCTTATCCTCGCGACGCGTCCTGCGTCCCCGCGCCGCCGCCGCCGCCGCCCATGGACGCCGCACCGTCCTCCCAGCACTCGGCCGCGATGGCCAGCGGCTCGTGCGTCTCCTCCCGCCCGCTCCCCGCGCGAGCGACGCTGACGGCTGCTTTCGCGTGGTTACAGCCAGATACGGTCCAGGATCACCGTCGTCTGCGCAGAGGTCAGTCTCGACGGCGCGCGCGCCAGCCACGCCCGGGCGCTGACGATCCCGGCCGCAACAGTGCAAGCGGCTCAAGCTCAAGTGTGACAGACGCGCGCCGTGCGGTTCCTGCGTCAAGCGCGAAACCGTGTCCCGATGCGTCTACTCGGCCGCTGCGGCAGAGAAAATGTGCGCATATCCCGCCCCCCTCAGCGCATTCCGCCCGCCAGCGCTGACGCCCGCGTGCTCAGCGACGTGCAGTCGCTGCATAACCGCGTACTGCTGCTCGAGGCCCAGTTACAGACACTCTCCGGCGGCCGTCTCAGGCTCGCGACGCAGCCGGGACTCGACCGCGCCCTCGTGGCCATCACGGGCGGCAGCAGCATCCTCGTCAACCTGGAGGACATTGCCGCCATATGGCTCGAGCAGCTCGACCTGCACAAGGACGTCAACTTTCGCGCCGTCCAGGAACGCGACCCGACGCGCTTCTTCGATGCTAATGCATTCCCCGACCTCAACATGTTTCGCCTGCCAGACAGCGATTTACCGGGCGTGTCACAACAGCTGCTCGACCTGCTGCCCCCGGAAAACATGCGCGAAGTCCTCATGACCGAACTCGAGGGCGTTATGCTCCTCCGCCCCTCCTTCAATTTCTCCCATTTTAGCATCCGCGTCCACTCGTTATTCACTCGCCATCACAAGTCGGAGCGTCCCACCCTCAGCTTTTTCGCCTGCGTAGCAATGGGCTATGCGATAGGCGCTCAATCCTGGCTGGAATCTAACAAGTCCAGTGCCGTCAAGACCCCGAGGTCATACGATCCCGATGCCTTGCACACTTTGGCCGACCATGCCATCCAGGTGTACGAAAGACTGGACACCGTTCACGACCTCGACTACATCACCGCCCTGATATTAAAGGTCCTATTCCTGATCCATGACGGCAAGCCGCGCGTCAGCCCCCATGTGTACGCCGTCGTGAGCAAGATGGTCTCTGCCGCGCGCGAGATGGGTTTGTGCATGGACCCGGACGACACTCCGGGCAGATATTCGCCGTTCGAAGGCGAGATGCGGCGCCGTGCGTGGTGGGACGTCTATTACTATGACTTGTAAGGCCCATAGACCTCTTCTGGATTCCTCCCTAACGCGCTGGCGCAGGTTCATATCAGACTTCTTGGGACACGTCCCAACCATCGCGGACAACAGCTTCACCACGAACCTGCCCGCCGACGCTGACGACGACCAGTTCACTCCCCAGTCCGCGTCCGTCCCGTCGCCTTCGGAGTATCCTATGCGCAATAGCAGCACGTACTTCATACAGAAGTGTCGGCAAGTGCTCCCGCTGTCACTGTCTTCGCGGTTGATGACCAAGCTCTTCCAGGCTCGCCCAACTCGCTAAAAACACGAAAAAGCGGGTCTTTGCTGATCCAAAGCAGCCAGCGCTAGAGCCATCCCTCGAGCTTGCTCAATCCTGCGAACAAGAAGTCATGACGTGGCTCACAGAACTTCCATCGGTGTACAAGCTCGAACCGGAGCCAGATAGCTCCCTTCCCGCCTATCTGCTCGCACAACGCTGCGAGCTCGCGATGATCGCCAATTCTCTGATACTCAAGGTTTTCCAGCCCTTCTGCAGGAAATCATTCATCGGCAAGACTGGAGGTGCTCTGACCTCCTGCACCAACGCCGCGCACAAGATCGTCCTCGCCGCAGACCAGTTGCAACAACGGATGAAGGGCCCGCAGCACTCGCTGGCATTTATGTCGTACTTCTTCAACCTGCAGCTGTTCCACGCCGCTGTCGTCTGCGCCAACTCGGCCATACAGGATCCGACCAATGTGTACGTCAAGCCGTGCATGAAGGACCTCAGCGACGCAATTCGCATCATGCGCGAGCCTGTCGTGCCGACCAGCCGTGGACCTATGGTTGGCGGCGTGGAAGGTTCGAAGAGCGAGCCTTTGCGCATCCTCGAGCTGTTGCAGAAGAAGGCAGAGGACACTTGCAGAGGCTCTACATTCGGGGCTGGCACGAAGCGCAAACACTCAGAGGTGGACGAGCACCTTCAACCCGGCTTCCACATACCGTACGCTGGACCTGCCATCGTCACGTCGCCGGCGCACAGTCTCTCGCCGCCCCCACCCCCTGGTGCAGGTTCTTCGACGTCTCAAGCATCTGCTTCACGCCCCCGGCACACAAATACCGAACGATCCATCCAGCCTGCCACGAACGGCTGGACGAACAGCGATGGGTCGAGTTTCCGCGCGTCCAGTACACGGGAACGCGCGAAGACTCAGTCGCATGTTCCCACCGTGGGTATCCGCAATCGTCATGCAGCTGGTTCGAAATACGAGTCGAACAGCGCACCTCGACGTGAATCCGTCGGCAGCAGTGCGCGTCGTTCGGTGCCACCAGTAACGTCGGCACCTCCCGCGACACCGCAGAGTCACTCTCCTCCCGATGCCTCCGTTGTCGGCACTCCTTATGGTGGCGGCGCGCCATCTTCAGGGCCGCCTTCAGCGTCGGCCTCGGGGCCGCAACCGATGGAGACGTCGGGTGATTTCGCAATGTCTTATAACGAGCCGCACTCCATGACGAACATACCTGGGTCATACCCCTCCGCATACCCTGCACCTCCCACAACCCAGCCGCCCACGTACGCTACCAACCCGGCGTATGCGCCGCCTCCAAGCGGTTACTACATGGCGCCTGCAGGGCACATGCAATACGGCGGACCCCCCATGCAGCCGCAGCCTCCGACGTTCGACCCTTCCGCAATGAACTTTGCCATGACTGGGCCTCAGATGGAGACTTCTCCCACACATCCACAGCCACCTTCGCGCATCAGTTCCGCGACGCCTGGCGCAGGACATTACGCATCTGGGGCGCCGCAAGAAGCGGAGGGCTCGGGGCATGACTCGTCAGACTCAGGAGCATTCCAAGTTCAGCAACAATGGCCGCCCGCCGCGGACGACGGCTCACGCTACCAGCAATGGAATTACGATACTTATTCATGATTGGACGCCTTGTCATTGGTTTAGATTGCTCGTCCGCTCGCTCGCTCGTCTCGTCTCGTCTCGTCTCGTCTCGTCTCGACTCGCACACCCGCCTTGCATATCCTCCACACCCACCCCGCTCCCAGCCTGCCCCACCTCAGCTCATCTTTGGCTTATATCGTCATCATATGAATTCCGTACCTGGCTCTTGCTTCGAAAAACCTGTTTGGTTCGTTTGCCGCTGTCGTTTCCCTCTCCCTCTCTCCTCCCTCTGCACCGTCTCTGTCTGTCTTCTCTCGTCCATTCGTTCTTACCCCTGCTCTGTTGTCGCGTGCTATGGTCGATCTCTCTCCCCATTGCCCCTGTTCATAGTCAAAGGAAGGTTATACATAGCTGACACCCTGTTCACCTATATTTAAGGAGGAAAGAAGCTCGCCGGTTGAAATAACTATTTGAATGAGATGTTTGCACGCTCGTTGGGTGTTGCATTGATGTGGCGCTTTGACTCGCCAGATTTAACGCTGAACAGACAACCCAAAAATAGAGTATATAAAGAAAACGGCGAGCATGTTGATATTGAAAGCATGGTCATTCTCGTTGTACAAGCGCGAGTAACGCCAAACCACCAAGCAAAGCGTATTTCAACTGCGGGAAGTCGTTCTATGAAATTTGTTGAGTACACGTCGACTACAAGCGCAAGAACACATACCATGGCGATGGTCGCATATCCAACGTAAGGCAAAAATCTGGACACGACGATTCAGCTTGTTGGGAAAACGCTGCATTCGGCATGCTCACCCTCTGACTTTGCCAACAATGTGCTTGCGCTCCAGCCAAGGAAGGCCGCGGTACAGCATAATATCGTCCGCAGCGTTGTTGTCACCCTTGGTGAGCAGCATTTGTGCCTGTGTCCGGGGTCTAGGACGGAGGGTAAGCGCGACACGTACGCAACACGTTCGACACGCGCTGCTCACTTTGTGTGAATTTCGAGGATGCGATGCACAATAGGTATCTGGTCCGCTCCTGAGCGATCCGCGGGGAGCTTGTAGACGGTAATGTCGCCGAGCTGGTAGGGCGTGTCGCGCGGGTTGGTCAGGAATAACAGATCTCCTCTGTAAAATGCGGGCTCCATGGATCCACTGCCGCGCTCGTACTCAGGACAGGCCAATGCTGAGACTCGTATGCGTACCTCAGAACGACCACAATGGGAGACTCGGTGTTGCACACGATGCCCAGTCCCTTCCAGATCATCAGGCCGGACGCGAGCACGGTCGCGAAATTCAACACTTGGAGAAGGAACTACAGCGCCGCATGAGCACAAGCCTAGAGGTCATAGAAGTGGGCATACCTGGCGAACGCCCATCTTGCGGATTTTGTCGAGCTCGCCCATCGCTGCAGACGTGGAAACGCGATGCGGGACAAATGGTGCAAACTCCGCCAGCGCGTCTCTTTCTCGTTCTCTTTCCGTCGCTGGCATTGGCAACCAGCATGGCAGCCCTCGACAACGGCGGTGATACCATCGCCATACGCGACTTATCTGTCAGGGCGCGCATAGGCAAGAGCGCTTGGAACAGGCCGGATGCGAAGACAAAGCGCAGCCCGTGCTTGTATCTGTCTGGATCCCGTATCATCTGTCCCTCGCCGGCTCCTCGGACGATCTTGCACACTCATTGAACTATGGTGCTTCTGCAAAACAGTCGAACGCTTCTTTGGCGAGCAGAACAAGTTCGACTCGATGGAGGCAGCTGCTAGTCAGATTGCCGATGCCTGCTTCTCTAGCTTTCCTACCCTCATGCGCCTTCGGATCCGCGTAGAAAAGCCTCGAGCTGCTCTTCGTGCTAAGAGCGTGGCCGTCGAAATTGAAAGGGCACGGTTTTCTGATCTCTTCGTTCCCAAACCCGACGTCTTTTTCGTCAATGATCTGCAACTCTGTCCGATTATCGGTGTCAACCCATGGGAACGCGAGGACATACAGCCCGTCGTTATCAACCTTGCGCTGGAGCCTCCAAACGATCTTGTCGGCCCATTCGACTACCCGCAGGTGTTGCGCGAGGTCTCAGATGTGCGTGCGCCACCAGGCTCGCTACGCACACCAATGACGCCCGACTGAAGGTCGTTCTCAAATCCTCCTACTTGACTATCGAGGCTTTTGTCACCAAGATAGCCGAGGTCGCTCTGCAGTCGTCTGTTCATGTCCGAGTTCGTGCCGCCAAACCGTGTGCCTTGATGTTCGCCGCCGCATCTGAAGTATCGATTGCGCGACGAAGTGGCGATATCCCCCCACCACTGTCTGAGCCATCTCATCATGTTGCCGTCGCTCTTGGCTCCAATATGGGTGACCGGTTCGGTAACATTGCGACCGCGCTAGACCAGCTGGAAGTAGCCGGAGTGCGGATTCTATGGACGAGCTTCTTGTACGAGACACCGCCGATGTACGTGACCGACCAAGATACCTTCATTAACGGTGCTTGCCTGGTCCGTCATAATGATCACTGGGGAAGCAGCAAACTCACGGCCTCAGGTCGAAAGTACTTTGGAGCCTCTTGCTTTCCTGCAATTGCTGAAACGCATCGAGGCCGATGTCGGTCGCGTTCCTTCAATTCGCAACGGTCCTAGGGCAATCGACCTGGATATTGTCTTCTGGGGCCCGCAGATCATCAACTATCGCCCCCAGGAAGGCGCATCCGATGCCGCGTTGGATCTCATTGTCCCGCACGAACGCTTGCAAGAACGCGAATTTGTTCTTCGCCCTCTGAACGAGTAAGTTCTATTCTGCTCGGATTGAAGAGGTTTATACTCATGATATCAGCATTCTTCCGGACTTCGTCCATCCTGTTCTCCATCGTCCTGTCAGAGAGCTGCTCCTGCAAATCACCTCGACCCATGGCAGCACAGCTCGCCGCGTGATCGATTTTCCCAGCCATAATGCGTCTCCTTCGACGCGTTGGAGCTGGGGAGCTCGCACCTACATCATGGCGACGCTCAATGTGACCCCCGACTCCTTTTCCGACGGGGGAGACCATGCGTCGCTCCCGAATGCCGTTCGCTATGCAGAGGAAGCAGTGCGGGATGGCGCAGATATCATCGATATAGGAGGTTACTCGACGAGGCCAGGCGCGCAAGAGGTTCCTGAGGCCGAAGAGATCTCGCGCGTCATCCCAGCCATTCAAGCCATCCGAGCTGCTGGCATCTCGCTGCCCATCTCAGTGGATACCTTCCGCGCTGCAGTTGCTGAGCAGGCAGTCCGCGCGGGTGCGAATAGCATCAACGACGTGACGGCGATGCGCCACGATCCCAATATGGCATCCACTGCTGCTCGACTCCGCGTGCCGGTGATTCTCATGCACTCGCGCGGCCCAGCCGACCAAAACAAGAAATACGACGATATCGTGCGCGATGTCAGGCAGGAGCTCGCAGACGCGACGCGTCTGGCCATGAATGCTGGCGTGCGGCGCTGGAATATCGTGGCGGACCCTGGGATCGGGTTTCTAAAACCGTCGACGGCAACACGACGATGCTCAGGCATCTTCGACGCCTCACGGCCGCAGATGGCACTGCTCCTGCTGGGGCCCTGCCCAATCCATTGTCGAATTTGCCCGTACTCGCTGGCGTCTCACGCAAGTCCTTCCTCGGGAAGCTCATTGGGCGAGACTCAGAGCCCAAAGAGCGAGACTTTGCGACGTCAGCTGCCGTCGTGGCTTCCATCCAGCAAGGCGCCGACATCGTCCGCGTGCACAACGTGGCTGCTTTGCGCGATGCAGTCAAAGTTGCAGACGCTATCTGGCGACGTCTTTGACCTGCTCAATATACAATGCGCCCAGGCTCGCCTACGGTCTGCTGGATTTGGATCCATTTGTCTTTCTGCAGCCTACATATTCTCTCAACGAGAATGAAATCTCCTTATCTCGAGATTTTTCCTTACGATATGTGCGAGCCAGGTCGCCGTGTTCACAAGGAAAGCCGTCTACGAACTGGGCAGTCAATCCTCATAAATGCCCGCGGCTTCGCCATTCTTTCAGCTCTGACGTCGTGGTTGATCTGAGGATCTTTGAATTGCGGGTGCAATCAACTGATTCAGTACCATGCCAACTTGGCCGTGGGGGATCCGGGCGCCGAAAATCGTTCTCATTTGCCAGAGTCGTCCCACGCAACCTGCATGCCTTTTCGCAGTGCGTGTATGATTCTGCCGAGTATTACCCCACGATATAAGATGATCTCGACCCCCTTCGGGGCGCGATGAGGCCCCTGGTAACAGCATTCATCATGCCAGTCCTCTCAACACGCTCCTTCTCTGCCCTCTACGCTCTTTTGACCCTCACCTCGCACGTCTATGCTGCAACCTCAGTGACTTGCCAAACACTGAAGGACACGACGAGCATCGTCATCGACAACCCATACGATGTCGCGTACACCAACGAGAACAACGAGTACTGGTATGAGGCTTCAGTTGTGCAATTTAGGCTACACCGCTCAGGCGCGTCGTGTGCAGGTCTGCCGGATGCACTGCACTTAAACCAGCATGCATCATAAAGCCGTCTACCTCGCAGGAGATGGCAGCTGTCGTCAAAGTGCTGGCGCAGAACAACGAAACCTTCGCAATCAAATCCGGCGGCCACAACCCCAACCAGAACTTTGCCAGCATCGACGGTGGTCCGCTCATCTCCACCGCAAACCTGAACGAGGTCATCCTCGACAAAAGCGCCATGTCCGTGCGTGTCGGTCCTGGAAACCGCTGGGAGGATGTTCATAAGGTCCTCGATGGAGACGACGTGACTGTAGTCGGTGGCCGCATCGGAAACGTTGGCGTTGGCGGGTACATACTTGGCGGTATGTGACATTTTACTATCAGTAGCGAGTGATTTACGACCGACCAGGTGGACTCAGTTTCTTGTCTGCTGAACATGGATGGGCTGCAAATAACCTGCTTGAAGCTGAGATTGTTCTCGCCAACGGTATGCTGCCCAACCCAGATTTCAGACGCAAGCGCCGCTCACCAGTGCGATTTAGGTACCATCACCACGGCCTCCGCTACGCAAAACCCGGACTTGCTGAAGGTGCTCAAGGCTGGCGGCGGAAACTTCGGCATTGTCACCGCATATGTTCTCAGGGTGCACCCCGTTGGACAGGCATGTTCTAGATTTGTTGGTTTTGGAGTACGGCTAACGACATGCACAAGGTGTGGGGCGGAAACCTCGTTTTCGGCTCAGACAAGTCCTCAGCAATTCTCGCCGCTGTTCGTAACTTCACGTTGAACTATCCCGACGAAAAGGCTGGCATCATCCTGACATCTGAGATCACGCTCTCGTCCCTTGCGCACATCTGGATCATGTTCTTGTTTTACGACGGGCCCACTCCTCCGCCGGGTGTTTTCGATATGTTCACCTCCCTCCAACCTGGCATCAACTCGGCCAAGACACGGTCATACTACGACCTTCTGTCCTTCAACAATTGGGCTGTATTGAAGGGCTCGGTATACACCATCGCCACGGAGACGACCACGCTGCCGTTCTCTGACTCGCCGAACGCGGCTAGCATCGCAGACCAGCACCTGCAGAACTGCTTCGACCATTGGGTCAATGTATCCAACTCGATCGCGGAGGTGCCCGGTCTCATCGCGTCCGTCGCCTTCCAGCCTTACCCCGCATCGTTCGCACGCCGTGCGCTTGAAGTCGATGCGACGAACGGTGGAACCGGTGATCTCATTGCCTTCGACGACCGCGCCAACCGCATCATCTTTGAATTCGACTTCTCGTACCTGAGCGCCTTACCCATTGACCAAAAGAAGGTCGACGACGCGACGGTGAGATTGTATAGCGGGATGAAGGACATCGTGGATACTGCTGTCAGCGACGGCAGGATTCCCGACGCCTATCGTCCGTTGTTCATGAACGATGGGTACTTTAGGCAGGACTACTGGGGGCGTATCAATCCTCAGAGCAAGGCGCTTGCCCAATCGGTGGTTGGCTCTGTGGATCCTCAAGGATTTTGGAAATCCCGCACCGCGGGAGGATTCAGACTCTAGGATGAGGAATCTCAACCTGAAGGAATCTCTGGACACTTGGTCGGATCGCTCATATTGTACTCTGGAATAATAACTGCAATGCAATTTGCGATTGTCAGTCGCATTGACAAGTGCGTGAACATCTCAATGCTTGTTGGTTTGTATCTGTTCGGCGGACTGTTTGGACGTTCAGTGTTCAAATCGTATGTAGGTAAGTCGGAAACCCATGTATTGTCAACGTTTTGTGCGGCATCCAGCAACAAATGGGATGAGGTCTACGTGCCGTTGCCTACGTGTTGGTGAACATCTCGAAATGCGCATCGATAACAGCGCCGCCTTTCAGGACGCTAGAGAAGCCGAAGGTTTGCAAGGCGTGGCGGGCGGTCATCGCCATCTCCATCGGCCCAGACACTGCGTCGACTATGAACGGCAAATAGTGGCATCGTAAATTTTACGAACCTCCAACAGAGACAACGTCCGTCGTAGATGTGACTTCGTCCGAAATAATCCTTGCGACGTCGGGGCGTCCGTGCGAAAGGCGGAAAGGCGTGGGAGACGCTGGCTTCTCGTGATCGTCCTGGCTGCTTTCAGACTTGCCGTCATCCTGTTGCGTAACGTAGATGTGAATGTCGAGCGAGAGGGAGTCGGGAACGTTGGCCGCAATGTCCTCCAACATTCCGGAATACCAATCAAGGTTGGCTGCGATCAAGCGTGAGACGGGATGCAACAACGAGAGGGATGGACATACAGCGCGCTTTTACAGCCCACACAAACACGACGCGCCTGGTGGCGCAGTTGTGCCTTTTAACATTACTGCGCGCACTATATTCAGCTTCAAGGCAGCAAAAAGGAGGCGAGCTCACTGAATAATGTCGAGCAGATATGACATCGTGTAAGACGCTCCGGTGCCACCTGCCCAATATTGTCAGACGAGAAGTTCGGAAAAGCCACAAGAAACTGACCAGCGATCAAGACCACGGTAGGGAACGAGATAACCGACGGTGGGCTACCATAAGGCCCATCGACGAGAACCGTGAGCTCCTCGGGCTTCCCAACTTCGAGTCGGTCCGCCAGTCGCTTTGTCAACCCGCCTCGCGGACGGACGATGAGCACGACTCGCTTGCCATCCGCGTCCTCGGCCTGCATTTCGTGAGGGTGGGTTGCGATGGAGAACGGGTGGGCTTCCAGCGGCCAACGCGAAACGACGGGGATGATAACATAGACATGATGTCCCGGAGACCATGGGATGTGACGCTTCAAGGTGAGGCGAATCGCATCATCATCAAGTAATTCGACCTGGCCAATCATGGCGCTGCTCTTGCGTAGCAGGAGAAGTCTCCAGAGGCGATTGGCGTACACAACATGCAGGAGACGGCACAGGCGGTCGAATCCCCAGACCACAAAGGTAGACCACATGTAGTACTTGAAACTAGAATATTTGTCAGATCATTGTGAAATTTGAGAGAGAATATGGCGCACTTGAAGCTGTGGTAATAGCCGGATATGATCGTGAGGCTGGTGGCGATCAATACGCGTCAATCTCAGTGTGCGAATCAACGTACAGGACCAAGACGATATGTACCGGGAGAAGAAATCGTACGCCCACTTTCTCACTGGTCGCAAAGACAGGAAAAAGACGAAAAGATAGGCAATACCGCTGGAAACGCGTGCATTAGGACACGACAGCACTCAGCGGGAGGAAATCAAACCGACCTGACAAGACCTAACAAATGGTGCACTTCCTTCATAGAATCAGGCCCAATCAACCTGTACTACTGGTCAGAATGGGTCGCTGAAGAAAACCTCGCGGACGTGCCTGATGCGAATCCGACCGAATCCGTGAGCCCATGCTACCACCAGGACTGAGCGCGCGGCGATTCGGTGCATGATGTTCAGCTGAAACTTGTGAGTTACTAGCCTTATTTAGGGACGGCGTGCAGACCTTTTCGTATGATATGCCCGTTAATAAGGAAATGATATTGTTTTTGCCTGAAACAAGATCAGGACCCACCGAATGAATGCTCAGAAATTCTCTTCACCGGATAAGGCGACAACGAATGTCCACTGTAAACTCGCGACATGGGAAACACGATTGGCCCACAAATTGGGATCATTATGCTGCGCTGGAGCGATGTTTTTAGCACGGGTTTATTTTCCTGAGGCACGGAAATATGCTTACCGTTTGAGAAGGACAGCGTGAACAAGACCGTCATGTAGGCGATGGCGGTGAAGAGAGTCAACCCATTCATGTGGTGCCAATCGCCAAAGGGAACCTTCCAACGGTAGGCTACCGTACGAAAGACCGCGACCAGAGCCGAAGGAAGGCGCCGCAGAGAAACGCGTTGTTGCACAGGGCCCCCAAATTCTTGTGAGTTGGCGACGGTGGAAGAGGAGAGTCCGCGGAGACGTCTCAGGCGAAGCCACGCGCTGAATGCAAATACGAATCGGACGATCATGGCGAGGGCGATGTACGCGACGATGGCGTAGAAGATCCATTTGGGCCGCAGGAGATCCTGGCGAGGGACAAAAAGAATATGAGAATCAGTGTAATCGGGAGATTAAGGGGGTGGATATCGAACAACTGACCGCCTTGTGCCGGTAAGCCCTACGGGATTATCAGTGCACATCCAACACCAGCTAGAGGGAACGCACAGTGCTTCCATTGAGGGCGGCGGAAGCCCTGGCGTCTTGTTGCTGCTGCGCTTCAATAGGTACTCCATGAAGAGACGGCGACGGCGGCCTGACCAGTCGAGGGACCTTATATGCGTGCTGCTTATCTCCCTATTTCGGATTCGGGGAGGTGGCATCCCGCAGGGCACTCGAGGGAGTGGGCGGGGGACCGATCATCTGATAAGATGTCTTCGCAAATTGAGCTTCTTCCGTGGCTAAGATTTGCAAGCGAGGTGCGGCGAGCCAATACACAGTCACCCCCTCCGATAGACAACTTCAACCGCGACGGCTAGCTATCTGATTAGATGGCCGGAGGAAGAACCCATGTGGCCAAAGAGACAAGGGGGATCGAGAACATGTCGGTTTCAGTGTGGTGCGGCCCTCATGGTGCTACGAGCCCTGTACCAGGCGGCCGCACGCCTATAATATGAAGGCGGGCTGCAGGACGTGCCGAGCACGGAAACGTGTGGGAATTATGGGACAAAACTGCGACGGGCAACTTGAGTTGTGAGATGCGATTGCAATGAACGTACAAGTACACATGCAGAGCATAGAACATTCACTTCCACCACCACCAGGAGGATTTGTTCTGTGGTGCCGAAGCTGAAGGCGTAGAAGCCGCGACGGTGCGCGTGTTCTGTTTCGTCGCCTCATCTTCGATCCGTTGCATCTCTTCCGCATGCGCGAGGGCCTCCTGGAACCGAGCGCGCTCGCGCTCGACGTCGCTCTGCTTTCTAGCGTCTTCCTCAAGCGCCTTCTGTTTCTTCGCCTCCAAGCCATATACGTATGAGCCAGCCACGCACGCGGCGACTGTGAGGCCCTGCGCAATGACCCGGAAACGCAGCCAACGGTTAAACGTTGCTTTATCACGGCCTTTGCTGTTGAGAGTACGTGTAGCGCCGATCAGGGCAACCGTCGTCGCAAGAATGCCTGGCGGACGCTATGAGTGCAAGTGTGAATGCGGTGGGCAATGACGAACCGAGAGGAACAAGAGGCTGCTGCTTCATTTTGCGCAGGCCCTTCTCGCCCCACGTTTCGGGACCAGGCTCGACGACGACTTCGCGCATAACGGCGCGTAGTAGGGCTTGGGCGCGAGGTAGAAGAACTGGCTTAGAGCGTTCGGTCTGGACGCGGTGACGGCGCTTGAAATTCAGCACACCGTGTTTCCTGCCATCGACATGGACAGAATGCAAAGTCGATCATCACACGTACTCGCAGCATCGTCTCTCTCTGGGCCTTGTATTATTCTCTAACCAGGCTTAGCTCACGATTCCTCTGCGCCTATCCGCGCCGGGCGTCGTCTGAAACCGCAAAGTGACTTCCCCGGACCGGCGCACTGAATAGCGCGTCCATGTCCTGCGACCCTTGACAGCAATGGCGCGCGGTCTAGAAGCCCTAGGCTGCAGTTATATCAGCTATAGACGAGTCAAAGTCTTGCATTCCTTTGCTCTCGTCGTCGACTCTCTTGCGACCATGTTTGTTGTGAACGCCTTGACTCGCATCTATTTTGGCCTTCAGGACTTGCTACTTTCGCAGCTGCGTACGGCGTTTATCCTCGGTTGGGATGGACTTCTCCAGCTAGAGAACGTCTTGACTCCCAAGAAGAAGATAGGCTTTGTCGTCGCCGAGGGACGACCAGGGCATGCTGGATTGTGGCCTCCATTTGAGCCCCCCAGGAAGACCGACAGCCGCAGCCCATGCCCTGCTCTCAATGCTATGGGTAGATTTTACCTCCTCGCGATGGTTAGCTAGCTGATCGCGTTCTTCAGCTAACCATGGTAAATGAATGGTGGATCTGACATTGTCGTGCTGATTCCACGACGACGACGAAGGCATAATTCCCCGCGATGGCCGCGGCATTCCTCTCAGTACCCTCGGGCCTCTATTACACGATACATTCAACTTCTCCAACTCGTTCTGTTACTTCACTCTGAACTATGTTGCCGAGGTATGTTTCTTCGCCATCGTTTCTGTATAAGCGTCCGATCTGCCTCTTCCAGATGCTCCAGAAGAGCTACAAATACGATACATTCGACCTCGAAGATCTGGCGGTCCACAATGGTATCTCGCACGACGCCAGCCTGACCCGTAATTAAACCACCAATGATCCTCGTGAATTTTTAATAATCTCTAAATGCAGGCTACGATGTGACACGCCAACCTGACCAATCGGTGCCCGCCCAAGATCTCGTCGACCAGCTACTTGCATGCGCTTCAGGAAAAGATGTCAAGGGACATGCTCGTCTCACTATCGACGATTTGGCGCGTATCTCCGCCGAGCGACGCAACCACTCGCGGGCAACGAATGGCCAGTTTACTTTCAGCTTTTTCCACAAGCTGTTTGGATCTAGCAGTGAATACCGCCTCGACCTGCCTACCTTGGTATACAAACTGACGGCCAATCTTCAGACACATCTACCTTGCTCACCATCTTCGGCGGTCGTGTGGACGATTTGACTGTGATATTGTCTGTGTGCCGCTCAACTTTATGTTTGACTGCTGATTACAAAACAGAAAAGAGGAAAGGCTTCCTGAAGGGTGAGTACCGCTGTTATTGACAGCGTCGCCTAGCTAAATGCGTTAATTAGGTGGGAGCCGCGTGTCCGTCAGAGGAATGGTTTAACCATTTTGGGTATGAATGCCACTGTCCTGCGCCTTGAACTATCCATTCCCGAACGCCGCGGTCCTCGCAAAATCCGTTCGGAATGATTTATATGTGTGTTCATAAACATTCTTCACCTCGTCCTACATACAGATTTCTTGAATAAAGTACACGCGAATCGTTCGCCAAGAGGACAAAACTAGTAGATGGCAGAGTGAAATTCATGAGATGTAGGAGCAAGCTCAGCTACTTGCGCATCCTAGAGCGTGTGACTCGGGGTGCCGCCTCCACAGGAGCATCAGCAGGAGAGGATTTCGCAGTCTTCGCTGCAACTCGCCGCTTGGAAGCAGGCTTCAGCGAAGCAGCGTCAAGCTCGCCCGTCGACGAGGCCTCGTCATTTTCCTTGTCAGCGATAGGCGCGGATACTTTGCGCGCGGTGGTCGTCTTCGTGGTAGTCCGTGCCTTCTTGGGCACCTCCTCTTGGGCAGACTCTACCTCCGGAGTGCGTGTGCGACGCGATGTCTTAGTCGCGACTGGTGCATTCAATTCGGCTCCTTTGTCGACCGATCGTGTTGCTCGAGCCGGCTTCTTTGCTTCGGGGGCCGCAGAGGGTTCGTGAGCGGACGCACTGGCCTTCGACTTCGTCGGGCGAGCGATGCGAGATGCAGGTCTCTGCGAATCATCGTCCGTGGATACAGGCGCGCGTTGGGCGCGCGTCGTCTTGGTCGCCTGAGGTGCGGCTTCAAGGAGGAGCTCATCCTCGCCTGATTCAGATGGCTCGAGCGTCTATGATAAATTCTTAGTTACTGTCCAACTATGGATAGCAATTACTCACTCGAGTTTGGACGGCGCTCCTCTTGGTTTTGCCACTGAGAATCTATACATTCATCACTTAGCCACTTGGAGATACAGGCAGGAAATATGACATTACCTCTGACACTGGAGCGTCGGCCTCGGGAGTAGGACGTCTTCCCTTGCGTGCCGGACGGATGGGAGCGCCACTTGCAGGTTTCCCGGGAGCTCCATCAACATCGATGCTACTCTCCGTATCCTCAGCAGCAGTGCTGCTTGACGAGTTGCTGACTGGCTTAGAACGGGTAATACGTGCAGCCGGGCGTTGAGGAATAGCATCGTCATGTTCCGTCCCATTGGAAGCACTGGCTGCCTCCTCCTCCTCCGCAAACATTTCACTGGCTGCCTGAAGAGCTGGAGTAGCAGGAACAGTACGAATTGCCGGCATCTTGAAAAGATCCTTAATCCCAGATAAAGCGGGCGTTTCGGGGGGAGCGACGGTCGCGAAAAGCTCGCGAACACCGGAAAGCACGGGAGTTGCAGGGACGGCCTTGACAGGCGAACGCGGCCTACGGCCTGAGAAGTCGATGGTCGGTAGTGATGGGTAAAGCGACGGCGCTCCAGTTGGCGACGCAGCAGCACCTTCGGTCTCGTTGTGCGACTTACTGGTGGCATCCTCCATTATTACATCGGACGCTGGCTGATTGCGCGTTGGGGACGGAAGCCTTTGGATCGCTGCAGGAGAAGGCATGGGCTGAAGGTCGAAGAGGCCACGTCCACCAGCGAGGCTGTTGCGTTCGCGTCTTGCGATGCTTTTCCTGCGCATTTCTTCGACTTTGCCCTTCATCCTATCGATCACAACTTGAGCGTCCTCGTCGCCGGCATTCTTAGCTCTGCTGGTCTGTTGGGATGCGGGTGTTGGCGCTTGCATCGCGGAGTCCTACAAAAGAATGAGGGATATATTGAGCTTCAGATGAGTCTCTACGCACCGCCTGAATCTGCGCCAATTTCCAGGGCTCGACAACGCGAACACGCTGGGCTCCGCCGAGGCTGAAACCACGCCTTTCCTGAACTACGTCTGCGTCGTCCGTGGCGCTATCTACTGGGACTCGACGCGGGCCTGTAAGCATGCCTGCTCGGATGTCCATGCGACGTGATAATGGCTGTGGCGTGTAGAAGGGGTTCTGATTGCTAGTCAGTCATCATACGACAATTTTCGTTGTCACACACCACTTCGCCAGGGAATGCCGAAGGGATGGTGGTGGAGGGAGTCGTAGACTCCTCATCAGCAGTAGCGCCGTCAGCAACGCCATAGTCAAGGACGACATCTTCTACTCGAGTCAATAAAGAACGCCGGAAAGTTATAGCCCTTACGATCAGAATCGCTGTCGCTCCCATCTTGGTCCATTGGTTCCTCGTCTTGAGACGTGACTTTCGGTTCGGCGGAACCCTCAGTGCTCTTGCGCCCGAAAACGCCCTTGATCACGTCCAAGCCAGCTCGTAGCGAAGCCAGCGGGTTTGAGCCCTGAAAATATATTAGTTTGAGTGGAACCCAGGGCTATTGCGGTGCTCACAGAGTTTGGAGCTTTTTCATCGTCCGAGTCAGACTCGTCGGAAGGCGGACCAAGTTCTCGTTCGGGACTGACGGCCAATTCGACCTCATGTTCCTCATTTTCCTCTGCCTGCTTCTCGTGGACCTTCTGCGCCGAGCGCAACAAGACCGCCTTGTGAAGATTGAAGTTCGACCGACGGCGCGCGTTGGGCGGGGGCGTGCGAAGGTTGTCAGCCGTCGCAAAAGAGATGCGCCGGCCTGCAGGAGTCGGGGTCGGAGGTGCCGCCTTGTGCACGCGTCAGTTTGGGCATCGCACGGAGACAAAGCAAGCACACCTGTACTGGCGGAAGGTTGACCTCCTCGAGCACGATGAGGTCGCGATCCTCTTCAACCACTACGGCATTATTGATGTCCCCATCGACCATGACGACTTCCTGCTCGTCGCGAAGGTCGCGCTTGAAGGGCCGAACTGGGCTGGTCAGAGCGGCTATCTGCTCGTCTTGCGGCGCAGAATGCACATTCCTGAGCGGCGAAAGACCTGATTCGTCTGGATCATCGACAGACGCAGCGAGCGACGCGTTTTCTTGGGACTGGGGCGCGGCGTGTTGATGAGGGCGGCGCGCATCTCCTTTGGCGGGTACTCGAACACGAACTGCTTCGTGTTGATGACGATGCGCGAACCGTTGTTCAGTGGCACGGTGGCTGGGCTGACCAGACTCGGTAGGCAAGACTTGACAGCCGTCGATAACGACGCCATTCGCGCCGAGCACCGTAAGCATGGCCTGGACAGTGCGGGGTAAGCAACTGCGTATGATGCAAGCACGTTCGACGCACCTTGCGGTCGTCGAAGAAGAGTTTGCACTGCACTGGGCTGACCCAGCTGTAGTATAGGCGGACGTCGCAGGACGAACCGCGCCCGAACGTGATCTCGTCGTCGTCGATGGGATACGCGGCCACGAAACCTTGCCCGTTCTTCTTCATCAGGCGCAGCGTTCCATAGTTCCCAACCACCGAATTGTCCATGTGTGGCCTTGCCAAAGCGGCGCAGAATGTGCGGGTGAGTGTGTGCTGTTGACGCGAAGTCAAGGGATGGAACCGCGATGTTCAGACTCCGCCAACCGGAAAGCACGTGATGTCGGTTTCCATCAGCGCCCACTCAACGCGAGCGGCGAGAAGAAGAAGATAGTCCTTCCAGTATCATTAACAGCAGGCGAAAAAAAAATCTCTCTAAGCACTCAGAGTCAAACAACGTCTGAGTTGCATTTCCGATTCATGCCTATGCTCTCCCGAGCGCAGAGGAAGTTGTTAAACGCGTTCAAATGCTACTCTAGCGCCAGTAGGGCGCAAATCCTTGCCTGAATGCAGTGGGAAAGTAGTACCATCGGGAAACTCACTGTCATGGGCGTGGGAGTCATACTCCATGAAGTGACAGATGTCACCTGTCTCTCCAAACGCCGCTGGAGCCTTCTGAACGGTGTCTTGAGAAGAACCTGATAGGTTCCCATTGCGCGGCGCTACTGATAGGCCTAAACATGGCAATTGCACGAGGATCTGGCGGCAGAATTCGGCTGCCGACGAAACGCGGGACCGAAGTGACTCTGCTCTCCCAAGATTGCGCCCCGGAACAGTCAGGAACTGTCGGGACGTGTGACTAAGAAGCATACAGACAATGAGAATAGTAATCCCGCGAGGCCTAGAAAAGGCGTGGGTTGCGTGTGCTGGTATTTTTCCCTCCTTGGACTCACTCCCCTCATTCAATATCGTCGTCTCTACCGTCGACGACTCCTTGTGAGATATGTGAGCCATCCCCTTCATAAAATGGCCTCCTTCCCAGTATCTATTGACTTTCCCTCGCAGGCAGGTCTTCTGGCAGATCGTGACAGCCGGCGTGGCTTGACCTATCACGGTCATGACCTACGTCGTCTCTCAGCCTCCTAGATCCAGTATGATCCACCAGGATCGATCCCCTCCGACATCGACATGATAGAGAGTGAGGTGAGCTGCCTCATTGCAGATCCCCACATCCCTTAGTCGCACGACGACTCAGAGGCATGGACATTGCCACAATATTGCCAGTTGGGGGCTACACACCACCTTCTACCTGCTCAAGCCACTCTTCAATCATAAGATGCTACTCCTATTGCGCGTCACTCATCGGAGAGCTATCGGAGGCTGTCACTCATCGCAAGGTTAGCGGATGGCCGCACCATGACTAGGCGGGCGATGCGTTCAATATACTGCAGCCTGAGGCTCGCCGATGTTCGCCGCGCAATCGCGGGAGCTATCAAGCAAGGCCGCCTGAGATGTGGCGGCATATATATGGCTCGTGAGAACATGGTATGTGTCAATGCTCATCTGCGTTGCCGCAGAACTCTTGCAATTGCTTACCATAGTCAGGCCCGCCGATGGCTAAGCCCCTGCGAGAAGTGGGCTGGTAGGTAGGTAGCTGAGACTCGTGTAATAATACATATATAGGTGAGAACGAGGTAGTGATTCAGGACCATAAACTCTCACCAAGACGAGCGGGCTGCGGCGTGACGACAGGCTCACGCACGCACAGTCCCACAAGAGTGCTGCCTCACGGACGAAAAAATCCCACGGAAGAACATGTGCGCATGGCGGATATAACTGACTGACGGACGCGTACTGCGCGTCCGCAGACGTAGCTCAGGTCCAGCAACCGTTCGTGCGAAACACATTCACCGCGGACTGCGCATTCTTGGGGCCTCGTACGATTTGGAGCTTTCTAAAATGACACCCTGGCATCCAAGCCGTGTGTGAGACGCTGCGCAGGCGGCTTGGACGCCAGTGTGAAGCAGACTAGGGAGAGCCATTGTTGCCTGCGCAGTCACTGCGAGCGCTCGTCCCAGTTTGACGCCGCGCTTACAGTCGGCGGGCCGACTTGATGTGGGCTGCGCACCGCCGACAAGCTGCTTCTCTGGGGAACCTGGTAGGACGTGCAGAGGGAGTCATGCTGCGACGCATGACCACGTTTTGCCACCGACGGCACGGGGTGGCAACAACCACCCCTCCGGGCAGACTTCGCCGGCGACAGCGGAGGCTTTTCAGCACAGGCGAACGAGGACGGGGAGCGCCAGCGGCAGGCGGGCCTTGCTATCTGCAGCCATCTATGGGGCGGTCGATGGGCTATGCTCTGCATGCGTGGACGATAGGCGGCTCGCGACGAATGGGGGTCCGCCTGGTGCGGGACGCCACGTCGGGATAGTGGCGGGACCGCCGCATGACTTGGGCGCGGCCAATGGCAGCGGGCGGCGGCGCGCCCATAAGCGAAGGAAGGCTTCTTTTGATTGATGCGACGGTTCTGGGCCATCGATCGCACGCTTACGTGCCTGGAAGCGCAGGGGCGGGCGGCGGGCCGACGTTTTTTTTCGGTACCGAGGGGTGATGGCGGGAGCTGTTTGTTTGGTCGGTCCAGCGGAGGACCATTGCTGTGACTCGCCGACGCAGCCTCAGCCATTCCTTTTTTTCCTAATCTATGCCCTGCCCGATGCTATAAGACCAGCCCCTAATCTGACCTCTCTCCGCCAACCATCCCGATTCCCCAGCCCAGCTTCCCCGCCATGAGCTACTACCCGACGCCCAACCACAACCTGCCCGTCGGCGCCCGCACGGCCATGCTGGCCGCGCCGCTGCCCTCGACGCCACACATGCACACAGTCCCGCTGCCGCCCCTGTCTCCGCACGTCGCGTACTTGCCATCGCGTAAGTCGCCGCGTGGCTTCCCGTCTCCGCCCCGCACGTGCTCACCGCGGCCATAGCCCCCGCGACTCCCAGGAATGTCGCCCCGGCCGCCGCGGCCTACCGCACGCCGCCCTCGCACGCACACGCCGCCCAGGCTTACCCGTCGCCGCCGTCGCCGCCCCGCGCGTCGCTGCCCGGCCTCCAATTACCCGCCGTCGCCGCCGACCCCGCCATACGCTGGACCGGCCACCAGCTCCCCTACGTCTGGGACGTCAGCCAGCCGCCGCCAGCGTTGCACAGCAGGAACGCCTCGGCCACCAACCTGCGCATGAGCCAAGCGACAATTAAGCTCAACTTCGGCGTCGGCATCCCGACCATGGACACCACTGTAGCCAACCCAAACGGCGTCACCGTTGGACAGGTCCTCGACGCCATTTACCACGCCCTGCAACGTCACATCGACCCGCATTTCCTCCCCGCGTTGCAATCGCCCAAGCTGTCGCGCATGCAGCAATGCGCGCGTTCCCAGTCCAACCTTCGCTACCTGCACGTGCTGGAGGGCGCGCGGGTATTCATGGGCGTCTGCGTCCGACCAAACCAGACGCTGGAGGTCTTCTTCTCGACCTTGCAGAGATGATCATCCACTTGTCGCTCTCCGTTCGCGCTTTCCCCGCTACTCTCTCCTCGCCGTTGACTCCATTTATCGCATCTAGATTGCGCCCGCCCTTGACCCATCTTCGTTTCTTCATCATTCATGTCTATACTACGATCTTCACGACCCCGCCTCGCCACTCCCACTTCCCAATCACTGCCCTGCGGACGGTTCAAAGCCCATCCCAACCCCAGCCTCACCATCCCACCCTGCTTTTCTCCTATATCACTACATTGCCTTGGTTTTTTTCTTAGCTAGTACCCGTATTCCCCCATGTATCAGTAGGCAGTCACCCGGTCTTGCTCTCCCGCCGTCGTCGTCGTCGTAGCTAGTTAGTTAGCAATGTGTCCTTTTAGATAGCAGAACCCCACCCCCGTCGCAATAGCAATCCAATCCTCATCCACCAGCACACACACAGACGCTGCGCATGCGCATGCACGATAAGCTTCGCTCCGGAGTGACTCGAAATCTAAGCGTGACTCGCGCCGGCACGCCCGATGCGGAGATCCCGCAGGGCTTCCCAAATCCCCACATCCTTCCCCCTGGCGATCTTTACGTCCCGAGCAAACATACGCGCGCGCGCCTGCCCGCACCCCATCGTCCATTATCCATTGTCCATGCCCCACGCCCACACCCACATCGTCTGCAAACACGCAGCGAATAGTGTTTGCGTCCCAAAGCGGAAGTTACAAGGAGGCCATCGATAACGGGGACAGTAACCGCGCGCTGGGCGGCGTGTGTGCGTGCGGGGCGCCACAGGATCGAGTCACACACTTCCTCAGCATCGTAACATTCCTTGCCCATCCTGGCCGAACTGAGCTGTCGGCGCGGGACGAGTGATCACGCAGTGCCAAGCGTCATTGTCCTCCAGATGGCCTCGTTGCGCATGCGGCTTGCCTAGACCGTTTGACACAACGCGTCGCAGCCCCTCGCACAGGACATGTGCTGCAGGGCAATTATACAGCCCCACTGATTCAGACGGAAACGGGTTTATACCCTGAATCAGCTGGTATGTCCCCCTGCAGGAGCAGAGCTTGTCATTTCTATATCAAGAGCACGGAAGCCGTCTATCCGCGAGGAAGTCGCTCTCCCAAACGTTGCACGTGACTTCGCAGAGCTGGGAATGAGAGCGTTGCGGAATTGCTGATAACAAACACAATGACAAGACGAGAGGAGCATAAGCCCCGGTTTCGAACTCGTCGCGCTCGTACAGTAGTACAGCGTCAACGTGGTAGCGAAAAAAGGTTCCCCGGGCTATCGAATGCAGACGAAGAAGAAGACTCCAAGTTCAAGCCAGGATCATCACGCGTCGAGTTCTGCCTGCATTCAAGATTCTCATTCAATTCCGTTACAGTGCGTGTAATCTACATTGCGTAAACATAAACCTCAGTCGGCGCGTCGCAGTGAAGACGAATTCCAGATGACGGCGGAGGTGTGGCAGATGCGTAACTAAGCTCGTGGGTGAGTGTAAGATTGTCCTCTAGATAGATCGTTGAAAGATAAACACGGGGTGGAGGCTGTCACGCCCATTCGCCGGCGCTCGCCAGCTTGAAGAACGCCCTGCGGCGCGCCATGAGCTCGTCGTACGAGCCTTGCTCCAGGACTTCGCCATCTTGCACGACCACTATGCGGTCGCACATGCGCATGATGGGCACCTTGTGGGTGATCATGAGCGTCGTGCGGCCACGCTTGACATGCCGCAGAGTGTCCATGACGGCAGACTCGCTCGCGGGATCGAGAGCGCTTGTGCACTCATCAAGGATGAGAATGTGCGCAGAGCGCACAAGCGCGCGCGCGATTTGTATGCGCTGCGCTTGACCACCAGAGATGAGGGCGGCATTCTCTCCGATAGAGGTCTCGTATCCGCGAGGCAGAGTGGCGATGAAGTCGTGGATGTGGGCTTCGCGCGCGGCGCGCACGATATCCACAGGCGGTACCGGGCGATTTCCATAGGCGATGTTGTCGGAAACCGAGGCGTCGAACAGGTGTGGCGACTGGGAAACGACCGCAACGTGTTCACGGAGCCAGACGACGTCCGTCTCCGAAACAGAGTTCCCGCCGATGGTGATGGAGCCGGTCGTGGCTCGTACAGACGCTGGAGGAGGGCAGCGATGGTCGACTTGCCGGAACCTGACGAGCCAACGATGGCGACCGACTCTCCTTCGTTGAACTGCACGTTGAGACCACGCAGCACAGGAGCGTCGGGGCGTTGGGGATAGGCGAACGTCACGTTGCTGAATGCGACGGAGCCACGGACGGGTGGTCGTAATGTTCCGTGAGATTCGTCAGTGTCCGTGCGCAGGTTGACAATGCGACTGAAATCGTGAGCTGCTTGCACAGCCTTGGCTATCCGTTCAACTGCAACAATGGTCAGTATCGAGATTGGTATTAGCGAATGAAGAAACGCACCGAACGCCAGGAGCTGAGACGCAATCGTGACAGTAAATGCTACAAGGTTGAGGACCTGCATCATTCGTAGATATGTATATTCGCCTTTAGCGATTAGGATGGCGCCGACGTAGAAAAGAAGGGCTAAGAGTGTGCATTAGAACCAGAGGCTCCGTAACAGTCACGGAAAAACACACCTTCGGCAACATAGATCAAGGCACTGGCAACACCGACGGTGCCGCCTTCTGCGAATCCGCCCCGAGTACCAGACCTGAGGGCACGGTCCACAGCGTCGTCATACTGTTCCTTGAATACGCTCTCAAAAGCCATTGAACGAATCTCGCGAATATTGGCGATGGCCTATTGATGCCAGTCAGTTACGACTTCAGAATGAAGCTACGAGACTACTCACATCATGATATCGACGAGCAACCTCTTCCCGGGCGCGCTTGTTGCGCAGCTCGAAGTGCGAAATCAACCGTGCTTGGACAGTCATCACGATGGCGAAGACAGGCCCGATCGCAAGACCGGCCAGGGTGAGCTGCCAGCCTTGGATGAGGGCCCAGATCAGGCCGACGCTGACCATGGAGAAGACAAGCACAGCCTGGGCGAGCACCGTGACGATAAGCGCGCGGGCGTCATCGCCGTCCTTCATGAACGTGTGCATGAGACGCTCCGAAGAGTTGGCGGGCTCGTCGAACCACTTCTTGTCCTGGAGCAGCACACGCGGGAAGCACTTGCGGCGCAGGCTATCGATCCACTTGAAGCCGGCGACCTCCATGATGAAGTACTTGAGTCCAGCGAAGAAGCCATCGCCGAAAGCCACGAGGAGAACGAAGAGAGCAGTGCGAGTGATCTCGGCCGTGCCCTGCGTCTTCACGTTTGCGCCGTTGCGATGAGCAGCTTGGAGAACAAGAACGAGAAGATGGGCGTCATGGCACCGCTGAGGAGCGCGGCGATGACACCGAGCACGATCATGCCCTTGTTCGGGACTGTGGGCCAGAAGAAGCGAGCAACCTCGATGAGCGATGCGCGCTGCTCGCCGTGCGGGACATCTTCCTTGTCCACCTTCTTGTGGGCGAAGCGGGACTTCTTCTCGACCTTGACCTCGACGACGGGCTTGTCCCAACGCTGGCGCGTCGGCTTGAAGTCGCGCCGCTGGCTCGCAGTCGTGCCACTGAGGGCCATGGCGCTCTTCTCGAGATCAAACTCCTTGTCGTCTTCGATCTGAACGAAGGTCGGCGACGTAGGCGTGAACTGCAAGCTGGAGCGGCGAGCATGGAAGATAGACTCGCGTGCCGTCTCCGGGATGGCGAGGGGAGGAATGGCAATGCTCGACGGACGCGCGGCGCGGCGTGTCATCTTCATAGACGCATGCTTGGTGTACCGATCGAAGGGCTCGCTCTGCCAGGCAGACGGTGCGCTCTTCTCGTTCTGGGGGAGCGGCGGGTGTTCGGTGGTTCGCGTGATGTCGGCGATCGCATCGAGCATCCACTGGCTGGCAGGGCGAAGGGCGGCACCAACGGTCAAGATGCTCGCGTGCTTGCTGGCGTGACGCGCGCGCTTCTCGGTGTTGACCTGCTCGGTCTCGTCCAAGACGGCGTCGACTTCACTGGCCGTGTCGATGACAACCTCGGGTGCCCAGCCGTACGCCGCGGGCTCGCGAACGGTATTGCTGAACTGGCGCATCTCCTTCCACAGAGACGTGTTGGCGTTCTCGAGGTCCTCGCGGTAGCCTTGCTCGGCGACCTCGCCGTCCTTCATCACGTACACGAAGTCGGCGGGGTCGATGAGTCCAAGATCATGAGTGATGACCAGCGTTGTCTTGCCCTTGCGCCAGGAACGAATGGCTTCAAAGACAAGGTGTCGGAAGTGGGGTCCAGGGCTGAAGTAGCTTCGTCTGCGATGTCTTGTTAGCATCGTGGAACGAGAATACAGGCCAAGTCAACATACCGAGGATAAGAACTGTCGGGTCGCGGAGCTTGGCGCGCGCAATAGCCAGACGCTGCTTCTGTCCGCCGGACAGGTTGGCACCACCGTTCCGAGCTTCGTCTCATAGCCCTCCGGGAGATCGCGAACGAACTCATGTACGAGTGCAATTCGGCACGCATCGCTGACCTCGTCGCGCGTTGCGTCCTGGGGCGATCGTCCAGGCACGCCCGCAAGTCCCATCGCGACGTTCTCGTGCACCGTCATGTCGAAGAGAACGCATCCCTGCGCGACAGCAGCTACATGCTCCTTGGTGAAGTTCTCATCAAGGAACTCGAGCGACTGGTCGTCAAAGTCGATGGTCCCCATGTTCGGCTCGTACATGCGCAGCAGGAGCTGCGCGATGGTTGACTTTCCCGAGCCAGAGGGACCAACGATGAAGGTCATTTCCTTCGCAGGAATGAACATCGACACGCCGGACACGACCGCATGGTCAGGCCGTGTGGGGTACGAGAAGGTCACATCGCGTAGCACGATCTCGCCCAGCGGCGTTCCGGCCGGGCGAATCTTGCGGAGAGCAACTGCCGCGGAACCACGGCGAGCGATGGGGATGAAGGTGCGGTGGGGAGTGCCTGGAGAGAGCGGCATGTTCATCGACGATCGCGGGGACGGCGCTGGGAAGTCCGACGGAGGCGGGTCAATGAGCGTGACCAAAGAGACCATGGCCCATTTGCCCCGAGCGAGCGTGATGAGCAGCGGGATTGACATCTGGAAGTTCGAGGCGGCGATGAGGCATGCCCAGAAGACGGAGACGACATCTCCGAACGTGAGCTGGCCCTTGCGCATGAGGTAGGAGCCGAACCAGAAGCCCTGGACGAACATGGACAGCAGACTGAACTGGGAAACCGCCGTGGTGAAACCCCACAGGGCGGACGTCCGAATCACAATGCCATGCAGGGCATTCAGGTGCTTTCCGAGGCTGGTCGCCTCGTACGGAGCTCCGTTGAAGGCTTTGACAGTCGCGATGGAGGAAACGGCGCGCGAGATGACATTTCCGGCGGACGAAAAGCTGTTGCGCTCGCGTTCAAGAAGAGGCCCGGAGAAGGCCTGGGAGAGGCCCTGGATGACCACCGTCACTGGGACGGTCGCGAGAATGACGAGCGTCAGAGACCAGGACGCTTTGAAGGCGAGAATGAGAGCGGTAAGGAATGTGACGAGGAACTGCACGAGCTGGCCCATGGCCAGAGACGAGGCAGCTCGCACGTCGTCAGTATCTCTGTTATTACAGCGAGGTTAGCGAGGACCGGGACGCTGGATGGAAATACGCACTTGGCAAACTTGGCCATGAGACCGGCGGGGCCGAGGTGTTCATCGGACGAGGCGTCGTTGGCAGCATCGTCGTCACTGCCGCCGAGTTTGTTGTCGAACCAGACCATGTCGCGGGAGGTGACGGCCTCGTAGACGCGCTTGCGGATGCGCATCACGTTGCGCTCGCCGGACCAGATCCAGAGCGAGGACATGGTGGCCGTGAGCGCGAAGGAGCCGACGGCGAGGAGGAGCAGCTCGAGCGAGGCGACGCCGACGCCGTGCAGTAGATCGCGCTTATCCTGCTCTGAGGGCTGGCCGGTGGTGGGGAACTGGGAGAATACTTGGAATGCCTGGCCGAGAACGACGGTCATAAAAGGAGCGACGCCCCCTGCGGCGACGGACGCGACGACAGCGGGGAGAATGCACGCGAAAAGGTCGCGTCTAGTCAAAAACGAATATAAAAGTCGAATAGAAGGCGTTGGCG
This sequence comes from Auricularia sp. M12, assembly GCA_037042885.1. NCBI lineage: Eukaryota > Fungi > Basidiomycota > Agaricomycetes > Auriculariales > Auriculariaceae > Auricularia > Auricularia sp. M12. The sequence continues at coordinate 1,915,184 of CM073214.1, forward strand.
GCGTGTGCTGGGGACGGGGGATGGGGGCGGACGGGGCGGGCGATGGAGGAGGTCATGGACGGCGTGGACGGCGAGTACAGAGCGTGCGGGTCGTGCGTCGTGGTGTCCACAGCGAGAGCACTTGAGGGCCCATGCATCTCGCGCCGGGATATTCGTGAGACAAGCGAATGCGTGGTCCGCCCCCTGTGCCACACTAAGAGGTCTCAGCGAGCACAATAGCAGGCCACAAAAGCTTCCGAACACTCCGCCGGCTTTTTTGTCCACGCATCCGGCAAAACACCGGTCCGGCCCGAACAACACAACAACCTATTGTCTGGCCCAAACAACTCCTGAACAACACTACACCACCCAGTGCAACACTGCAAACGCCCTCAGGTCGTCGCACAGTCCACCAGGATTATCTAGGGCTGGGAAATGGCCACCATAACTCTTCTCGCGCCAAAAGACCAAGTTCCCAACTGGCTTGATGCCCGAACGTCGACCCGCCCTGTCCAGGAACGCTCGTGATGAATTCATTTACACGACCCTATCAGTCCCACTCACCCTGGATCGCATGGCTGGCAAGATCATATCAGCACAACGCTTGAAGGTCAACGTCAAACGCACGAATAAAGTATAGCCAATGAGGCTGTCTTTCGAAGCTTTCCAGACCCCCGGCTTGTAATTCATATCCTCCCGCACAGTTTTGCTCTCGAGGTAGATCAAGGTAGCCGTCGCAAAACTCTTACTGAAAGAAGAGAACATCATGAGATAGCAATGGCGTTACGATGAAGGGTCTGCGCACCTAAGATAGTATAACATTACTGTCGCGATCACATCCCTCGTGTCAAAGTGCGGCGACTCAACGTCACTCCACTGGTTCATTTTCTCTCCGATGTACGCAAGCAGCGATACTGGAGAGGCTTGAATCGCATAACCCACAGTCAGTGGCTGACACGTTCAACGTCAGTGTATGGCTCTCCTCCATTACAGCGATCGCACCTTCGTGCTTTGGATGGCAACGTATCCCGCCCCAGTAGCGCCAAAACCCTTGTGTCTCTTCAGGCTTTGCAGTTCCCCGGGTGTCAGAACGAATGACAATGCGGCGCTCTCAACGAGGTCCTTGGTCGATTTCCATCCGGGCAAAACGTCAAGAATCGCGGGAATAGCGTTGGTGAGCCTCGAAATCCAATACGCAGCGCCAGCTTCTGGGGCAGGAAACATATTGAAGTGGGCGAGAGGGACGCTGTGGCAAGTCTCTGGCATAGAAATCAATGCTCTGAGGATGTAGTAGCCCCCTATTAGACGACTATGAGCAAGACACCCATTCGCAGTAAGTTCACGTACAATCGCCTCCCTGGCACATGAAACGATCGTAGCCCAGAACCTGGGTCATCAACTTGTGGAGGATGCGCGCGGTATCGACGAGCGTAAAACCCGACCGCGCAGGATACGTAGACAGGAAGTATCCTACTCTCAACCTGTTAGTATCATCACATGTAGAAAATAGACACTAACCAGGGAGAGATGGTATGACAACATGGAACCTGTGAAATAACGTTCAGCATAAACGTCCGAGTGCACCCGCAGCAGTCGCACTAACGCAGGCGAGCCCGGGACGGTGGGCCGTGTTAGGGGTTCGATGACCTTGTGGAAATCGTAGAATGTCCCTGACAGGATGATCATGCATTGAGCCCGGGTGAATACTGATTGGAGATGCAGCATACCAGGCCAACCGTGCAAAAGGAGCAACGGGACAGCATCCGGATGGTCGCTGGGCACATGCACGAAGTGCAAGTCGACGTCGTCCTCGTCGAAGCGGCACATGTAATTCGGCCATCTGTGGTATCCTCATGAGTATCTGCGTATCCGTATTGAGCCGTACTCACTTGTTTATTTCAGAGCTCAGCTCAGGCCACGAAAATTCTTCCTCCCACTTGCGCTTGACCTGGAAGGCGGGAGTCAACGACGTCAAGCTGTCAACGCGCTATACGTACATCTTTGAGCCAGTTCAACTCAATGCCTTCTTGCCATCCTGCCTCTGGGAACGGCGCCTGGTCTGGTAATGTGGCAAGCTTGAGGAGCGCGTTCATCTGCTCGACGACAGCATCCGGAAACGCCACCTCAATCCGTCTGGGCGCAGGCACGTCGTCCCCTGGCTTGCTCGTGCGCTTGGTTGCCATCCGTTTACTTGCGAGTTGACAGGAGACAAAGAGAGGATGCCGGACAACAAGTCGTCATTTGTCGATTGTTTACTAAGGAGTAGAATGACCCACCCGGAGAACGCGCAGCCGACGCCGTCGTGCCGGACGACACCTTCGCGAACCTCGGTTCGAATCAGAGAGCGCGTATTAGAAAGGAAGAGACGCTCGGACTCTATGCTTTGCTGTCGAAAGACCATACAAGCGGAGAGAAGAAACGGTACAGTATACTGTATTATGAATATATAAATTGTCTCCAAGACGCCGAAACGCAATTCGCGCTCCATAGGCGCCGCAAACAGTCATTCGCAAGCTGTATGCGCTGTCGCCGACCGTCAGTTCCGCTGGATGTGACTCGCACATGGGCGCCAGGCACTGGCGTACTGATCCGGACTGCGCCCGAATGTATCCTTTATCAATCGCCGTCTACTTTTGGGTGCGACGCACGCGTCTCTCCCTCCAGACAACAGCTCGAGCTATGGAGCAGCTGGCCCTCTGGGCGCCCTCGTCGCTGCAGCCGTGAGTCTGTCTTGCGGTCTTTGCGAGCCACCGTTTCTCACACTGTTTGCAAAGATTTCTGGCGCTGAAATCCTCTTCGGAGGAGGATACGGTCCCGTGAGTCGATTGTGGCGGGGGACAGCAAAAGCGTGTTAATCGGCTCGTTATTCCTCTAGAATCTGGCAAAACTCGCTGCTCATCCCGATATACGCGGCAGCCGTGTCGCTGGGCCTTCTGGCGCTCCACGGATCCGTTGCGCACCTCAGACTTGCCCTCAAGCGCCGGCGTGGATCAGAGCCAGCGCAGGATGATACTGCGGCTGAGCCGGTGGCAGGCGTCCTCAACGAATTGCGCGCCCATGTTCAGCGCACTGGCGGTGCAGAAATCTTTGCATGGAAGCTTGTTCGTTTCCTAGGCACTCTTGCGTTATTTGGCCTCAGCATCGCGTCTGCCGTGTCGGACGTGCACGACGAGCATTCGCTGTTGGGCTCAAAGAAACGCGGTCGCTACTGGAAGAAGCATCCCAAGAATGTTGACGACGTCCAACACTTCAGCGTAGCCGACTGGATCGACATCTCATTCGTCGTGTTCTACGCGTACGCGTCTGTCCTCGCGCTTTGGGCGCTCATTGCACCTCTTCGTCGCGTCTTTCTCGTCCACCTGCACCTTGGCCTTGTGCTTTTCACGGCATGGGCTGTCTACGTTTACCGCGACATTTGGCCGTTAGCGACGTACACGCTCTCTCCGCTTGACATCCCCGTAGACACGCTCTTCTGGCCGAAATTCATACTTCTGACGCTGGTCGGGATCGTGGTGCCGCTGCTCATCCCCAACCCGTACATCCCTGCAGACCCGTCCGATCCGTCTGAACCGACGCCGGAGCAGACTGCATCGCTCCTCAGCTTCATGCTCTTCTCATTCCTCGATCCCTTGGTCTGGGCAGGATACCGCTCCGCGCATCTCTCATTCGACAAGCTGCCCCCGCTGGCCGATTACGACCGTACCTCGTACTTGAAAAAGCGCTCCTTCAAGCACATGGACCCCTTCCTGACAGGCAAAAAGCGACACGTGGTTTGGGGCTTCGTGCAGGTCTTCAAGAAGGACTATGTCGTGCTCTGCATAATGATCTCCCTCCGGGTCGTCACGTCCTTCCTTGCGCCCGTCGGGCTCAACCGGCTGCTCAACTACATTGAGACGGGCGGCGTCGGCGCGACCGTGCGTCCATGGCTGTGGATTAGTTGGCTCTTCTGGGGTCCACTCGTCGGCTCCATCGCGATGCAGTGGTACATCTTTATCGCGACACGCATGCTTGTCCGCGTCGAGGCTATCGTGACCCAGCTCGTGTTCGAGCACGCGCTTAAGATTAGGATGAAGGAGGAGGCCCAGGGTTCGACCGGCCACACCCCTGTCCCGAGCGAAACTACCACGGTCATCGAGCAGGAGGACAGCGATGATGGCACGAGCCCCGAAGGCAGCGAGACGCTCCACGGGTCTGAGCCTTCTGTAGCCGCGAGCAGCACGGCCAAGGGCAAGAAGGACAAGCGTTCCCGTTCGGCTAGCGTAGCCTCCACCAAGTCCACCGCTGGCGACAAGAAGGACGAAAAGAGCGAGAACCTGGTCGGGAAGATCAACAACTTGGTCACTACCGATGTTTCCAACATCACGGAGGCCCGCGATTTCCTATTCCTTGGTGAGTATATGTCGCATGCCTTCAAATCGACTGTAGCTGATGCGGGCAAAGTGCTCTACTGCCCGCTGCAGATTGTCATCTGTATCTGGTTCCTATACGTGGTTCTCGGCTGGAGTGCCTTCGCTGGCCTCGCAACGATGATCATCACTTTCCCTCTGCCCGGCTGGATTGCAGCCAAGGTGAACACTGTCTCAAACGAGCGCATGAAGAAGACCGATGCTCGCATTCAACATGTCACTGAAAGCGAGTGTTTGCCGTGGACTGCGCCGTACAATACTAACCCAACTGTGCAGCAATGGGGCTGCTTCGGATGATCAAGCTGTTTGCCTGGGAGAGGAAGATCCAGGAGCGTCTCCAAGAGAAGCGTGAGGATGAGCTTGTATGGATTCGCAAGGCTCGCATTCTGAGCTTACTGAACATGAACCTCAAGTATGACATTCATTCAAAAGGTTTTGCTCTCTACTGAAGACTATTCAGCTACTGGATCCCACTCGCCACGATGATGGTTACCTACACGACATACACGCTGGTATTGGGAAATACGCTTAGCGCTAGTGTCGTCTTCTCGAGTATGGCCGTATTCGAGATGTTGCGCGACCAGCTGCACATCACGTTCTACACTATTCCCACCATCATCCAGGCCAAGGTCTCGCTGGATCGTCTCACGACGTATCTCAACGACGTATGCCGTGTTATTGTGGATGCTCGCATATTTACCTGACTATCTTCTAGACAGAGCTGCTTGACCGATACGCTCACGGCCCTCAGCCCGACATCCAGATTAACATCCCGCCTCCGGATGTTGCCCCAGATGCTATCGGCTTCCACGACGCAACATTCCGCTGGGCGAACGCTCCGCCAACGAGCGGCACGGCCACTCCAGGATCCGTAATCTCTACCTCCCCAAACCCGTCTGGTCGTCGCAACTTCCGTCTCCGTATCGATGGCACGCTGCTGTTCAAGCGTGGCGCTCTCAATCTCGTCGTTGGACCGACGGGCTGCGGCAAGACCTCGTTGCTCCTTGCTCTGTTTGGCGAGCTTCACTTTGAGCCCGAAAATCCCAGCTCGTGGTACCAGCTGCCGCGTGCCGGTGGCGTTGCGTACGCCGCGCAGGAGGCCTGGGTGCAAAACGAAACCATCAGGGACAATATTCTCTTCGGCGCACCGTATGATGAGGAGCGCTACAAGAAGGTCTTGCACCAGTGCGCGTTGGAGCGAGACCTATTGCTCTTTGACGCCGGTGACCAAACTGAGGTTGGCGAGAAAGGCTTAACCCTGAGGTGAGTTTCGCATTGTCCCGCATTATTCGTATCGCGTCTTAACATGACGTATAGTGGTGGTCAGAAGGCCCGCATCACGCTCGCGCGTGCCATCTACTCGAGTGCAGAGATCCTGCTGCTCGACGATGTCCTGTCCGCTCTGGATGTCCACACGTCCAAGTGGATTGTTGAAAACTGCTTCAAGGGCGATCTCGTGCAGGGACGCACTGTTATCCTCGTCGTACGTACGCTTCCCATTCTCCCACTCTCTCGTTCTAACTTCTATGATAAGACTCACAATGTAGCACTCGTGACCGACATCGCCCAATATGTGATTTCGCTCAGCATCGATGGTCGTATCCTCAGTCGCGGGTCAATCACCGAGGCGCTTCTTAAGGACAAGAAGCTACTCGCTGAAGTTTCCAAAGCGCAAGAAGAGAATGAAATTGAGGGCCAGGTCATTGACGAACCGAAACCTGACGAAGCTGCTCAGCAACAGGCGCGGCCTAAACAAGACGGGAAGCTCATTGTCGCGGAGGAAATCGCAGAGGGTCATGTCAGCTGGGAAGCACGTGCGTGTTAAGCCATACCAAACCTTGTAGCCTACTGACTATCTGAACAGTCAGTTTGTACCTTCGCAGCCTCGGCGGAGTCGTCTTTTGGATCGTTTTCTTGGCTGGCATGTTTGGCGCAGAGTACGACGTTCTCAAGCTTCATGACAGTCTTCTAACATCAAATCAGCATTACGAGCGTTCTACAGACGTATTTCCTAGGCTATTGGGCATCACAATACAACGAGGTTGATGATCCCAAGGATGTTCCAGTTCCCAAGTATGCCCATGTTTCTGTGTCAACCCTTGTTCATCGCTGAATATCCGGCAGGTTCCTCATGGGATACGCCGGGCTGCTGCTGACAGGATCCATCGTATATTCGGTTGCCTATGTGACCTTTGTATTCGGCTCTCTCCGTGCATCGAGGTCCATCCATAACCGCTTGGTCGAGTCCATCCTCGGAACAACGCTTCGATGGCTCGATGTCGTTCCAACATCCCGCGTCATTGCTCGTTGTACACAAGATCTGCGCTCCATTGACGGCCCGCTTAGCGGTCTTCTCAGCGACCTTGTGGAACTGGGTATCGGGCTCATCTGTAAGTTTGCCGCCGTGATCTTCATGAGCCCTATCTTTGTTATACCCGGCACAATCGTCGCGGCTATTGGATGGTGGTGCGGCCAGGTGTATATCGCATCGCAGCTCAGCGTCAAGCGGGAAATGAGCAATGCCCGTTCGCCCGTTCTAGGCCACTTTGGAGCTGCTATCACCGGTCTGAGTACGTTGCAGTCCCTGCACTGCTGCACAATTTTTGATATGGCTCTTAGCATCGATCCGTGCCTATGGCGCAGAGGAAGCCTTCAAGCTGGAGTCAATGAAGCGTATCAATAAGTACGTTCGGGCTTCGCGGTCATTCTACAACTTGAACCGCTGGATTTGTATTCGGGTGGACGCTATCGGTGGTCTCTTCGCCGCCGGGCTCGCTGCATACCTCATTTATGGCCCCCAAACGCCTAACGCCTCCCGGACCGGCTTCTCGCTCGTCATGGCTGTTGCTTTCTCCGGCATGATTTTGTGGTTCGTTCGCGTCCTGAACATGTTCGAAGTCGAGGGCAACAGTTTGGAGCGTATCCAGCAATACCTCGTGATCGAACAAGAGCCCAAGCCGACCGAGGAAGGCAAGCCGCCAGCTTACTGGCCCTCGAGCGGCGAGCTTCGTGTCGAGCACCTGGAAGCCAAGTATTCCCCTGACGGCCCGCTCGTTCTCAAGGACATCAACTTTGAGCTCAAATCCGGTGAACGTGTCGGCGTCGGTGAGCATCGGTAATGTTGATGTTTTGACAGTCATATTGATCACTCTGCAGTTGGTCGCACTGGTAGTGGCAAGAGTTCGCTGACGTTGTCGCTCCTTCGCTGCATTCTTACATCGGGGCATGTGTATTATGACGGAATCGCCACTGACTCCATCAACTTGGATGCGCTGCGTGGCAACATCACGATTATTCCTCAGCAGCCCGAGCTGCTGAGCGGTACGTTACGCCAAAACCTGGACCCCTTCGACGAATACGACGATGCGACACTCAACGATGCCCTCCGTTCGGCAGGCCTGTTCCGATTGCAGGAGGAATCCGAAGAAGGCCGCATCACTCTTGACACCCCAATCTCGAGCGGCGGAGGTAATTTGAGTTTGGGACAGCGTCAGATCCTTGCCCTTGCCAGAGCCATAACGCGTCGGAGTAAAATTCTGATTCTCGATGAGGGTACGTTATAACGTTCGATTGAACGATGTCTCTCACACCATTGGATTTCTCTAGCCACGGCTGCTGTCGGTGAGTACTCACCGCAATTCATTGCTGCCGCTGTCGCTAATGCTTCACCTATCTCAGATTACGCGACTGATACCGCGATTCAAGAGTCTATCCGTCACGAGCTCAAGGATGTGACCTTGATTACCGTGGCACATCGTCTTCGTACTATCATGGATGCCGACAAGATTGTGCGTGTCGCGAAATAAACAGATGTTACTTTGCTGACCGCTTCTCGTATAGATGGTCCTCGATGCGGGTCGCCTGGGTATGATCCAGCTGATAATTGCGAATTACCGCTAATCCAACTTGCAGTGGAATTTGACTCTCCTAGAAACCTTCTAAAGAAAAAGGTGGTCTGCTCCGCTCTCTCGTGGATGAGAGTGCCGATAAAGACGAACTCATTGCCATGGCACATGCGGATTAAACCCATTCTCTCGAGAGGCCCTCCGTCGAACATAGATTCGCCCTCGTGCAATAAGCATATGCATATGACGAGCGGGATGGCCGCGGTGCAGCACACAGTTTCGTGTTCATGCTATCGCTAGCGTTGCCGCGGTTTGCGTGGAATTATTTCCCGGTGCTCACCTTCCTCTGTAATTATCTTTGACATGCTCATTGTGCTCAAACGTACCCCGTAATTTGATTCTGCGATTTTCGAATTTCCGTATGGCCCGTTAGGTGGCTGAATCGAACGGAGAAAGTGCGTCCGAGAGGGAAAGCATTCGGCAGCTGGAATGAGCCAGCTTTGGCAAGAGCTTGAAGTCGTTGCCGGCTCGGCCCGGCCGCGTCGTCAGTCCTTGTCCTGCTTTCAATGGCACCTCCAACGCGCACGTCCATACTGCATCTTTACGGCTCGATGTTGCGTGCATCGCGCTCTTTCACATCGTACAACTTTCGCCAGTATTTCATAAGACGCACGCGCTCGACATTCAGACAGCTACAGGCGCGTTTGGTTTGTCATCGCTGGAACATGCTGACTGACACTCTGCCAGAATGAAACGGACGAAGAACGCGTTCGGGCGTTCTATGAAAATGGCTTGCACGACCTCCATGTGCTGCGCCGTGCCGCAATCGTTAACTCACTATATGGCGGGCGGAGACTTGTTATCGAGCGTACGGACGCTGAAGACAAAATCGAGCTTGAGCGCGGGGACAACTAGTGATCAGTGTGCGCATCCTTTTGAGAACGCTGGCTTGCTACTTATTCCCACCCCAAAGATTTGTCTCCCCTGGCAGAGACACATCGCGTTGTTGTGCGGCATTCTAAAAGCACCAGCGCCATGAAAGCTTTATGCAGTGTCTCGTTTTGACGGCTACCCACGCGCCGCCGCCTATCCTCGTGGCAGGCACGAGAGGTTTATCAACACGACTTGCTTGTACCGATATGCTTTTGATATATTCGTATCTGATAATCTTCCGCATCGGGAACCGTCCGCAACAGAGGCCCAATAGCAATCGAATGATAAATCCATACAGTATCGTATACTAGAAGAGAACGAATCCGAATCTACCATTCTGCAATACGTGCAATACCTTGGTCGAAGTCGGCCAATAAGTCACGCTGACCTGAGCGTCCTCCGCGGATAGCCGGCTCTTCTCGCGCCCAGTCCTCGATTCTGAGAGGTGGTGAGTAGTGGAACAACGGTCAATGCCGACACCTAACGTCTGGCGAATGATCCCCTCGCGAATTTTGAAATGGCCTGCAATAACGTCCTGCGGCCCGGCGACATTCAGTTCAGCAGATTATGCACAGAGTAAGACTCGTACAGCCCATAGGCCTTCTTTATGCGAGTCGCGCATCCAATCCACCATCGCCCAGCGTATGGTTTGCAGCCAGATGCGTCTGTTGTACGCCGTACTGGCAGCTGTGCGCTTCGCCTGGCCGTGTCCTGGTCTGTGGGTCGAGCATCAGAAAGGAGTGAATATGAAACAAGAAACGTTACTACTCGTTGAAGTATGGGAGGTCGACAAAAATCATACTCTGGATGCTCACAAGAACTTGCAGGAGCGTCGACTGTCCAGGCCTCCACTGCTCTTCTGGACTGTGGGTGGCATATCGCAGAAGATGCGTGAGCAGACGATGAGACGGAGTCGCGTTGTTGACATACCCTCCATGCCACGTCCCCAAGAGACTCAGGCAGACCTTGCCGTTATTATAGAGGTTGGCTATCCATGAACTGGTTTGAAACGAGATTATCGATGCACATATTATTACGCACGATTGAATCTGCCAGTATTAGATTAATAACTGCAACCATCACAGTGTGCAAGCTGCGTACCTGACAGTCCCGTTGCCGGTCGTTCGCAGGTGCATTTGGGGAGGTTCATGGGGATAGCGCAGCGGCATAAAGCAATCGAACTCGAACAGGCCAGACGCATATGGCGTGCCTTCGGGCCCAGCTATCATTATTTTGCTGCACAAGTTCCTGCTCAGTATTAAGCATGGCACCGCGGGTAAGCACTCACATTGCATCGTTGCGCACTTCGTCCACCCGAACCCATATGCCTGGTGGTAGACTCGTAGCCATAACGGCGAGCTCTTGCAGCAGATGTAATCTATCCTTCGGGTTTCGAGTAGATGATTGCGTTTGAGTAAGGGACTGGAGGTAGTTGTACTGGCGTCCGTTGGGTCCATCGACGAAGCTCACGTGCTCGAATGCGAGGCCTTCACAGAAACGTGCGTATTCCCGGTCAAGGGCTTCAGCGGCGGTCGCCTTAGCTTTGCCTTTGCCTTTCGCCTTGGAGTTGGATGAAGCGGCTTCGTCGTTCTGGGCGGTATCTAAACTGGAGAGGTCGTGACCGAGCGTCGTCAATGCGCGCTGGATGTCATCACGAGCGGCCACGATGTCGCCACAAAGGGACGTGGCCTTGATTGTGCTCTTTATGCTGGCGTCGTCATCGGTGTCCATGAGTGTCTCAGCTCCGGCCAGGAATGCCTCGGCCTGCTTCAAAAGCTTCGTGAAGTGCGTGTAGAGCGGCGGGTTGCGCGATATCTTCTTCGATGCATCTTTCTGCCAGGTGATTTCACCGTTGTGCCAGAACCAGTCTTGGATGCCACAGCTGTCCTTCTTCTCGTATAGCTGGCCGGTGAGGACAGGAAGAGTCAGTTCACAGTCGCACAGGTTGCGCAAGAGGCCCAGCGTGGCTTCGTACACTGGAGCACGCGCAATCCAGTCAGTCACGGAATCGTTGCGCAAGAGGTCTGTGAGCAATTCTGGCAGGAGAGAAAGCGATAGCAGTGCAGGTAGATTCTCGTCGGGGATGAAATCGTATTCTTGAGCCTCTTCCGAATAGGGCTTTGGAAGATAGAGCGCGATGGTTCGTATGGCCTTTATCACAAAGTCGTCCCAGTCTGCAGCCTGGAGTGACGCAGCTTCCAAGGAGCGAGAAGATGATGTCCCGAGCTGGTCCATGCTGTAACCGGTCCCTCCAGGGCCGACCGACTTCGAGGCCTGCCTGCCTTTGCCCTTGGCGCGACCAGAACCAGCTGGGAGCGCCAGAGAGGTAGCCCGGTCCTTCTCGCCTTGATATCCACGGTCTAGCGCACCGAGTGCCTCGAATATAGCAAGCGCTCTGACCTCTTTGCAGCACTGGCTGACGATACAACCTTCGTTCTTCAACTTGCCTTTACAAGACGGCGGACACGATACGAGACTCAAGCAACCGCGACAGTGGGTTGCCTTGCAGCTTGTGCAGGATATATGCAGAGCGCTGAGCAAGCCTGGCGGCGGGATGGCCTGAGAAAAGGCGATCTAAAGGAGCTGTGAGTCACCCTGGGATGAGATGCGAACGGAAATTCCTGACCAGGCGACGCATGGGTTTCATAGATTTGCCGCAAAGAGAGCAAGGATATTGAGAAGACACCTTTTTGCGAAAAGTGGCAAGTTGCTCGTCCGGTGTAGACGGCGGTAAAGTAGAGCTTTGGCCACCACGAGTGTTGCGGTCGCGGGCAGTCGCTTTGCCTTTGCCCTTCGCAGGCGATTCTGAAAGAATGACGACCTCGTCGTCATCGCTATTAATGTAGATTATATCCGGATGATTCTATTCGTGAACCCCGGCTCATGAGGGTTCATCACCATCCGACCTGTTGATCCGATCCTGCCGAATCTTCGGAGACGGGCGTCTCTCGCCCGAAGTGCGGTGTGCGACCCAAAATGCCGTCTCCAATACCCTGACGGAGCTGGGTCATTCGCATCGTGCTATATGTGCACCTATATTAAAGCTACAGGCAGCTTTACACGGTTTCAGAGGCTTGGGATGATGTTTGCCACTTCCCAGAGCCACAAGCGCTGGTGTGCTCGGCTGAAGACCGGACAACTCGCTGACCACCGCAAAAGTTTTGAAATCATGAGAATTGACCATAGGCAACTTTATGATAACCTCGAGTCCAATTTTCATGCACAGTGAGCTTCCTACTGTTTGCCGGTACTGGCTTCGGAAGCGATCGGAAAAGGTTCACATCGGTCGGCTTGATGAGCCCGGGGGTTCATGCATGAACCCAGGTTCACGAATAGAATAATCGATTATATCCTGTGACGAGCCGCCAGCGTTGGCATTCATGTCGCGAGACTGGCCATGAGCGGACGCTGATTCCTGGCTCTGGAATTCGACTTGAAGTTGCTTGGCAAGTTGCTCGCTTTCCTCGAGCTGCCTTATTTGCTCCAGAACGGCTGCCAGGTCGTCGTCGTCGTCTTCCACGGCCGCAGACTGCATGGAACCTCGGGTTCGCTTGATAGCGGTATTTGTGCCATCGTAGCTCGAGCTGGACGCGGATCTAGCGCGTTTCCGTGTCGCGGTCGTCATTCGTGCGAGTTAAAGAGACACGGGTGACTGCAGTGCCACGAGTTCGCAGGGACGTAGGAAAGTAAACTTCGCCAGCCGGAGTTTGAAGACGCGCTCTCGCTTCACCTCACAACCACAACCTTCTCCCACGAGACAAAGTTGAGATAATTTAGCTAGAAATATGAGACGCGCCAGTTATGTGCATCAGCTCATCGTTTTCGGTATGCGCTTTCACCGAGCGCGGTTTATCGGCAAATGGGCTGCAATTGCTCTCACAACTTTCTGAACTTGACCAGCCACCAGTCAACAGCGCCTTAACTGTGTCTGAACTTTGAGAGCGGACAAAACGCGTCCATGATTCAGTGATTTATTCCGCGCCGCACGCGCGCCACTGATTATGATCGACGGTGCAAGAACTCCGGCACTGTCCTGCCCGATTATTCTATTCGTGAACCTGGGTTCATGCATGAACCCCCGGGCTCATCAAGCCGACCGATGTGAACCATCGCTTCCGAGTCAAACAGCGCTCACTTAACTGTTATCATAAAGTCTGAATTCTCATGATTTCAAAACTTTTGAGAGTTGTCGGACCGAAAACGCTTGTCCATGAAACATTCCCAAGTGAAACCGTTTGCCTGTATTCCACGATGCGAATGACCCAGCTCCGTCACGCATTTTGGGTCGCCACTTCGATTCCGAAGATTCGGCATCGATCAACAGGTCGGATGGTGATGAACCCTCATGAGCCGGGGTTCACGAATAGAATCATCCTGTCCTGCCACCGTCACATCTGTCCTTGCCGGTAAACGATGTCTCCTCCTCTTGTCGATTACTCTGCTCTGCTCTCGGAGACATATGCTATCTTACAGACAAAGGTGCCCGCTGAGCTGCTGGCGCCCCAGGTCGGCATCGTTTGTGGTTCTGGATTGAGTACATTGGCCGAGAAGAGCCTTCGCAACATCGTGGAAGTGCGCCGTCTTCGCAGGGACTCTTGCCGCACCTTATTGAGTTGACCCTGGCTTCAGGTGCCTTACGCAACGCTGCCCGGCTTCGGAGAGAGCACCGGTGCGCCAGAGTCGTCGCAGCGGTGACCTTTGGCTGATTGTTACACAGTGCCCGGCCACAAGAGCATTCTTGCGTTCGGTATCATTGGATCTGGTCTTGGAGTCCCTGCAGTGGCAATGCTTGGCCGTGTGAGTGCTTCGTTCAATGGTGTTACCGCTTCGATTGACCGTTTGCAGTGTGAGTGACTGGTCCCGCTCCTCCATCTCGAACGGTGTCTAAATATCGAACAGTTCACCCATATGAGGGCCACCCTATGCATACCGTTACCTACCCCCTTCGCGTTATGGCCAAGCTCGGTGTCAAGAATATGATCAGTATGCTATCTAACTGCTGCACCGTTCGGATGTTGAACAATGATTTCACAGTCACGAACGCTGCTGGAGGGTTGAACCCCACTTTGAAGTCGGCACAAGTCCGTACTCTATCATTTCGCAGCGACCTCTCCGCTTATGCATCGCAGTCGTCGCCATCAAGGACCATATCGCATTGCCCAACTTGACCGGGATGAATCCTTTACTCGGCCCTCAAGCATACCCACCTCCTCACCCCCGCTTCTTACCGCTTTCAAATGCGCACTCCCGCTCCCTTCGGAGGCTTGCGTTTATTGCAGCCCATCGAATGAACCTCGCTGCGTCCGGATCCCGTTTGGAAGAGGGGACGTACGCGTGGGTGTCTGGTCCCACGTATGAAACTGCGGCTGAAGGCAAGTTCCTCCGAGCTGCAGGTGCTGACGTGGTGGGAATGAGCACCATCCCCGAGGTGGTGGTTGCTAGGGAAGAGGGCATGGAAGTCATCGTTCTCAGCTTAATAACCAACAAGGTCGTGCTCGACCAGCCTGCGGGTACACTCAGTGTCAAAGAAGAGGTCGAGGCAGAGGTAAGTCAATCTTCCTCGTCTGCCTTCATGTTTCTAAATCCTATGCAGCTCGCCGGTCGTCCTGTAAAGAGCGATGTCGAAGTGGTCGTCTCTCACGAAGAGGTTCTGCAGATAGGCAAAGAAAAGGGCGAAGTCATGAGACAGCTTGTCGAGGTCATTTGTGACCTTGTTTCTGGCTCTGCCTAACCATTTTAATACGCATTGTACACGGTTTGGCTCAGTTGTGACATCTCCTCGGCCTGCCTCAGCGCTGTGATGATGATGAATTCGGAGAAGTGCAATTGGTCGGCGCCTGTGCGTGAACTCCGCTCCCATTTCCCCGTCACCGCCGTAGAGCGTCGCTGCTGCACGCCTGGCCGTGCGTTTTCCACTCTAGCATGCTTCGATTAACCTCCTCCTCGTCGAGGAGGCTGCTCAAAGCCGCTGGCTCAGCTTGTCGTGCTGCGGGTTCGTGCTCGCTGCAAACTTGGCGAGACCGTACCGTTGACCAGGGGCCCAGAATCTCGCGGTTTTGCGACCACAGCAGCCCGGCCAGCGGATATTACGCTCACTGTGGACGGCAAGCAGGTCACAGTCCCAGCTGGTAAGCGGCTCTTCCCATGGTAGGCTTGCCCATTGACCTACTCGTGCCCAGGGTCCGCTTTGATTCAAGCCTGCGAAGCTGCTGGCGCCACCATCCCTAGGTATGTGCGAGCACTTGTTTTTGCATTCGCATTCTAACTGGGTGCACAGATTTTGTTACCATGATCGGTGCGTGTGTTCAGGTCTGGGTGAGCTGGTGGACTGATGTCGTGCGCAGGCTTGCAATCGCGGGTAATTGTAGGTCAGTATGGACCCTATCATGTCCACGACGGGAATGCTGAAGCGCATTAGAATGTGCTTGGTCGAAGTTCAACGATCACCAAAGCCTGTTGCGTCTTGGTTCGTCTTCTCGTTCGTTACCTCAGTTATCCGAGCTCATATCCATTTAGCGCTATGCCGGCTATGCCTGGATCTGTGGTTTTCACAAATACCCCACTTGTCCATGAAGCAAGGTATGCTGCAATTACGTTCATATTTCCAGTTCTCCTCACAACCGCGCAGAGAGGGCGTCATGGAATTCTTGCTCGCCAACCATCCCCTGGACTGTCCCATCTGCGACCAGGGTGGAGAGTGCGACCTGCAGGACCAGTCTATGCGATATGGCTCTGACCGGACGCGGTTCCACGAAATTGCCGGGAAGCGCGCGGTCGAGGACAAGAATCTTGGGCCGCTCGTCAAGACCACGATGACCCGTTGCATTCAATGCACGCGCTGCGTCCGGTTTGCGAATGAGGTTGCTGGCGTTGAGGACCTTGGCACGACCGGACGCGGCAACGACATGCAAATCGGCATGTACGTCGAGAAGACACTCGCATCCGAGCTTTCTGGCAACATCGTCGACCTGTGCCCGGTAGGCGCGCTGACGTCCAAGCCATATGCTTATCATGCCCGTCCGTGGGAGTTGAAGAAGACGGAGTCCGTCGACGTTCTCGATGCTGTAGGCTCCAACATTCGTGTCGATTCTCGCGGCGTGCAGGTCATGCGTATACAACCGCGCGTGAACGACGATGTCAACGAGGAGTGGATCAGCGACAAGACCCGCTACGCCTATGACGGCCTTCGCTTCCAACGCCTGACCGTTCCGCTGATAAGGCAGGGCGACCGCTTTGTTTCTGCGACATGGGAGGATGCTTTGACTGCGGTCGTTGACGGTCTGAAGGCGTCTGGCGCTACTGGTGACGAAATCAAGGCTGTAGCAGGTGCTCTTGCCGACACAGAATCTCTTGTGGCGCTCAAGGACTTCGTTAACCGTCTTGGATCTGATAACCTGGCCCTCGACACTCCTACTGGCGACTCTCCTCCCGTTCATGGCGTCGACATTCGCTCGTCATACCTGTTCAACTCTGGAGTTACTGCGCTCGACCACGCGGATGCCATTCTGCTTGTCGGCACAAATCCCCGCCACGAAGCTGCCGTCCTCAACTCCCGCATACGGCGTAACTGGTTGAACACGCCAATGGAGGTCGGTCTTATTGGCGAGCAGATCGATGCCATCTACCGCTACGACCACATCGGCACGGATTTGAAGGCAGTGGAACAGTTCGTCGCTGGGAAGGGCGTCTTTGCAGACAAGTTTAAGGCCGCGAAGAAACCGCTTATCGTCGTGGGCAGCGCCATTGCTGAGCACCCAGACGGTGCAGCTGTCTACAAGGCGTTGTCTGGATTCGTGCAGAAGAATAAGGACCGGTTGCTCACGCCGGAGTGGAATGGCTTCAGCGTCCTGCAGCGGGTCAGTGCCATCTGCTCCTCTGGTTTCAACGCGTATTAATATCTTATACAGGAAGCTTCTCGTGCGGCAGCCTATGACATCGGCTTTGTGCCGTCCAAGAAGGCCAAGGGTGTTACTCCCAAGTTCATATATCTGCTCAATGCGGACAACGTTACGCCGCAATCCATACCTGCTGGCGCATTCGTCGTGTACCAAGGTCACCACGGTGATATCGGTGCCGAGCTGGCAGATGTCTGTCTGCCTGGTGCTGCATACACCGAAAAGGGCTCGACCTGGATCAACACGGAAGGTCGCGCGCAACATGGCCGCGCTGCTGTACCCCCTCCCGGCGCCTCGCGAGAGGACTGGAAGATCATTCGGTGCGTGTCTTGTTTTATATGTGTGAATGTAGCGTCTTATAGTACTTCAGCGCGATATCCGAGGTTGCTGGTGTAACTCTGCCGTATGACAATATCCTCACTCTGCGGGACCGCATGTGGGAGATTGCTCCAAGCGCTGTCCGCTACGATGTGACGGAGCCAACCACGCTCGACATCACCGCTGCTGGCATCGCTGCCATGGCCGGGCTGAACGCTGGCAAGGCGTCTAATGCTCCGTTCCGCAACCCAATCGCGAACTTCTACCAGACGGACCCTATCTCACGAGCGTGCGTTGCTGTAATGCCAATGGGGCGTGTGACTAACAATAACTTGCTTTCAGATCTGTAACGATGGCTCAGTGTACGCGCACTTGGGTCGAAAAGGGCGATGTACAGGACGATCCGAAGTTGGCTCAAGCACAGACCGCATAGTGTATATTCTCTATTTGAACACGCAAAATCATGCACCGTCCCCCAATGCATTTCAGTGCGTGGTCGAAGCAGCCTGCATGGGGCCGAGCGGTCTGGAATCACTGACTCCGGGTTCCGGTGCGAAGTGACCTTGTGCCGTGCCTCGATTAGATCGATATTCACAAGTGGCCGCGCTTCGCCGGCAGACACCTTGCTTGTACTTTTGTTTCTATTTCCAAGAAAGTGCTCAAGCAGGAAGCCCGGAGTAGCGGGCCGATTGTCGGAGTTTGAACAGCAGAAAAGGCGGGCTTCATTATGGGGGAGATCGATGAAGACTTGGGGTAGCGTATAAAGCCCATCTTATCGAGGCTTCTCTAGAGTCTCTCACTTACCCTCCCATCCGCAGCATCCAATCATCCTCATGGTGAGCGGTCCCTCCGCGTCACGTCGACTTCACATACTCAGCGCTGCGATACCCGGCAGTCTTCCAACACCAACGCTCAGTGTGCTGTCAAGCAAGGCGGCAACACCACGAACTGCGGCATGGCAGAGTGCGCGTATGTCGTCTCAGGCTGCGAGCGCTGGATGCAGCTGATGGTTTGTTTAGCTGCATTGCTGAGGGCAAGAAGAACTGAAGTTCATAACGCTGTCATCGACTTGGGCGGTCTCATTATGATGCCTTGAACTCTGAGTCTTGTCCAATAGAATAACTAAACTGCTGAAACGATTGAGACCAAGTGCCCAATTTCAATACTACGTTACCGGCCAAGTTGCCAGTCATTATACAAGATGATGAACAGCGAAAGTCTACAAGAAGCGCGTCGAGTTACCACCCGTGACTGGCGGGTTGTCTATGCCAGGGATACCTGGTCCAATAGAGGGTACGACATAGTAGCTGAAGAATAGAACTTGGAAAGAGATGGCGAGTGCAGCATGCAGTACTGCTATTATGATCACGAGTAGTCGGGTCGCCTTTGCCTCGGCCTGTCACGCACTTAATTATGCGCGCGGGAACTCAACGCAAATACGTACCGTTGCGAGGATGGGGTAGACATTTGCCACCAGGAAGTAACCCGAAAGACCAAACGCGATGCCGACGAGGATAAGGCGAACCAGGCGAACTGGAATCACGCATAAAAGCTGCAAGGCATTTGTTGGGTCCCAGTCTCTGTGCGTTGAGATGAACGCGTACCGATACGGGAATCCAGATGAACTGGCCGTAGCCAAAGATAGCAATCGCCTAGATGGCTGTCAGTTTGGATGCTGAAGGCGGGGTAAGAGCATACCTCGACCAATGACCATTCGCTAACGCCCAAGTAACGTAGGACTAACCAAAGTGCAATAGGTACGCCCAAACCATACGAGTAGACCAGTCCTACTGCCATTGACAGCAGCTTGAAGTCATAGGAGGGCTTGTTCCCGGACAAATAAGATGTGATTGACGACGCGAGCCCGGAGAAGACGAAGAGCGAGAAGATGACCGTGGTCAACGTCCAAAACGGGCCATAGAGATCTGGAGCTGGCGAAAGTTGGTCCGCAATGTAGTCTTTTGCTATGGTTGGGATCATAGTCGTGTAACAACGTTTGAGAACCTGACCGCGTCCGTGTTGTTCAACACGCGATCGACGCGCAGCGCTGACCGACTCACTGTTGTCGTATCTACGTCAAAATACTGGATAATGTGTCAGAGTTCATTCAGGTACGCGTGTAGCTGTGCGTACGCTCTGATAGTGCTCGACCTGCCAAAAGGATGTCGTGGCCGGGCGCTCGCGAGCGTATCCTCCGCGGACGCGTCAGACGTCGTGCAGGCAACATCGAAAAGTAGTAAGATACCTGAGCCAGCCCCCGAAGCATTGCCAGATGAGCCATTCTCTTGTGCGGCTGTAGAACCAAGATATGCTGGCCGAGAACGTGAGCCATTGTCCGAGACTTGCAAGACACAGCTCACATTTGAACTCAAGCTGTTGCTTGGGTTGCGAGTCCAGTACCTGTGTGCCCATTAGCATAGATAATCCAGAGAATAAGGGCGAGCGCGTACGTCGTCCTGCTCGATCGTCTGGTAGGCCATGATCGGCTCGCGAACGTGTAATGCGCAGTTACACTCCGACTTGACTTGCTCCTGGCCTCTACCATGGCGCAGTCACCCACAATCTCAATACCCCGCAAGACGACCGAGGAAGTCGACTGGACAACGCCTATCAGGAATCTTATTGCGCAGTCCTACGGCGAGAGTCCCGACAACTACGCAACAGAATGCGCCGCGCTCCAGCGGTGCCGCCAGGATGCTGTTCGCGGTGCCGGCAGCGACACGACAGGTCTGTAGTGCTGCAATGGGATAATGTATTGTAGGCCGTCTGACCGTTATCCAAGGCCGCGATCTCCTGTACAAGTACTTTGGCCAGCTCGAGCTGCTGGAATTGCGATTCGCGGAACTGCGCGTCGCCTTCCCCTGGCGGGACGCATTCACGAACAAGTTAACGACGCAGAACTCGATAGCGTTTGAGAAGG
This sequence comes from Auricularia sp. M12, assembly GCA_037042885.1. Taxonomy (NCBI): domain Eukaryota; kingdom Fungi; phylum Basidiomycota; class Agaricomycetes; order Auriculariales; family Auriculariaceae; genus Auricularia; species Auricularia sp. M12. The sequence goes on from CM073214.1 coordinate 1,935,480, forward strand.
CCTCAATTATCTTCCAGATTGCGGCCACGCACTCGTCCATCGCCTCCAGCCAGAATCGTTCAGATCCAGAGGGCCTGAAACGGGCGTACTACTACTTCCGCACCACCGCCGGGATGCTCACTTACATCAACGACAACTTCTTGCACGCGCCCTCGACCGACCTCAGCCGTGAGGTCGTCAAGTTTCTCGTCGTCATCATGATCGCACAGGCGCATGAGGTTTTCTGGGAGAAGTGCGTCGACGAGAAGAAGGGCGCAGCACTGGTCGCCAAAGTTGCTGCACAGACGGCGTCCTTATACACGACTCTGACGGAGGATATCAAGGAGTTCATGGGCAAAGGCATTTTCGACAGAAATTGGGTGACCTTGATTCAGGTGCGCTCATGGCTCCCTGGTTCTTTGCCGCACTGTAGCTTACAGAAAGCTTTATAGATTAAGGCCAAATACTTCGGGTCTCTGGCTCAGTATTATCGCTCCCAAGCAGATTCTGCTGCTGGGAAGCACGGCGACGCGCTTGCACGGCTCGCCGTGGCCGAAACACTCGCCAAGGAGGCGCACCGTAGTGCAACATCCTTCTCGCCGTACTTCATGACACAGCTTTCCCCCACGTTGCCCGCCGACGCTGGCACGGCGATACTACAAATTACCAAAGCACACTCCACGCTGTGTACTGAGAAGAAGGCGGAGGCACAGCACGAGAACGACTTGATCTACAACGCGGTCGTACCCTCCGAAGCCACGCTCCCTGTGATAGAGAAGCTTGCAGTCGCCACGCCCATTGCCATCCAGGACGTCTATGGCACCCCCGAGGTTCAGAAGACGATTGGGCCGGACCTCTTCATGAAGCTCGTACCGCTAAGTGTGCACGAGAGCGCGAGTGTGTACTCCGAGGAGAAGGCGAAGGTCGTGCGCACGGAGGTCGAGAAAGCGGACATGGCAGAGTCGGAACTTAAGGCCGCGCTCGAGTCGCTGGGCGTCAGGGCCGGCCTTGGGCGGTATCGTGACATGGCGGAGGGCGCGACATCTCAGGACGCGATTCCTGCCGAAGTTCGCGGCTGGAGAGACGAGGTTGCGCGGACTGAGGAGAAGGAGCCCATTCCATCTGCACTCGCCGAGCTGGAGCGGCTCAAGGCAACCGCCGCGAGCGAGCTAGAGGCTGCAGGGCGCGATCTCGATAACGACAATCGAGAATGCGAGGCAATGCGCGTCAAATACGACCATTTGTGGACCCAAGAACCTGCCGGTGCGCTGGCGAAGGGCTTCCGTCAGGACTTGAAGTCGCATCGCCAGGCCTTAGAGGCTGCGGCGTCGTCCGACAACCAGGTCATTACCCTGTGGGAGTCAGTGAAGGCGGATATCGCCCTTTTACTTTCTCCTCAGCTGGAGGAGGTCTTCAAAGCTCAGGCCACTAGCGGTGCTAACCTTCTTGATCTCGATAATGGTCCAGACGAGCAGGACCGTGAGGAGAAGATCAAGATTAGCCGCATGGTGGAAGACATCGAGGAAAAGCTTGGGAAACTCAACAAGATCAGCCGCGAACGCAAGGAGGTACTTAAGGATCTGAAGGAAAAGGTATGGTCTTTCTGTCAAGCTCGTCCTCGTAACTCATTTGGGCCAGATACAAGCCGACGATGTGTCGCATCTTCTTTTGCTCAACCGTCGTAATGCGGGCGTGGAGCCCTCACTGTTTGCTCAGCAGCTGGAGAAGTTCCGCCCGCTGCAAACTCGCCTTGCTGCAACAGTCCATTATCAAGAAATAACGTTGCAGGAGGTGGCTGCTGCTTGGAAAGCGCTAAAGGATACTGCGGGCAGAGCAGCCGGTGCTCGGAAATATGAAGAACTCGAACGCAGGAAGATGGAGCAAGTCCGGAAATTTGCAAGAGCGCGCGAGCGGTGGACGGAAGTTCGCGAGGGCTTGATGTGCGAACCCTCCATTATCGTCCCCGATTTGTTGCTGACGACCATGCAGCAAGGGGTTCCAATTTTACCAGCAGCTGTCTGAGCTCCTCGCCCAGCTTCGTCGCAATATTTCCGATTTCGTTCAGAAGCGTGCGACGGAGCGGCAGGTTCTCATCTCCGAGGCCGAGACGAAGAAACGGCTTGCACCCTCGACACCGTCGATGCCAGAACGGCCTCCTCCAGGAAACTCCGTCAATAATCTCGCAAGCAGTCTGTCCAACATGAGTCTCTCCAATCCGCCTCCGCCACAATCGCCACCCGCGCAATGGAATATCCCTCCTCAGCGCTCTGCGCCGCCGCCTCAGCCGAGTTACGCGTCTTCAGCGCCTCCCCCTCGCCCACCCCCACCACCTTCTGTCCCACCTCCACCCTCCCAGCCCTCGTCTGGGCAATATGGGTCTGCGCCTCCCCCACCGCCTTCGAATCCCTACGACTTTTCCTCCGCTGGCAATTTTGCTTCGCAATTTTCACTGTCGCAGCCTGCTGCACCGACTCCACCACCACCATCGCAGTACGGCTCGACATATGGGCACGCTCAGAACAGGTCATCGATTTCGAACCCGCCGCCGCCGCCGCCTCCCTCAGCTACATCGCCCTATGGGCAGCCGCCACACCAGCCATCGTTTCCCCCACCGCCTGCGCCCATTCGTCAAACTTCATTCCCACCGCCACCTCAACCACAACACTACCAGACTGCGACGTCTCCGCCCCCGCCCCCGCAGCACTACCAGCCAGCGACGTCGCCACCTCCACCGCCGCCTCAGCACTACCAGACGGCGACGTCTCCGCAATACCAGCACGTGCCCTCGCCTTACCCTCCGCCTCAAACGCAGTATCAGCCCCAGTACCAGCAGCAGCAACCTCAGTACCAGCAGCAGCCCCAGCAGCAGCCCCAGCAGGCGCAGCCGTACTATAACCAGCAGTACGGTGCGCCCCCGCCGCCCCAGCAGCAATACGGCGCGCCGCCGCCCCAGCAGCAGTACGCGCCGTATGGCAGCACGCCGAACCAGCCTGGCCAATATGGCTACGGACAATGAATGTTGTAGTCTTGTACTTTCTGTTGTATTCACGCCGGTGCAGCGTTTCGTCTCGCCAGGAATAGCATAAAATCTACATATGTACCAAATCTATGAGCGGAAGAGCCGTTTGCTGAGCTCTTCGACCTTGCGATCGATTGTGGACAGTCCACGCAGGCCTTCGTTCCACTTCTGTGCGAATTGGTCGCGGAATGGGTGGCTGGGAATACGCGAGGCGGCTGGCGCTGGCGCGTTGCGCACGACCGGGGGATCTTGTAGCTCTTGAGCGAGTGCACGCAGCCTGAAGAGTATTTCGTGAGACAATAATAGTATATAGGCCATACCACGCACTGAGTACAGTGCTTCAGCGTCCTAGTCTGGATGGTGGACGAGTACGCATAGTACACCTGCAATATTAATTGAGTCAATTATCGCGGTAGTTCGCATCATCTGAGCAACACGCACGCCTCCAGCCACCAAAGCGCCGGAGAGTGCCCCAATGAAGAAGCCCATGCGCAGTGCAGGTTTGTCGAGACGCGTCGAATACTGGTGGAAGGACGATTGCTCGGAGTTCGGATCGTTCATCCTTTCTCCTGCTCACCTCTACAATGACTGCTACGGACCTGGCTGACGACGACGACGAGCTGAGTCTCGGCGGCGTCTTCCCTGTGCGTTTTTATAACAGTAATAACAGTATAAAATAATCCCTGTACGATTCGCTTTCGTCTTTAGGAAGAGGAACGCCCACCAACGCCTGAGCCCACGAAGGCCACCTTTACACGCGATCCTGCACGCACCTCTGGACCGGATGATTGGACAGAGCTATCTATTCAGCTGGTGGGCTCGCATCCACTCTGGGGACACCATCTGTGCGTTGGGAACGTGTCTTGCTACTGTCGAGCCAGCAATCGATGGGTCTTGCAGTTGGAATGCGGCCCGCAGCTTTGCGAATTTCTTGGATCTCAATGCGACCACGTATTGTAAAGGAAAACACGTACTGGAGCTGGGAGCTGGTGGCGGTCTGCCTGGTATTGTCGCTACTCTTCTGGGCGCTGAATACGTCAGCTCGCTTTTCGTCTCTCCCCCGTTGCGGTCGCTCAGGCTTTGCTCCAGGCGCTCCTGACCGATTACCCTGACGCTCCGCTCTTGAAGAACCTCGAACATAATGTATCGACCAACATACAGGAGTCCCTGCGCTCACGAGTTAACGTACTTGTACGCGTCCTCGATGTCCTTGAAGCATGAGGGTTGAGTCATTCCGAGGGTTACATCTGGGGCACAGACACGGCACCGCTGTTATCCAACTCACCGGACGGCTTTGACCTCATTCTCATGAGCGATCTCATATTCAACCACTCGCAGGTGGTCTTTACCTTCTGCGTTTTCGTTTTGCTTGCTCACGAGCGTGCAGCATGATGCGTTGCTGAAGACCTGCGAGATTGTGCTGAGGCAGAAGGAATCGGGCACTCTTGAGGAAACACCCTGCCTTCTCGTTTTCTATACCCACCATCGTCCGCACCTCGCACACCGTGATCTTGAATTTTTTGACAAGGCAAGGCAACGGGCGTGGGAATGCGAAGAAATCGTGACAGAGCGCGTCAATGTGAGCAAGCTGACCGTAATTCTGCAATTAACTCACCGCGCCAACAAATAGGTCATGTTCCCAGAAGACTCCGGAGACGAAGAAGTGCGCGCCACAGTGCATGGGTGGAGGATGCGGCGGAGATGACAGCGGGAAGTTGTTTATGTTTGTACCACTCTTTGCGTCTGTAAAGCACAATGTCGACTTTCCTGCCGATCCTTGAGATCTGCGACAACTTTCGTCCGTCGAAGAACCCTTCGCTCGTCCCTTTCTATCTGTCGCTGTTCAACACGCCCGAGCGGCAGCTTATTGGGCTGCTCAAACCGGAGATCGTCGCGCTTCTCGAGGACGACAACCTGCTCCGAGGCGCGTCTGGACACGCCTTTGACATCGAGCACCACCATGAGCCTTCGGATACCGGGACTGTGCGCACAGTGCGCGCAGTGGGCTTCAGCACGTCCGTCAACACGCCCGAGGCGCGGAGCGCTGTGATGCGCGAGCTGGGCCATCGATGGCGCGACGCAGGCCTCTTTGCGGATGTCATTGGCGGCCGGCTCTGGCGCGACGAGCTCTACGCTGTGTATGCCAATCCGTTCATGCACGCCCCGGGGCCAGTGTTCGCGCTGGAGCGCGTGACATGCGCTCTCTTTGGCATCGTCACTACGGTGTCCACCTCAACGTCTACACACATGACTATCGAATCTGGGTGCCGAGACGGGCAAAGACGAAGCAAACGTCTGTCCATGCGTGCTCATTCTCCGAGTTTCTGCGTGGCTGAGGACTTCCTCTGGCTCAGATGGCCGGGATACTTGGACAACACTGTTGCGGGTGGCATACCGGCTGGCATGACGCCGTTCCAGAGCATCCTCAAGGAAGCAATGGAAGAAGCAAGTCTGCCTGAAGACTTTGTCCGCCGCCACATCAAGTCTGTCGGTGCCATAACATATTTCTTCCAGTAGGGACGCTACTCCCTGACCGGTGCATGACGGCTAATGCTCTTCAGGTCACCTAAGGGATGGCTTCAGCCCGAAGTGCAGTGCGTCGTTCCCTAAAAACGCAGGCTCCCGGTTCATGATTCGTCAGATATGTTTACGACCTCTGTCTGCCCGAAGGCTCAGACGTCGTGCCCAAACCACACGACGACGAGGTCGAGTCCTTTGAAGTGAGCACGATGGCACGGCCACTAGAACATTTATTCATCGTTTAATCAGCTTTGTGGGGTTGAGGATGTCAAGGAGAAGATGCATGCGAAACTCTTCAAGCCGAACTGCGCGCTCGGTGCGTCTATTTCGTATCCAGACCTACGCACGATCCAGAGGACCTACTCACTTGCCACGTAGTCATGCTGGACTTCTTGATTCGACACGGCCTGCTCACAAGTGAGGACGAACCGAACTACTTGGAGATCACTACGCAACTGCACGGGCGGTTCGAATGGGACCATATATCATCGTAGGTCAAGGTAGCATCGAAAAAATTTGTGCATTAGACAGCAAATTGAACAACATGAAACCAACCACCCAGACTTGATTCCAAATCATCTGCGCAACATCATGGATGCCGCGAGCGAGTTCTGCGATGCGGTGAACGACGCGTTGGACGGCAAGTTGGCCGCCGTGCCGCCAGTCTGCATGATGGCGACGTCGCGCTCATCCTGTTTGAGGATGTTGATGACGTGCGCAAGCCCGTGTTGCTGCTCTTTCAGAATCTACGGAAGATTCAGCAGGCACAAAATGAGTAAAAATGATTTCATCACATACCTGTTGGATGCGCTGCAGTCCTTCCTGGTCTGCAACGGCCCATCCAGGCCCATCCGGACGCGCACGTCGCTCACGTTCATGCTGGGCGCTGACCGCACTGACAAGCGCCCATAACTCGTTCAGTTTGCCACGAACATGACCCATTCCGCCAGGCCGCTTCAGCTCGTCCTCGATCGCCTCAGCGCCGCGCGCAGGGCCTCTTCCTCCGGCCGAATGGCCGACGAACGCACCGAGGGGATGAGCAAGTGTAAGTGTTGCACGAGCTTGATCAGTCGCGCGGAGAGCTGCGCCTGCATCGTGCGTGCGCGAGCAGCACGAACTGCGTTGGAGAGGACATGCTTTTGCGAGAGGGCCTCAAGGCGTGTTGAGAGTTCCTGTTGAGATACCTATCAGCAATGGCAGGAGGACAAGGTCAGCTAAGATGCGTACCGTTAGCTTTGCCTCGTGTTCGGCTTTAGTTTTATCCTGCGCCGCAACACGGCGCTGTAAGTCTTCGAATCCGAGTGCCAGCACGGGAACCATGCTACCTCTCAATAAGCAACAAGAACAAAAAAAATGACAACTGGGCGAAGCGCACCAAGTCGGATCCGGGTTCTCCCTAAGCGCTCTCTCCCACAAAGGCGTGTTCGTCCAATTATCTGGCCGGCGGTAGAACGGTGCCTGGGCGGGGTCGACGAGGTTGTAGAAGAAGTGCTGGAATGCGCAATCGGGCGACTGGGTGCTCCACGCTTTGTAAATGGCATCCATCTGCCTCAAGAGCTGCATCTGCTGCGCCGCGGGGTCCTGCCCACCCACGCCCGAAGCCGCAGGCCGGAAACTCGACGCAGACGTCGAGTTGAAGAGCCCGGTGGAGGGCGCAGATGTGCTTCCAAAGAAGGAGCTGCTAGCTTGCGGCTGCTGCTGCTGCTGTTGAGGTTGTTGGCCAAAGAATGAAGACTGCTGCTGCTGCTGTTGAGGCTGTTGACCGAATAATGAGCCTGTTGCAGACGGCGCAGCGCCAAAGAGCCCGCCGCCGGCCGCGGGCTGGCCTGCTGCGTTTCCAAAGATGCTTGACCCCGCTGCGGGTGCTTGCGTCGACTGGCCAAAGAGACCACCGGTGCCGCCCGCTGCAGGCTGGGTGGTCGAGCCGAACAAACTGGAGGTGCCAGCGGCTGGTGCAGCGCCAAAAAGCCCACCCGTCGCAGGCTGCTGCTGTTGCTGTTGCTGTTGTTGTCCACCGCCAAACAAGCTTGAGGCACCTGCACCAGGCTGCTGCTGCGCGCCGAAGAGCCCAGATGAAGGTTGTTGCTGCTGAGTCGTAGTCGAGCCGAACAGTCCGCCGCCTGTGGCCGGTTGGGCGGGATTGGAGCCAAAGAGACCTGTTCCCCCTGCAGCGGGTTGTGCGGAACCGAATATGCTGCCCGTGCCGCCAGCAGCGGGTTGTTGAGGTGTGCTGCCGAACAATCCACCAGTTGCGGGTTGCTGCTGCTGCTGACCACCACCAAATAGGCTGGACGTCCCCGGTTGCTGCTGTTGCTGTTGCTGTCCACCGCCGAACAGCGTGCTGCCCGCGGGCGGCGCCGCACCGAACTGTGTGCCCGTGGTTGTGGTGCTGCCGAACAGGCCGCCAGGTTTTGCAGGTTGGGCGCCGAATAAGGAGCCTGTTTGCTGCTGCTGTTGCTGCTGTTGCTGCTGGCCAAAGAGAGAGGGCGTGGAAGTCGACTGGCCGAAGCCTGCACAATGGGTCGAACGCGTCAGGAATCGTCATGCATCGTTGTTCCAAGCATATACAGACCTGAGGTCGAGCCCGTGTTCCCTGTATGCACGCATTAGAGCCTGGCAGAATGGAGTGCCTGGGAGTGATGAACGCACCGAAGAGCGACATGCCGTGCACGAACAAGGAGCGCGTCGCGGAGTTTCGTGGCTCGTTCCCTCCAGTCCCCCGCCGCAAAAATGGTGCGCAATGAGAACACGCACAGCACGGCCTGGCTCACGTATTGCACGCGCAGAAAATCAAAGTCCTGCAACGAGATCTGTCGCAGCACCTGCCGCAAAAGTCGGGCGACCCAACGCCCACGCAGCGAAATCTCAACCCGCTCATGCACCCCTTCGCACGCGCGCGCGAGCGCACACGCGCCCTCAACGCGGCCAAGCTCGAGAAGATGCTTGCTAAGCCGTTTGTCGCGAGCCTCGAGGGCCATGCGGACAACGTCGAGTGCCTCGCGCGCAAGCCGAATTCGCTCAACGTCTTTGCGAGCGCAAGTGCCGATGGGGGTTCGTCTCTCGCAGGCTCACCGTTCTCGCGTATGCTAAACTTGCGTTTGGGCAGAGATTATTGTGCACGACCTGCCACAACGAAGCCACTTGCTGCGAATACCGCGGGCGCACAAGAATGCTATAACGGGATTGTCCTTCGTCGACGGCGAACGAGTACTGAGTTGCGGTATCGACAAGTTTGTCCGGATGTGGGATGTCAACCGCGTCGACCAGCTGCCGGATGCGAGTACGTTGCTGGATGAGGAGGACGGCCCGCGTGCCAGCACCTCAAAAGCACGGCCGGAGGTGCGCGCCACATGAAAATTTCCTTCTCACCGTCGAGCCTCATCTACATTAGCCACTGGCAACCTTTGCTGGCAAGGCGCCTTTCAAGTATGCACCGCGCCCTACGCCTTGCTTATCTGGCTGACCCGATGCAGTACGCTCGACCATCATTATACCGACCCGCTTTTTGCAACGGGCTCCAATTGCGTGCAAGTATGGGACCAGTCCAAGTGCGTTGCATTCGTATCTGAGGCCCTTGGACCTCATTCTCGTTTCGTTAGGTCTGCACCCATATCCAATATCACATTTGCCTCAGCAACAGAAACTGTCAAGTGCATACGCTTCAATGCGTCGGAACCGTCTGTGCTCGCGTCAGTGGGCACCGACCGTTCCTTCACGTTGTATGACATCCGTACTGGGAAAGCAGAGCGGCGCATTATAATGCAGGTATGCTTGTCGTTCGTCTGCTTCCACACTTGGCTCTGACACATTTGCAGATGCAAGCAAACCAGTTATCATGGTCTCCCACATTCCCCACGGCCGTCCTGCTCGCATCTGAGGATCACAACCTCTACACGTACGACATACGCTCGTTGGAGGCGCCCACACAGATATACAAGGGCCACGTTGCGGCGGTGATGAGTTGCGACTGGAGCCCAACCGGTACTGAGTTTGTGAGCGGCGGATGGGACCGGACGGTGCAGATATGGAAGGAGGGGATGGGGCATTCGCCCAACGCATATCATTCCAAACGCATGCAACGGTACGCACTCACATGGAATACATAGCTGTGGCTCACAGAATTCAGGGTGCTGAGCACGATATACACCGCCGATGCGCGGTTTGTGCTGAGCGGGAGCGACGACGGGAACGTGCGGCTGTGGAAGGCGAATGCGAGCGACAAGCTGGGTGTCGTGGACACGCGCGAGAAGGCGGCGATGGAGTACCGCGAAAGCCTCAAGGCGCGGTGGAAGATGGACCAGGAGGTGTCCAAGGTGCTGCGCAGCCACCACGTGCCCAAGCCGGTGTACAAGGCCGCGAAGCTCAAGCGGACGATGCTCGAGGCGCGGCGGGTCAAGGAGGAGCGCAGACGGGCGCACACGCGTGCGGGCGACAGCAACCCCAAGGCTGCGAAGAAAACGGCCGTTATTGTCGAGCAGGCGTAGCTTCGTTATGTAGCGCAGTAGTAGACTCTGGCTTAATGCACGGATCGTGGGCTTCACGCGACATGCGCACTGGCGAAATTTTAGGGATTGAATGTTGAAGACTGTTGGACGGTTGGACGGTGGGTGTTCGAATCGGGCTGTATTGGGACACAAAGTCGGAGTGATCCTGTTGAGCGACCGGCTCGCCTTCCCAGTTGGCCCCGCTCTTGTACTCAGACCACACCCACGCACCAGAGATGGCGCCGTCATCGCGCTCCACGTCGCTCACGCCGCCCTCTCCCACGCCCCGCCGGTGGCCAGCGCGAGCACGAGCGCCAAGCTGGCCACCGCGGCGCGCGTGGCCGGGCTCGAGTCTGGCAGCGAGTCGAGCGAGCTGACCGAGGAGGAAGACCACAACGAGCACGACGACGACGGCGAAGAGGGCTCGCCGCCAGCCAACCGCGAGCGCGCGCGGGGCAGACGATCGCCGCGCAAGCCTCGGGGCGCGCTCAACGGCGGCGGACGGCGGCGACGCAGTGGCATCGACCCGGGCAGGCCGTGGGACTGGGCCAAGGTGAAAAAGCCCAAGGCGAAGGAGGAAGACGACGATGACGACGTCGACGAGGACGAGCAGGCCGCCGACGACAACGACGACGACGATGGCTCGACAAAGGACCCGCTCTCCCAGCTTGCCACCGCCGCCGCCGCGAGAGAGTCGCCCGCTGGGCCCGCGCCGCCCGCCGCCGATGCGGACCCCGACGAGGAAGACGCCGACGACGATGACGGAGACGAGGATCCGACCACCGCGTCTGCCGGTCTCGTCGCGCTCGCCGCCGCATCCGGAACCAAATCGGAGGTCGTCCTCAACGACTCCTCGACCACTACCGCCGTTGCCGCCGCGGACTCTGCATCCCCCCATCCTGCGGCAGATCCCGCCTCGCCCACCAACAAGTCCGACCGCGAGGACGACGCCAAGTCCGATGACGCGGACGACAACGCCGACGATGACAGCCCGCAGACCAAGCCTGCGTCGCCCAAGCGTCCCGATGCCGACGAAGACGATGATGAGGGCGACGAGGAAGACGCCGAAGACGAGAACGAGAACGGCGATGCCGACGAAGACGAAGCTCCGCCCCCGCCAGCGCTCACAAAGCCAGCTGGCTTTGGTCTGCTCTCAGCGGCGCCCAAGTCGCCCACACCCAACCCTACCCCCTCCCCCGAGCCATCGCCATCGCCCGAACCGGAGCCGGAGCCCGAACAAGAACAGGAAGAAGAAGACATTGACGTGCCTATGGAAGAGTCTGACCTCCAGCCCGCCGACCGTGCAGAGGCCCTCGACGTGCTCGCCGGCATCGAGCTCAAGTTTGCCATGCTGCGCGAGCGCCTCTTCATCGAGAAGATGGAGGAACTCAATGCCGAGGAGCAGATGATTCACAATGGTGCGTCCCCTCCGCTTCTCGTGCTCACACGCTTGTTTACGCTTATCGCGTAACGGAACAGGAACACACCCTGAGCTCATCCACTTGCACGCGGAACTCATGAAGCGCCGCACCCGCAGACTCGAGCTCGGCGAGCGCAAACGCAAACGCGACGAAGAAGTATGTAGGATGCGTAGACGGACCGATGAGAACGCTGTATGGAGTTGGTGGAAGGTGCGTGGATCGTGATTCCACGTACGCGTCGTCTTACGCTCAAGCGTGCAGCACGAACGCGACGAACTCCAGTCCGACATAGGCGCAGAGATTAATCGCAAAAGACGACGGCTTGACAGAGAGTTTAAACAGACGACGCGCCCCATCCAGCGTGCGTGCTCAGTTTGCGAGACTCGCCCATTATTAACATAGTCTGTAGCACGTCGCATCCCCCCACCAACACAAGCTGTGCAGATGCAACCAATCACCCTCGACGAGCTGCTGCACGCCAAGTACTCCCCCGAGGGGAAAGCAGCAGCAGCGCAACATAACCGACACTTCTACCCTACCCTACCCATGCTTTCTGCTCAAGAGATTCAAGCCGACCTCGATTGCATGACTCAGCCCCCGCGCCGTCGTATCCCACAGCAACCACCGCCAATGCATGCAGATGTTGCAGAACCTCCCCTGCAAATCCCGATGTATCCTGTCGATGCAGGGCCTGCGGGACCAGGGTTGCCGGGCTTTGGCACCATGCACCAACTCCCTCCTCCGCCCCCTCAGCAGCAGCAGCAACAGCCAATGATGCCGGCGTTCCCTCCTGTACAGTCGGTTCACAATCACCGGCCCCAGCAGACATTCCCGCCCTCTCAGTTCGCTGCACAAGGCGCTCCGCCCCCGCAGGTGCATACTCCGCGTATGGAAGCTGCTCCGCCACCTCAGACCTTCGGCATGCCTATGGCAGGCGGTAGCAGACTCCCACCGCCTCCGCCTTCTCTTCAGTCTCAGCATGGACATGGTTTGCAATCTCATCCTGGCATGGGCATGCAGCACCAGCTACTCCAACGACGCTCTCCCTCACCTCCACCGCCTGGTTCATCTCACGGGCTCATGCACGGCCACGGACATACCAATGGATGGGGACAAAGCAGCATGCCCGGCCCGTCAAAGCAGATGCAGAACGGGTACGATGAGCTGTCTTTGCGAGACCGTGAAATGGCCATGCATCGCGAACGTGATCTGCGAGAGCGTGAGCTGCGCGAACGTGAGCTGCGCGAGAGGGAACGCGAGCAGCGAGAGCGGCAGCAGCACCTGGAGGATATGCGCGGGCATGACATGATGCACCACCAGATCATGGAGCGAGAGCGCATCGTGCGCGACGGGCCGCTGGATATGCGTCAACCAACGCACCAGCATAGGCATTCGCATGGGCTCAACGTCAACCTAGCAGGCCATAATCATGCTAGCACATCGCATCATAACCATGGACCGCCGCTCGGGAACCATGGCCATCGGCATCACCACCACCATCTCGTGCATCACCACCATGCGCCTCAGCAACAGCAGCAGCAACAACAACAGCAACAACGACGCGAGCTGCAAGAGCCGTCACCAGATGGACGTGGTCTGGATGGTCTGGGTTTACCGCGTAGTCGTGCGTCGTCGTCGGGCTACTGGAAAACAGAAGATGACCATCGAGATATCGAGCGGCGACTTCTCGAACGGGACCGCGAACGCGAGCGCGACCAAAGGGAACGCGAGCGGCGCGTCGGACCCGGCTCCCATTTCGGCTTGCCACCGCCGCCGCCGCCTCCGCTGAGTGTCCCGCCAGCGCTCTCGTCGCATCCGCGCACGCCATCGTGGCATGGCGACGAGCCGCGTCGGAGTAGCGGAGGCCCCGGAGTTGGCCCGATACTCAGTCCTCAGCACAGTCGACGCTCGCCGCCGCGACGACACCTTAGCCCGCCGCCCACGACGCTCCTCAAAGGCCCCGGTGTGGGCCCATCGTCGAGCGGTGGGGGTGGCGGCTATATCATGCCTCCCGGTGGAGGACGAGGCGATCATCTCAACCTTGCGCCCATTATGCCCAGTCAGATGCAGCCCGCGATGCCTAATGGCGTGGGCGACATGGGCAACATGGTTCCGGCGGTGGGTGGCCCGCAAAACGGGCAGCCCTGAGTACAGTACACGTTAAAGCGTCGGTTGGACATCGGTATCCTTGTAAGTGTTACATACTGTGTGTGCTTGACCCTTGTTTTCCTCTGGCTTTTCTCCTCCTTGTTCTTGGCTCTGCTTTGCTGCTCGGTACACCATTTACAACAGTTCTCGCTGGCTGCGACTTTATATCCTTTGTATTTCTTATTTCCTCTTCCCTGTCTGTTTTTGTGTGCGTGCTGACCGTTAACCGTCTGAGACAAAATCAATTCTGCTTGCTCTGCATTCTTGTCGGAGGTCCGAGTCACAATTTCAACGACTCATCGTTCAAGCGTTCAACATCCGACATCTCTCCTGTCCAGCTGAGTTTGGGCGACTGGTTGCACATGCGAACGGCGCTTGCTACTCCCGCAGAGACCCTTCTAGCAGCGCTTTGGCTCTCTCCCAATCGGCCTCCAGGTCATGGTCCCAGATCCAGTTAAGGCGATCGGACATATCTTTCTTCAATCCTTCGACCGAATCGCCGCTAGGACCCAAGCTCTCCCACACGTCTCCGCTCTTGAAAGTATGTGAGTATACGGCATGCATAATTCGACAATCTCCCACCTCGAGGGTGAATTCAAGAACCTTGTTACCACGAGGGCGACGAACTTCGTCATAGATACGAAGGGCATCCGATACCGTTTCGAGCGTCGTCTTGGGGTGTCCCAATAAGCGTCCTAGGATGAATGCGTCCTCCAAAGATTGGCCTGCACCCTGATGGACGATTTGTCAGTTCTACGCGACTCTGCCCTCACAACTAGTACTGACTTGACCACAGTGGGGAGGCTGAGATGACTTATCAGTGCCTGATTTGGTGCTACCCAAGTGCACTTACCATCCCATGCGCAGAATCTCCGAGTAGCGCAACGCTGTTCTTCACATAGGTGGGTATAGGCGGCCACAGCAGGTGAATCTTCCAGACTGTGACACGCTTCGGATCGACCGCCTATGGTCTCAGCGCCGTCAGCTCGGAAAAGCCACTCATGAAACGTCATACAGCAAGAGCAGCCTGAACGTGCGGACCCATCTCAGTAAAGTAAGAAATGGCCTGATTATAATCCGCGGGTTGCACCCAGGGCTCGGTCTTTGAAAGCGCGTTTTCCGGTGAAAACCTCAGGTCACGTGGATCCGAAGCAAATGCAACTAGGTTCGCCTGTATGACCATGGCTTCAGTTTTTCCATGTAATCATATCCTCATAGCTTACCTGCCCGCCGTCGATTGGATACACAACAACATGCTTGAACCGCGTCAGTCACGTGCTATCTCCACGGAAAGTGCTGTCAGTGAACGCACCTTTCCAACTCCAACATATACAAGCAGGGACGAGCCCAGATCTTCTCCGACGATTTCCTTCCATATCCTTTCTGGAAAAAGACTTCGAAAGGCTTGACTTCCTTGATAACGTGGCTCGACGTAGTAATCGAGAACTGCGCTTCGAACCACGCTCCTCATACCGTCTGCGCCGATAATCACATTCGCGCTATGCGTTGTGCCGTCTGTAAATGTTATAGCGTAGGAAAGACAGTCGCCTGAGCATTTTTGAACACCGATACACCTCTTGCCAAGGTGAACGCAGTCCGGGGGAAGACGCTTGACAAGAATTGCCAACAGTTGGGCACGATGTATCGAGGATACTTTCCCAAGACCACGCTTTGGCGTATTCTGCGGGCAAGTTACTCCCTCCACATCCAACATGATTCTACTGGGTACACTCACCTGTGCGAGGAGCTCATGAGGACTTTCAGCACGGAGCATTGTCCAGCCAGACTGCGGGCGATAATCAGCCAGTACAGCGCCTTGACTCGTAATCTCACCAAACTGAAGGCTTTCTCCTTGTATTCGTCGAGGAATCCCAGGTACCGCATGGCCTCCCAGCCGTTAGACCCTGTGAATGTGTCAAGGAATCAAGGTGTGAGGTATCATCCTTCGGCTTACCGAAACTGATGCCGGCGCCAACCTCACTAAATTGAGGCTGGAGAACGCAATTGAATGTTTAAGAATGCTGACATAGAGGAGAGCTCATACTGTAGCTTCGAAAATGTCAAAGGGAACGCCGGCCTTTTGCAAGCTGACTGCACAAAATAGCCCTGCAATACCCCCGCCTGCCCGATGCTCAGCTCTTGCATATGCGAGACCATAACACGTCAGAATTGCGCACCGACTATCGCGACACGAAAGTCCTTAGACCCTCTGAGGGAGTCCCCCTGAACTGAGCCGACCGTCATCTTCGAGGGCCGAGAGTGAGTGAGAGAGAGAGAGACCGAAACGATTTGTAGCATCCTCATTAGACGGAACGCCGTCATGAGCGCAATAGCAGCCTACAGTCCAAGCCGGCGACTATGCATGCACACCGAGAGGCAATTCCGCCGCTCCAGTAATAGAGGCCAGCGATTCTTTCCCCTATAAATAATAATCCGGAGCGACGGCATCTAAGTTTCATTCCAACCAGACCTTGGCACATTGTAGTGAGATAGGGACGACTAATGAGACCGTGCAATGTTGCTTAACAGATTGGCCGCTGCGACCCAATCCTCTTCGATGTCGTAGTCCCATATCCAATCCATACGCTCCGTTGCATCCTTGCGTAGGCCCTCGACCGAGTAGTCACCTGGACCCCAGCCGTCCCAGATGTTCCCGGACTGCGTTTTTGCGTTTAGCAGTATGAAATCGACGCGCTATGGACGGACCTCGAGAGCATATTCCAAAATGCGATTGCCGCGGGGACGACGGAGGCGATCGTAAATGAGGAGAGTTTCCGTGAGAGTCTCCAATGTCGTGTTCTCGTGGCCCAGAATGCGACCAAGAAGGCACGCTTCTTCCAAGGCCTGCACGGCTCCCTGAAAATTGGTTAGATACGCAAACATCAAATGCTGACAGACCGACCTGCCCACAATGTGGTGTCTACAGGAATCGTCACTCATCCGAACGGTGCACTCCTCTCAGGCTACTCACCATGCCATGCGCAGCGTCTCCGAGAAGTGCTACGCCCTTCTTAACGTACGTAGGCAAAGGGGGCCACAGCGTATATATCTTCCAGACCGTCATGCGATCGATAGCCTTCGGCAGCTGGTCAGACAGCAGAACACGAGCTTTCATGGTAAACGGTTGACCTGGAGTGCGCTCTTCACGTGTGGCCCCATGTCAGAGAACTCGGAAATGGCCTGCGTATAGTCAGCAGGCTGCACCCAGGCTTCATTCGGCGGAGGCTCTGCGCTGTCGGTGAATCGTGTCTCCAGAGGGGCCGACGTAAACGCGACAAGATTTATCTGCAGCAAGGACCTCAAACATCAGCATTGCGAAGATTCTAGGACGGAATAAATTAGGCACCAACCAATCCACCATCGATAGGGAATATGATAAGATGCTAGAAACGAGATGTTGGTGATTAATAATGTACCGCTGTCTGGATGATTTGTATACCTTTCCGATGCCAGCATACAACAACAAAGACGCAGCTCGTTCCTCCCCTACGATCGTTTTCCATAGGGATTCGGGGAATAAACCACGGAATGCCCTCGTTCCGGTATAACGTGGCTCTACACGATTCCCTAGGACGAAGTCTCGGACGTTGCTCCGAATACCGTCCGCGCCGATGATAAGATTGGCGTCGTGCGTTGTTCCATCCTGGAAGTGCAGCCTGTATACAGGGGGCGTTCCAGAAATCTCTTCGACGGATAGACAGCGTTTTCCGAGGTGGCGAAACTCCTCCGGGACTCGTTTGAGGAGAATGTCGAGCATATGGGCGCGATGAATGGAGGATATTGCCCCGTTATCCTGAGGACGGGCCATCTAAATGCTCGGCTCAGCCTGGGTGCTTATGCAACGGAAATTTACTCACATCAACGACGTGTTCGTGGGAATCATCGCCCATGATCATGGACCACTGTGTCTGCAATATTTGAATGAGTCTATGGCGAGCACCGAGGTGATGAAGGGTTCATGTACACGTTTGCAGGCGACATTTTCATAATCTTCCTGAAAACCTAGATACTTCATGGCAGCAATCGCGTTCGGGGCTAGAATGCAACGGGATGAGAACGCGCGAGTTGTGCAGAAACTGCGTACAGAATCCTATGCCCGCCCCAACCTCGCCGAATTTGTTCTGCTCGACCCTCAGTACTAGTACTAGTGCTTTATGAAGAAACAGGTCCTTACTGTCGCTTCGAAGAGATCAAAAGGCACGCCGGCTTTGTGAAGACTGATTGCACAAAAGAGGCCACCTAGCCCGCCTCCTAAGAGCAGAAGGATCGGTCAGTATACTCGGTTGATGTCAACGCACATCGAAGCTGATCGCACCGACAATGGCCACCCGGAAGTCCTTGTTGGCCATACTGTTGGAGAACCTGTTTACGACGAGAGGTAAGGTATACGCAGGCCCGTGGTTTTATTCTCATCGCTGGCTGCTATTGTGGGATGTCACTGGGCCTAGCTGAGCCGGTCGAGCCGGTTGTATGACAAGGCTCAAGCACCCAGATTTAGGGCTTCGGGCACCCAAAATTAGGCTTCAATAAGACGCATTAGAACCACGCCGTTGCAGAATCAACGAGTCGGACTGTCGCGCGCCAGAAAATGGTCATGAGTGAGCATGCTGAACTAGTAGGAAATACACTTACAACCACGCCGTTGCAGAGTCGCGCGCCAGTGTACGGCCATGAGTGAGCATGCCCGGCCGAACCAGCAGAAAATACACTTAGAACCACGCCGTTGCAGAATCAAGATGTCAGAGCTGACTGTCGCGCGCCAGAGTATGGTCATGCCTGAGCGCGTCGAACCAGCAGAACATACACTTAGACTGACGCCATTGCACAATCAAGGAGTCGGAGGTGACTGTCGCGCGCCAGAGTACGGTCAGTCACTGACTGAGCATGCCCAGCATAGAATAGACATCGCCGTGCCAAATGTTGCCGGCCTCGTAGGTCAGACGATGTATGCCTCTGGTTGTGTTGACCAGATGAGTTCACGGGGAGAGAAGCCGCGCCATGAATGTCGCGGCAATACGAGCGTCGGACAGCCGTGCATTTGCAGGTTCGCATGAGGCTGGTCATATTTTCGCATATGGAAGCCGTAGCAATGGCGAAAACGCTGAGCAACAACGGAGAGACGAAGAAAGGAGGACTGAAGGAGCGGAGCCTCATCTCGCCATCATCCCCGACTTGTAATTCCACTTTCCAGAACTTGGAGATCACAGACCTGCGAACGACGCAGATACGCATGGCTGGTGCAAAAATTGTCTATTGAGTTGGCTTTTCATGTACAATTACACACTAGGCAGAGATCGCTATTTTGAGCAAAACTTTTCATCACCTGGAAATTATGTTTCCCATCGTTTCGGCCACAGTACCGTACTTGCAATACACGGAGACAGCTATTAACACGCAAAGCAACATGAGAGAACACAGAACAACACGCGATGCAAACAAGAACAGCAAAGGAGCCCAACCGGAATTATCTAAAAGTCACCTAGATCAACCTCGATATTCTGAACGACCGCGTCGAAGCTGGAAGCAGTCCGCGATGGCGGGGCGACGGGTAGCGGCGAGAGATTCAGCAACGGCGCGGTAGACACGGGCGTGCCCGCCTTGCCGCTGGGCGTACTCGGTGTGCCGGATCTGTGAACCTGATAAACACGCGCATTCCGCTCACCGTCTTCAGCGAGCGCACCTAGAAGAGAAAGTCTTGGGGATAGTTTTAAGACGTGCGTTGGGATCCGCGCCCTCCCGTAATCTACGTTCGCGGCGCTTCCGTTCGGCCTCTGCTGCCTCGGCGCGGCGCACATTTTCTTCATTTGCGAGTTTGTTGCGCTTGTTGATGCGAGCCATAACATCGTCGGTGTCGTCGGATTCGCGTTCGCGCTTATACCGTTCCTTCAGATGAGGGTGTGTCTCCTCAATCTCCCGTAATTGAGCTTGCAAGTTCTTGGCCTCCTCCCGATCCTTGCGCTGAATGGCCACGTCGTGGTATGACAATAGTTTGGCATATTCCGCCGCGAAATCTCTCGGCCGGCTTGGCTTTGCAGCCTCAATTTCCTTCTTCCGCTCGAGCATGTAGTCGATGTCGGTATTCGTGTACGGGCTGGCAATTGTCTTGATCATCTCGGCCCGCTTGCGTTCGATGTCACGGCGGGCCGGTAGCTTCACCTTTTCGTCAGCGCAAATCCGTGTTAGACGGTCGAACTCCCTCTGCGGTTTTGTCAAGCATTGTGTAGCACAACTTTGCATGGGCTTACGTCTGTGAAGGGTGAATTGGAGATGTATTCCAGCGTGAACTGGCGGACGGCCTGACCATGTCGGAGCTCGAGTGTCTCGTGGACATCCACGCCTTCGACGGTATAGGGCTTGACGATCGAACCAATCTCTGCACAATATTGACACTGTGGCAAGAGGGCGACGGAATCAACGCACTTATGACCTCGCAAATGCGATATATTTTGTTGCCTTCTAGTTCACCGACCATGATGCGGACGAATGCACCTTGTCTATGGTGAATACGGAGTTCATATATCGCTGAAGGCACACACCCGCTACGAGTTTCTCAAACCATGGTCTCGCTACGAACTTGGCTATCATGTTGCGTGTCACTTGGATCCTCTTCAAGTCTTCGATGCCGACGGGCGTTTCCTTGTCCTTCCCGAATTGCTTGTCAAGTCTGTCGTTTTCTTCTTCGACTCTTGAATACTGGCCCTCCTCGTCCTCAGACGTCGACTCGGAATGGGCGTATGCTCTTCTCGAAGAGGAAGGCGAGCCTGGACGGTCACGTCTTGCCTTGTGATCAGCATTGTCAGTGAAGAGCCATATTGGCGATCACGAAACGACGAACCTGGCGACGTTCCTCCTTCGCTTTGCGCTCAGCCTTGTACTTGTCAAGCTTTTCCCTTGCGCCGGGTTTCCCTGTACCCGTGAGACGAGAAGCAATGCACTGCGTAAATGGGCCTACTCTTAGCCCCGCTGTCGTCGTCGACCGGAAGACCGCTTTGAATCTTGACGAGCTTCTCCAAGGCCTCTCGATCCCGCCATCTCTGCATTTCTTCCTGTCGCTGAGCCAAGATCTCCTCGCGCTCAATTTCCGGCAGTTCCAGGAGCCTGGCATGCTGTGAGCACAAGGCCAGGATGCGGGCGCAAGGTCTTCACCTGGTCCTGTCCGCCTCGTCGATATATTTACCTTCCAGCAGGTATTGGACCGGATTGGAGTCGTCCTCCTCGCTTTCAAGGTCCATATCACTGTCGCTTTCGACCTTTCTGCGCGCAAGTCAGCGGTCATGCAAGGGCGGCCGTTCGGTGGCGACGCGCACTCCTTCCTCTTCTTGGGCGCACCGCCGTCAGAGGCGCGTTTCTTCTTGCGCGGGCGACCATCGTTGTCGCGCGGGGCCGCAAGAGCAAGTAGCTCGTCGTCGAGGTCTAAGCCCATTGTGCCGGCGAACGAAACGGAGCGCAGGGAAAGGACGACTCGGAGGCGCGGAGTTTCGGGTCCAATTCACAACATGGATTCCGGCCATCAAGGCGCTACAACCCAGGCTGTGGAGGAGGCAGTTGTCGGCCGCTGGGGCAGATATGCCTCGCAGATCTTCAAGTCACGCAAACCTCCTCTCATGGGAAGTGTTGTGCTTGAGGAGCTCGAGGCTCTCATGAAGGAGAAGTTCAAGGATGATCCCGGTAGGTACTCGATACCACTGCCGAACGCAATGAACTCCTCACGGAATATGCGCAGGTCCATACAACTTTGTCGCTGGAAACGCTGGCATAGGAAATACGTACCATGCCAATCGGGAAGCCTTCCGGAAGTGGCAAATCGTGTGCGCATGATCACTTCCCTTGGATGTTGCATCCTCGGCTGAGTCGCTGTACCAAGACCAAGGATACTGAGAGATGTCACGGACCGTAAAATAGAGGTACGAAGTGTCCTGTGCACCTCCCAACGCCTGGCGTTCACAAGTCTCATCGCGTCGAAGGTGACATTGTTTGGGAGACGTCTGCCAGCCCCAGTCGCTGTATCTCCTGTGGGCGCTCAGGGGATATTTCATGAGGACGGAGAATTGGCGACGGCGCGTGCGGCGGGGAAGCTCGGAGTGCCATTCTCCTTGAGCACGGTGGGATCAAGGTCACTTGGCCAAGTCGCTGAGGCCTGCGGGCCGACGGGACCACGGTAAGCTATTCCTGTGCCGCTTTGCACTCTGCACCCGTGCTTGCCCTTCTAATAAGTACCGGCACAGCTGGTTCCAACTGTATTGGCCGGAGAACGACAATCTCACAGCCTCCATTTTGTCCCGCGCTCAAGACGCCGGCTTCGACGTGCTTCTTCTCACCCTCGACACCATGCAGGTCGGTTGGCGCCCGCGCGATCTCAGTCAAGCTTTCATTCCTATGGCCCATGGATACTCTGCACAGGTGCCCCCGAGTTATTACTGGCGTACATATATGAATCGCTGAATCGCGTCAGATCTTCACCACAGACCCGGTTTTCATGGCCGAACACAACCTGCCTCTCACGGACAAAGTGGCACCCTTTCCATACAAACCCGCAGAAGTCGACGCAGCATATCAAGCTGGAAAGAAAGAAACCAAGCAGCTCGTCGATCTCTCGCTCTCCGTGATCTCGCAAGTCAACAATGGGATTTTTCGCTCATGGGAGAATCTCAAATTTATTCGCGATACCTGGAAGGGGCCCCTTATACTCAAGGGAGTCCAGTCCGTACAGGTATTTTATCACACTCGATTATTATACCAATCGCGTCTAACAGACGTCTCAGGATGCCCTCCTCGCGCTGGAACATGGTGCAGACGGCATCGTCGTCTCCAATCACGGTGGGCATATTCAGTGAACTCTATTACGATAAGAACCTGAAACCCCGTTCCATTTCACAGGTGGTCGGCAGGTAGACGGCGCAATAGGCTCCCTTTCTGCCCTCGCGCGCATTGCGATCACCCTGAAATACGCAAAGCTCAATTCCAGGGGACGTTTACCGTTCTCTTCGATTCGGGGATCCGCTGCGGCAGCGATATCATCAAGGCGATAGCCCTCGGAGCACAGACAGTGCTCGTCGGACGGCCTGTAGTTTATGGCCTCGCACTTGCTGGAGAAGGCGGCGTCGACGCAGTGCTTCGCAGTTTGTTTGCCGATCTCGAGATAACGCTTGCGCTTGCGGGATACAAGAGCATAGCGGAGATCTGGCACAAACGAGACGAGGTGCTCGTGCGGGACGACATATAGCGGTCGTTTGTAAATAAAATTGCTGGAGCTCAATTGAATTGGAAGATTGGAATGCGGTTGGCTAACTGAAAGCCGAAACTATGCAACAGGTTGAGTGACCAGCACTTCAATGAGTATAAACTGAACCAGATCGCGTTCTGCGTCAGGAAAGGCGGCTCTAGACACTGTCGTCCTCGGCCTTGGCTGCGCACTCCTCTTTGGGCCTGTCGCCTTCAGAAGGGCCGTCACAATCGTCTAAGGTATTGTGAATGCTTTGACGCGGTTGGCGACGCGCGCGCGCATGGCACGCGCTGTACTCTGCGCCAGAGCCCGTCGCCGTCGCTGAGTCCGAGTCGGCAGGATCGTTGTCGAGCGAGCGCCAGAGCTCCGAGGTGCCATGCTTGAAGTCGAGCGGCGTGACTGGGCGGCAGGAAGAAGTAGTGCACGTCACCATCCGAGTTAGCCGCGTCCGTGTCGGGCGACGACAAAGGGGAGGATTCCGGCGATTCGTAATCGACAGGGGTGAGCGGGGCCAACCATTGCAGCTGGTGGATCGCAAAATCAGAGTCCGAGTCGGGGGACGGACTGGATGCTCGTGTTGGAGGAGGCACTCGGGGCGGTTCTACCGGGTCGAGGCGCTGCAGTCGTAAATTCAGCTCTAAGCCTGGACACGTACAGAGGGAAAACGTACCTTCAAGTTTGGCCTCTGCCCAGCCTTTACGGATAGTCGAAGAAGGACACTGGCCGCCTCGATGTCCAAGTGTGTATTGCAATAGTCGAGCGCGTTCTGTTTCGAGTTATTGGCGGCGGACATGGACATGGCAAGGAGGAGGTTGGCCGCGGAAAAGACTAAGCATCTTGGGGCCTCACGCCTGCTTCATATACCCCACGGCGTACCCCAACGGGCATCGTCGCGGAAGACATCATTGACGAGCGGAAGTACCCTTTAGCATCGTCCATGTGGCAGTGACCGGAGCAGCGGAACAACACCGGAAAACGTTTGCATTTGTTTGTCTTTGCTCCGCGGCATACGCGAGTCGCACCTCGGAAACCAATTGCGTATTGCGCTGCAACACGACTACCAGGAAAGAATTCAGCCAGTCCTAAGCACCGAAACCATCGAACCTCCTGTGAGGATGTGCGGTCCTCCGTGGGCTTCAAGATTTCCGACAGTCAAGTGGAAGTGTCGATGATGAAGGGCTTTCCCCTTGCGCGGAGTTTTTAGCAACAGCTGGCCGAAAAATTGGCCTCGGCAAAAGTGATTCCTGTGGATGCATGCGCCTGCTACGATTAAACGTGCCGGCGAGGTCTCCTTGCGCCGAACAACGTTTGCCACAGATATGCGGCACACAAGGTTCTCTGCCTTGTCGTTCGTGGCTGCTATCGTCGTTGATATGGGCAAACGCGAAGAATGGTGAACTACGCACGTCTCTCGTTCCGGGCTCCGGAGAGCGCAGAAACTCCCCACAGGTGGTATTATCCAGAGGTCGAACGGCCCCCGACTCCTCGAAAGAGACTGTATAGATGTGATCACACCAATCCTGCGAGCGGGAGACTCTCAAGGTCAAAATTGTGGACTATCTATGCAACAGGGCGACGAGATGAGTAAAATTGATACATGTGAATGAGGGGGGAGGGGCAGGACGGTGTCGAAAACAGACTCATGTACGAAGCCAGGCCGTCTTTGCGATCGTCTTGCGTTTCTTTTGCTCCTTAAAGCGCTCCTGATAGGACGTCAGCGAGCCGAAGATTTAGGTAAAAAGGGCTCTAAGAATAGGAATAGCGGGTGGGAAGGGCATGGGAAAAGGCACACTCACGAGATCCTTCTTGGACGGCCGCTTGCGCTTCTTGCCCGCGAGTTCGTCCTCGCGCTCCTGCTCCTTGCGCGCGGCGACCTCCTGCTCCCACTTGTTGACGTCGAAGTACATCTCGCTCATGCGGCGCGCGCGCTCCCACTCGCTCAGATGCTCGGGCGTGCGGGCGTCGAGCTTCGTGAAGGCGCCTGTGCGGGCATTGAACTTGGCCGCGAAGGCCATGGGACCGCCGGACGCTGTGGTGCCGTAGGCTAATGTTGGGTCGAGGTGGGCCAGCGCCGGGTCGATGCCTGCTGCGAGCGCGGCCGCATACGGATCGTGCGACGGGCCGCTGGGCTGGGCGGACGTGGACGCGACTGGTTGCAGCTCTGCAGCCGACGACGAGGCGGCGGCGGCGGCGGCGGCAGGGACGAGCGCGGTGGACGAGGCTGCAGCCGCAGGCTCTGGTGGCACGAGCGGGTTGATCCAGGTCGTCTCCTGCGTGCGCGTGTTGAAGAAATAATACGCGTTGTGCGGCGGCGACCAGACGGCCTGCCACTCGGCTGCGTTCGGTGCAACGGCCGTGTCTGCGCTGTCCTCGGCGGCGTCGGGGGCGGCGTCAGCGACGGCCGGTGGTTCGACCGTCTCTGACGGTTGTTCTGGCGCTGGCGACGGGGTTCAGACCCCGCCTCGCCGTCGGGGACGGGCTCTGGGGCAGCGGGCGCGGGCGGGGGCGGGGAGTCAGAGTCTGCGGCCGCCATTGAAATCGGGCGAGAGCTGGGTGGCGGAATTCTCCGTGGGCCTCGAATCGACGTCCACTACATGGCCGCGACGTCCTCCCCAGTGCTCCGCCCAGCGCTCAAGCGCAACAAGTCCTCCGAGTCGCGCTCCCGCCCCAACACGCCCCTGCCCCGTCCGTGCCGCCGTCCGATCCTGCCTCCGTATGCTGACCCGCCGCCAGTGGATGCCGCAACGCCAGCCTCATCAGCCCTCGCCACCCCCACGGGGCCGCTGCCCACCAGCGGGTCCCTCGCATCGAGCACGCTGTCGACGCCGGGCGCGACGTCGCCCAGATACACGCCCAAGGTGTCCTTTGACACCTTCGACAACAACCCGAACGACAACGCCATGTTCTCGTTCACCCTCCAAGTCTGCATTCTTTCTTCCTTCCGCCCGCCTGGGCTGTCAACTGAAGCACAAGGAGTCTAGGTCAAGAGCGACGGCTACAAGCGTCTCCGCACGACCCGTGTCTTCCTCTGCGCTGCGAGCCCCGACGAGAGTGGCTCCGAAGCGCTAGACTGGTGTCTCGAGAGCCTCGTGCAGGACGGCGACGAGCTCGTCGTCCTGCGTGGCTTCGACACCGATGACCTCGGTGAGCCTGGGCCCGTCATGCCCGTCGCATCGCTCACATCGCACAGAGAAAGATCTCCACGACGAGATCCGTGAGGATGCCAAGAAACTCATGAAGACTATCCAAAGCAAGAACGTCGAATACGACCCTGAGCGCAAGGTACGCGCCGCCTTCCCTACTAGCGGCCTTCTTGCATCCCATTGACCGTGCCTGGGCCAGCTGTCCATTGTCGTCGAGTTCGTCGCCGGCAAGGTCACAGAGACCATCGAGCGCATGATCGCGCTCTACCGCCCCGACGCTCTTGTCGTAGGCACGCGCGGACAGGGCGGTATACGGACCTGGGGTGCCGCACTCACGGGCGGCATGGGAAGTGTGTCAAAGTGCGTGTCGCGTGCTTCGGGCTTGGCAAATTCGTGTTCATCCCAAACTTCCTGCCAGGCATTGCTTGAGTCGCTCTCCAGTGCCTGTCATCGTAGTCCGGTACGTCTGACACGTGCCTTGAACGGTTATCTTAACTCATGTTGGACTTGCGCAGACCTGAACGCAAGGTACGCAAGACGATGGAGAAACGACGCGCCGACCCTAAGCGGCGGACGCACTTTGACGAGTGAGTGCTGTTCAGCCATAATTCTGTCGATGTTGCATTGAGCTTGGATGCAGGTTGACACGCACACACACCCATGTGCCCAGTTCGCCGAAACCGCAAGGCCTTCCGCTTACGCCCAACCCTACACTGCCCTAAAGCGTGAGCAAGACACTGCTCAGCTTAGCCTTCGCGTCACCGGCTTGCTATCTTTGGACAGAATTGGGACGATGTCTGCTCTCTCTCTCTACTCATTTTACGATTGGGGGTGTGTTGTAATTGCTAAGAGATGTAATGAATATACCCCTGACTCACGATGCTAATCTGAAGTGTTGCAGACCTCGTTCAAGTTGCTCTCCTCGAAATTTCCGAAAATCTGAGATTCGCGCAGACGACCGCACTAAATCCTGGCCGCATGACTGTACCTGGCTACCGAGGCGAGGCATGGCCATGACGTGCGCGTGGCTGTGGCATGGTGGCTGGTGGCAGGCGACGACAAGCGCCTCGGCGTCTACTATACACTCAGTCCTGGACGTTTGAATGCAGAGGATGAGTACTAGGATTGTGTTTAGCAGCTTCCGTGCTCACCGGGTCGGAAGACTTTCCCACGAAGCTCCATCATTCATGTTGGTATTTAGACGACATTGTCATGAATTGCCGATCATGTGCATGCCGAATGTTGGCCGACATTCGGAAGCGCGAAGCCTCGACTGGCTGAACGACCGAGCAGCCTCAACTGAGTGAGGAGCACGATGAGGGGGGCGTCGAGGGCCATGAGACGGGATTATGCAGTGCCTTGCGAATGGTGCTAAGCCGGAAGGGTTGTTCGGAAACCGGACTTTGCGCGTGCGGCGGGCGCTTCGGGGCGCCAAGCCAGAGCATCCCGGCGAGCATAAAATGCAAAAGGCAGGTGCTGGGTGGGCGCTCTTCCCCTTCCCTCCTCCCCGCCCCGCCCGTCCCCGGCTCTCTCAGCGCCGCCGCGATGGAGCCGCAGCCGCACGCGTACCCACCGCCCGACGCCGCGATGTCGCCTGCGTCGCCGCACTTCAACGAGCCGCTGATGCCGCCGACGCCCATCCAGCACCTGCAGCGCGAGTCGGTGCACTCGTCGCTGTACTCGGCCGGCGCCCGCGACTCGGGCTGGACGTCCGCGCGTCGCTGCAGGAGGAGCGCGGCCTGCTGCCCAACGCCAATCAGTACCAGCCCAGCAGCCCCCACGAGAGCAGCCCCAACCTCGCCGGCGCCCCGCTCGTCGCCGACCCCCACGAACACGTTTACCTCGGCAAGAGCGAGTACAACGCCGGCCTGCCCGCCGTCGCTGCCGAGCAGCAGCGGAAGCGCCGGAAATGGCTCATCCCCACCATCGTCGGCCTCATCCTCCTCATAGCTGCTATCGTCGTAGTCGCCGTCTACTTTGCCGTCATTAAGCCGAATAACGACAAGTCGAGTAGCGGCAGCGGCGACGGCAAGGGCGACGACGGTGGCAAGGACCCGTCTAATCCGGATTCGCCCTCCAAGCCCCGCGTCCTCGTGACCGGCGGCGACGGCTCGACCGTCACCATGGATGATGGCACAACTTTCACGTACAAGAACCCGCACGGTGGTTACTGGTACTACGACCCCGATGCGCCCACCAGTGGCGCTGGCCGCGCCAACAGTTGGACGCCGCCCGTCAACGAGTCATGGCCGTGGGGAAAGCAAAACATTCACGGGTCCGTTCTTCTTGCACCATGTCACGCCTGTCAGTGCTAACTACCAGCTGTCCCCCAGTGTCAATCTTGGCGGTATGTCAACCGTCTCGGCAGTCTTGGGACTAAGGCCGTAATAATGCTAATCCGATCTCTGATAGGTTGGCTGGTGCTCGAACCCTTCATCTCGCCTGCGCCGTTTGAGAAGTACCAGGGTGGTAGCTCCCCGGTTGTGGACGAATGGACGCTCTCGCAGGCTATGGCGGCTGACACCGCGGGCGGCGGTCTCAACCAGCTTGAAGATCATTACAAGACGTTCATTACTGAGAAGGATTTCGCCGAGATTGCGGGCGCTGGTCTAACCTGGTTGCGTCTCCCCGTCCCCTTCTGGGCCATCGACAAGCTCCCAGAAGAACCGTATCTGGAGAAGGTTGCTTGGACGTGAGTGGCAAATGCAGGCCCTGGTGACACATTTCTGATGTGTTTGCAGTTACTTCCTCAAGGCAATTACCTGGGCACGCAAGTATGGTCTCCGCATCAATCTCGACCTGCACACCATTCCCGGTAGCCAGAACGGTTGGAACCATTCCGGCAAGCTTGGGACGATGAACTGGCTGCAGGGCGTTATGGGCGTGGCAAACGCTCAGCGGTCCCTGAATTACATCCGCTACTACACCGAATTCATCTCGCAGCCCGAGATCACCAGCGTCGTGCCCATGTTCGGTGTCGTCAGTACGTTCATTCCAGTGCTCTGTTCTCCGATGGGCGCCTCGCTCAGCGTTCCGTGCTGCGCCACACAGACGAACCGCGCAACCTGTTGGATATCCACAACATCAAACGGTTCTATTATCAAGTGTACACCATGATCCGCAAGATAACTGGCATCGGCAAGGGACCTTTCATCTCGTTCCACACGGCCTTCAGCGACGGCGCATACAACAACTGGCTCCCCCAGGCAGACCGCATCATGATCGACAAGCACCCATACATCATCTTCAGCCGCACGCCGACGAACAACGCGCCCGAATCCTATGCCGCCGAGCCGTGCAACTCGTGGGGCAGCTGGGCCAACGGGACATCTTCTCTTTTCGGTGCGTTGGCCGCAGCAGTCTATTGGCGCCTCGGAGATATTAACAGCATGTTTGTGTTTCCGTTGCACAGGTTTGAACTCGGCCGGCGAGTTCAGCGCGGCGATCAACGATTGTGGTTTGTGGGTCAACGAGGTCGGCAAGGGTGCCGCGTACGAGGACCAGTTCGGTCCAGGCTCGTGCGACGAGTGGAACAACTGGGATACGTGGACAGATGAGCGCAAGGCTGGCATGAAGACCTTCGCTATGGCGTCCATGGAGTCGGCCCAGGTCAGCTCAACAATTCGACCAGATCGCAATAGGCAGCTGATACATTGTAGAACTGGTTCTTCTGGACATGGCGCATTGGCGAATCGCAAGCCGCCGGCAAGGTCTTGACGCCGATGTGGTCGTACAAGCTTGGCTTGGAGGTGCGTCATTACTAACTGATTGACGATCCGTGGGATTTACAGATCGACAGAATGGCTGGATGCCCACAGACCCGCGCGCAGTGATCGGCACTTGCGCAAGCCTTGGCTATGGTTACGATTCGCCGTGGTCTGGCGACTACAAGCCATGGCAAACCAGCGGGCAGGACGCTGTTCTGGCGCCCTCCACGACCGAGGACTATTCTTGGCCACCGCCGACGCTTGTTGATCAGGGAGACGCTGCCGTTCTGCCGACGTACACGCCGACCGGCGAGCTTCCGAAGCTGCCCATGCCCACTGGCTTGAAGGGCAGTGGGTGGTTCAACCAGCAGGACACTGAGGGCGCATACGTGCCCGTGCAGGGATGCTCATATCCCGACCCGTGGAACGCGAACGGCGTCGAGATCCCTGCGGCCTGCTAAGGCTGGAAAATGTTTCTATCCACAGCTTCGGACTTGCTGTTCGCTGTCATTACTCGCGCTCGCCTGCCGTCTCCGCATACTCATCGATATCGTATCTCGCGCTCTTCCGGCCATCTAACTCTCTTCGCACGACACTTCATGGACACATCTGTTCGCATGGACCATTTCGCCTCCTGCATGCAAACTGTACCTCACTTGACACTAACGCCCGTTGCTTTAACTACTTGTTTACCTTTTTGTCTCCAGCATCTACTTATGGACCCACATAGCTAGTCGTCCACGCTTTCCGTTTGCCCGTACCCCCCACTGTTCCTTATTTCCAGCTGACTTGACCAGTTATTACGATGTTACTACTCTCAGAGTTGGACAACCTGGGTACCTAGTACAGCACATTCGCTGGATATACAAGGATTAATTTGCACCTCGACACCGAAGACAAAGTCAAAAACTTTATGGCTTTGACCTGTACGTAAAAGGTGACGTGTGCACCCAGAGATTCGGCGGGGCGGTGAACATCGTCGACGACGTCTCTGAGATCTGAGAGTCGGTAATCGCGCGTGCATTGCGGCATGGTTCGCCGCGGTCCGATATACTTATGCTTTCTCTATCTGCAGGCAAATGCATGATATAGTGATAGAAAGGACAGCAGCTTGCGCCTTTCGCCGCCAGAATTTCCGGCAATGCGTTCGCTCGTCGGCGGCGAGCGCGCCCGCCCATGGTTGTCGATCGCGGGGCTGTCGCCTGCGCGGTGATGATGGATGGAAAGTGCCGACGCCGGTGGCTGAGTCGGACTGCCGAAAATATCCTCGCTGTCGCCGTCATGGCCACACACTCGTCGTCGTCGTCCAGCGGCGCGCACAAAGATGCTGCGACGTCGCATGGCGGCCTGCGCACGCACCTGCGCAACATGCTGCCCATCCCGAAACGCGCCACGTTCCACGTCCGGCTGACGGTGCACCAGCTCTCGTCGCTGCCGCGCGTCTCGGGCCAGTTCGCGGCCAAGTGGAAGTTCAGAAACGTCGACTCGGACGCTCTCAACAAGCGCCTCAAGGCCGGCAAGAAGGCGTCCAAAGATGACGCTCAGCCCACCTCCCCTGCGCCCACGAACACGTACTTTCCGGGCGACATCCACGCTGACGCGAAGGGCAAGGGCAAGGGCAAGGAAACCGCGCCATCCGAAGCGAATCACTCGACACCCGCTACTACTCTGGTTAACCCGTCCGGCACTACTGCCTCAGACGCAACTCAGGTCGACCAGTTCAAGGATATTAACTTCTCGTCCGAGTCGCGTCACTGGACACCTTACACGCCTCTGAGAGACTATAACGTCGTCTGGGAGCATACCGTGCACACCGCCATCGATATGCATATCGACCGGGAGTCTGGAGACTTGTTATCGAATCAACTCAAGCTTGCTGTTGTCGAGGTGCGCGCTTATCCCGACACCCACCATACCATGCTAACATACTGCATAGCGCAAGGAACATGTCTCCGACCCGCATGGCAAGCAGAATGAGACTATCGGCCATGTTGTATTGAACCTGGCAGAATATGCAGACGCTGGGCCTGTGACTCGGAAACATCTCTTGCGTGGCAATAAGACCAATGCTACGCTCAAGGTGCGCGAATCAGCTGTTTCGTTATGCGTATTGACACATATAGGTTACTCTGCATGTCGAATACATGTCTGGAGAAAAACATTATCGCCCACCACCGCTGCGTAAGAGCGAAATCATGGCTGGCATCTCGGGCCTCCTCACAACGATGCTCTCCGAGTTCGAAGATATTCACAATCGACAGCCAGGCTCGGCGCCCGTCGGGTTTCCCGGGAAGGGATTATTCCTTACTCAGAAGATTGGTCATTCAATCCAGTACGTCCAATATCAAGTGTGTTTGCGTATCCCGAAACCCAGACCATCCTTCAGATTCGTCCGCCGCTCAATAGAAGTCGAGGTTCTGCATCATCAAACCCTGGAGATGCACGACCAAGAGCTGGCAGCCTTTTGGGCACAACGACTATCAGCGTCGCAGACACGTCGCGACTGATTGAAACTATCTTCAACCCGTTCCCTTCTTCGTCGCCGACTCCAAGTCCCTACACCTACTATGCCCCTGACCATGTTCCGAGCAGTCGACCAAAAACCGCTCAGGCCAACTCGGCCAAGGATCTGTTGACTGTGCCCGGCGCGGGCGTTCAACGCATTGGATTGCAGATGGGTGCAACTGGAACGCAGGAGCGCATATCGGCTGCTGCTGGGGAACCCGTGCCTCTCCGACCACCGACGCCCTCTCGCTCTTTGACTTCCACCACAGCTTCGACTGGCAGAACGCAGCATCCATCGGGAGCGAACTCGCGCAAAGAGTCGCTCGACCTGGACAGCAGCGCGCGCAGTGTTGCTTTCTCCGTTGCCAGCGCTAGCGGCAGCGGAGAGGGCAGCGTCGAGTCGCACGGCGAGTCGACGCCAACATTCAGAACCAGGCACCACAGCAGCGGGACAACGGCCAAACCTGGATGGCTCAAGAGGCTGCTGAGCCCTCACGCATCGTCGCAGACGTCTACGGCCGACTCGAGCTCTGCCGGCAGCCGGGCCAAAAGCCCAAGCAGACCGCGCACGCCCGAGCCCCAGGTTTTGCGGAACCGCAGTCGACCCAGTACACCCGAAAAGGTGGCCAACGGTCGCGCGCACACGCCCGCTCCTGACACGCCGGGACGCAACTCTTCATCTGGGTCCCTGCATGGGCTCGGCTTTGGCGAACTGCGAAAACGCGCGCCTGACGCTGACGCGACGATACGCGCTCCCAAGTCGCGGCGGTCGGACGAGGCTGCAGCTTTCCAGTAGACGACCTCTCTTAACTAGTATAGTACTTTCCGCATTTTTTTGTTTTTCTCGCGGTTTCTTGTTTCCGCGCGGATACATGCTTTGCACTTGCAGTATTTTTATGTCCTGTGATCTTCATGCTTTCCATGTTTCTTTAGCTGCTCTGCCTTGTACGTACCATTCGCGCAGCATAATCAACACTGTCCTGGTAATGGAATGACAGCGCGAACAAGTGAACTGAGAGTGAACGAGGCTGTAGATGCCATTTCGACTGAAGCAGGTGCATTGTAGGATACAGGCGTTATTAGGCAGACGGCGATGGCGATGGCGCTACTGGCGTCGATGATAATGGTGTTGACGACGTTGGTGACAACGGCGCCGAAGTCTTCGACTTCATAGGCCGTGGTGAAGACGCGCCCGTCTTTCGCTGGAGCGATGCTTTTTCCTGTATGTAGTCGCGCAGTTGTACGCGCAGCCGCATGCCCTCCCAGCCCAGCAGGTCTGCCCGCGTCTTCAGGATGTACTCGTCCAGACCGCCGACCTGCATTAAGACGACGCACTGAGCACCGACCACAGGAACCTAAGCCAACTTGACGCACCTTGTCTATACAGCGCAGCGCCCGTGTCGTCAGAGACAGTTTGATCCATTGGTCCAGAGTTCGCGAGTATAAGCGTTTGGTCTGGATGTTGGGCAGCCAGGTCCGGCGCGTTTTGTGCTTCGAGTGAGGCACGTTGTTGCCGTACTGCTTCATGGCGCCATGGAAGAGGCCCAGCTGCGCGCGCTTGAATGGCTGCGGTATTATGTGACTGAGAATGGCGGTCGCGAACATAGCGGCTTGAAGAAGCGAGCCGGAGTTCGGAATACTATTTGACTACTATTGCCTATAGTATAGTATAGTATATTATAGCTAGTCTCGGAGAACGTTACCTGGTGGGCGAATTATATATGATGGTTCTCGTCGCTGGACAATAATTGCGCCTTCTTTTGCGTCGTGTTTACATTTGAATCCGAAATATCTACATATCTGTCTTGTACTGAGGAATGTCTTTGCCTGGTGCGTGCACCATGAACTTGCTTTGAAACAACGCCAAAAGCTGGCTGGAAGCCTGACAATGAATGGGGTAAGAGCTTGGCTCAAATTCAACATGGGAAGCATAAACTAGGCCGATTCAGCAGCGAGAATACATCAAGAAATCTAACCATCATTCTGTGACAGTTCCACCTTTTTCTCGTCGACAGGATTCGTGTCTGTGCCTTCCCCGTAGAAACCGGAATCGTGCGAGAGCGACCCTTTCACGAGAATAGACTGGATGATGTCGGGATGGGACGATCATCCGAGCGAGAATGCTGTATGCGGAGGTCCTCGGCGAACTGCATATGACGTCCTGGGACTAAGAAGTCGGGAGATTGGGTTTCTGCCAGATTTTCGCCATTCAGCATAGCACGCAAAATTTTCAATACGTCGGCAGCGCAGAAGAGCACGCCATCCTCGAAGGGCGGGCTGCAGGCCAAGAGAAGCTTCTCCTCCTGGGCCGCGTCGCCTGGGAACACAGCTCGACAGAGATGGCGGAGGTCATTGACGGTAAACCCAATGGCAGGCCCGAACTCGACGGAGTCGGTCAGATCTTCCGTGACGCTCGCGAAGGAAAAGTACTTGTCGAATGGTCGCTGTTCGTGCAGGTAGGTGCCAACGATGAGCCCTCGAAAGACAACACCAGTGGCGTCTTGACAAGATTCAAACATAGGCCCTAGTACCTTGCGCCAAATGACATCCTCGACGCGGCGAAACGCAGACATTCCTGCGCCGAGGAACGGGTGGGAGTAATTATCTATCGCCAGGAATATTTGCAGGCCGTGATACTTGGAGAGCGCCTGCGCTTCGTTTAGATGATGGAGATGACACTGTGACTGGTCTCGTACGCACTTTGATCATGCAATGGGGCGTGTAATAATGCTCCTCGCGTACGAACGGCTTGTCCGGTGAGTAGGTCGCCCAGAAATCAGTCGCTGCGCGTTCCATGAACTCGTCGGCACGGGCCAGCATGTCTTCCACGGAGGGAAAGCGCGAGTCCCGCCGAAGATCAAGCTTGGCGAAGTCGAGCTTCAGCACAGGGCGGCGTATAGGCTCTTCTGAGTTGCCGAGACGACGGGTAGGCACAGATTGATGCTCGACTCTGTCGCCGAAAGCTGCAGCGCACATAGACAAGAAGGTTGATTTGCCGTAGCCTGCGGGACGATGGATAATGGGCATGAATGCGCTGGTGTTTCGCATGTACCACATTTCTATCCACTCGGTTTTGTCAACAAAGCACATTCCCGGAACAGCTGTGAGCACTCTGTAGTCCGTGACATCCGGGGGAGGGAGCGAGGGCGAGCTGCTGTGAGACACTCGGCAAACGTCGCCTTGCTGCCGCCGCACGCCACGAAACTGGTGGTTCCGGGTTTGAGGGCCAGGCTCTCGACCAAAGAACAGGTGGATAGTGTCTGGCGGCGGCGTGCCCACGTAGATCTCGGTAAGTCGAGTGTTCTTGTCGAGGCGCTGATCTTCGTTCGGGTAATAGTGCTCCAGCACAGCAATGAAGTCGTCGTAGCCAACGTAACTAGAGTTTGCCAGCCAGATGTGCTCAGCTAGCCCGAGATCTTCTTCGCATGGACAATTTTTCGCGTGCAGGTAGTCGACGCGAGCGGCAACATCGGACAAGGTGACCAAAGGTCCTTGTTCATGACCGTCACAGTCTAGTGTGGCCAATATGATGGTGTCGGAGAAGCAGCAATGATTGTGCCCCACAACGCCGACAACGAGACAGGGCGAGCTCATGGTGTGAGGAAAAGCGCACAAAGTCGGGGCTACAAATTGATCATCCCTGTCAGGCAAATGCAGGGTGTTTTTATGTCCGCGACACAGCCACGCAGTCCGCGGCATCACCGTTGGAGATATCAGTAATAAGCCGTCCTATCAATCTGATATGCACAAGAAGCTCATTCTGCATTGTTTGAAGTCAATACCAATAGATGTCAGTCTAAACCCTGCCGGGGAAGTCGTGCTATTACGATACGAGGACAGCAACTTGCATGTTGCTAGCCCTGCAGCGTTCGGCAGCACATGTGTTCCTGGAGGCAGATCGCTTTCTTCGCCTGAGGTGGCCCACAGTAATGGTGCAGTGAACTATTCTCCAGAACCAGAATCCTTGTGACGAGCTTAGCCCATTGTGCTCTTTTCATAACCTTGCACTCTCTACTTTACAACGTACTGCATAATGTCTTGCCCCGTGCAACCTGTGCTCTACAAAGTCCGACCTCTGTAGGCACGGCGATCATGCTGGCGGCCAAGATGCCCAAGGAATCCGCAAACCCAATGCTGCCAATCTTGAACTCGCGTTCCTGGCGTGCTCGCTCGCTGCGGTCTGGCTGTGGCTCCTGTCCAAGGCGGTAGAACACATTCACACTGGTCATCGCGAGCCGTGAGTGGACGTCAAAATTCGTTGGGGGGACACGAACTACGCAAGGCCGCCACAGATGCCCTCCAGGCTGATGAGCACGAATATTAGAGGCACCGCAGCGTCTGCGGCGGCGGCCAAAGGCCGAGGCCGCTTTCCAGTGCGAGAATCGCGAGGATAACAAATTGTACCACTGCGGGGAGCGGCAGAAGCTTGGATGGGAGGGCCGGGATGCCTAGCGAGATGGAAGAGCGGGAGAAGAAGACGGAGGTTTGGTAGACGAGTTGCCAGAGGGGGTAGTAGTCGCGTATAGATTTGATTATGTGCCGCAGGATGGGATGGGTGGCTGCATCCGGCACCGGGTAAATTAGTGTTGGAGCGACTCCCTGCGACACGCTGGTAAGTGTAGTCCTTCGGTTCTGAAGGCGAGTGCATACCTGGTTAATGGTATATTCCAGCTTCGTAAATGTCAGCAAAGGGCAACAGCATCTAAGAATCTCTGATATACCGTGTAGACACAGACTGCGTGAACAATTAGCCCTTGCTCACTCAGGGCAGGCGCAAAAGACGAGCGTACATAGTGGCAGCATATACTTCATTAGTAATGGCTTCACGAGCCTCCACTTGTCCTCAAGCGTGAGCGCGACCTTCTGATTTTCGCCATCTGAGACTGCGGGTGTTGGAAATCTGAAGGATCACTCGTAGGTACTGGCGTATACTCCGCAGCGAGCAAAGGCTCCTGGCCGTCGTCGGAATCGCCCAGGCCAGCGAACGCCTCTTGGCGCGGGAGGAGCACTGTGTATGCGACCGGCGTGATGAAGGGAAGCACAGCGGAGAGGCCGACACCGCGACGGACGCCGAGGCCGCGCAGGAGCCACCATAGACCTGCCCCGACGATGCCTGCCGCTCCTGTACCGCTTGCGAAATATCTGGTGGAAAGCCATTCAGATGAAGATCGTGACCTGAGCAAGAGGCCCGACTGACCCAACAGCGTGTCCGCAAACCGAGCGCGGATGGTACGTTGTTGAGAGTTGGAGAAAAGTCAATTCGCCAAGTCCTGGGCTTGCGCTCAGTATGTATGTACTGGCGAAGTCAAGTTGGAAGAGCGCATACCTGAAGAGAAGGATGCGAGACATATTCCCAGAAGACGAGGGTAAAGATTGTCAAATGCTGCGACGACCTGTTTGCGCCGGTCAGAGGAGGAATGTTCCGGGCGAGCCACTGACGATCATGCCCAGGACGCTCAGTGCACAGCACCCTACAAGTCGCTTCATGTAGCGTATGCGACCTTTCAGAACGTACGGCCATCCGACCTTGGCGACCTGTACAGATATAGATGAGCATTATAAGTGTTTTCATAGCAGAGCAAAGCACAAGTGCAGGCGCTATGTTACAGAATGCGATGATTCCCTGCAGCCAGGTCAACATCCTCGATGAGAGACAGAGACGGAAAGCGTGCCTTGGGGGTATTGGGGGGTACAACTGTACGATATCAGTGCGGTTTGGGCGTCGACGCGAGTGCACTCACGATCCAGTGCAGCAGAGAGAATGATAACGTATAATACTGCAGACACTGTGAGCGTTGCTGCATAGATATGTGCAGAGGTCATGCCATTGTTGATGAGTCCAAAGATAAAGAAGGATGCTCCGAGTTTGGTGAAGAGCGCGCGCGACGGAGCAGCTGGCGGGCAGATTGAGCTCTCATGCACGAGCTAATTGCTGGAACGAACGCTGTTGCTGTTCGAGCAGCGCGGCGGCGTCGTCGTCATGAGTACTGGTTGTCATTGCAGAAGGGTTGGTGGGTTGCAGCTCAACGTGCATGCACGCGATTGCATGGGGCGGGTTTACGTTCAGAATGAGCGGCCGTGGCTGTGTCCGCGTTCACTTGCCTTCCCGCTGCGATGGCGCCGGCGACGATCCCGAAGAAGAAAAAGCAGACGGACAAGAAAAAACTCGTGTCTATCAAGAAACTGCGACGCGTCCAGGAAAACAAAACGTTCGCAGCGCTCGAGGCCGCCGTTCAGAATTTCGTGGGTGCGCCTGCTTCAAGCATGCTGGTGGCTGCTCAAAATCGCGCCCGCTGCTGCTGCAGGTTCCGACTGACGACCTAGCCTCGTTCTCGGACTTGCCGTTGTCGGACAATACAAAGAAGGGTACGCGTGACTGCGTTCAGCGTGTCGTGTTCTAACCAGCCGCCGCAGGCTTGAAGAAAGCATTCTTTACCAAGCCGACGGACATACAAGCAAAAAGCATTCCGCTGGCGCTCAAGGGACGCGATGTTCTAGCAGCTGCGCGCACTGGAAGCGGAAAGACACTCGCATTTCTCATCCCATTGCTGGAGCTGCTTTACCGTCGTAAATGGGGTCCGCAAGACGGACTCGGCGCGCTCGTTATTTCGCCGACGCGCGAACTGGTGCGTGATTCTTTGCAGTATGCTCTGATCCAAGACACTGACAATCATATAGGCAATGCAAATATTCGAGGTGCTGCGCGCAATAGGCGGCTACCACAGTTTCTCTGCTGGTTTGGTCATCGGCGGCAAGAACCTCAAGGACGAACGCGACAGGCTGGCTCGCATGAACATCCTTGTTGCAACACCCGGCCGTCTTCTCCAGCATATGGATCAAACAGTTGGCTTTGAAGGCGACAACCTGCAAATGCTGGGTGCGCTCGTAACTCAAGAATCGGCGTGAACTCACATTAGTGCAGTACTCGACGAGGCGGACCGCATTCTTGACATGGGCTTCGCCAAATCGCTCAACGCCATTGTCGCTCACCTCCCAAAATCAAGACAGACGCTGCTATTTTCCGCAACACAGACTACGTCCGTCAAGGATCTCGCACGGCTTAGCCTGAAGGATCCGGCATATGTCGGCGTCAACGAGGCCGACATAGAGGGCGCCATGCCGAGCAACCTTGAGCAGCACTACATTGTCGTTGAACTTGACCGGAAACTCGATGTACTATACTCGTTTATCCGCACGCATCTTACGTCCAAGATGCTCGTCTTCCTGTCGTGCTGCAAGCAGGTATGTTTTAACTCCATTCAGTGCTTGCATACTGATTGACAAATTTTATGGCTATAGGTCCGTTTCGTATTTGAGACTTTCTGCAAGTTGCATCCTGGCATACCTCTCCTTCACCTGCATGGCAAACAGAAACAAGTCAAGCGGCTCGAGATTTTCCAAAAGTTCACATCGTCAAAGAACTCTGTGCTTTTCGCGACGGACATCGCCGCGCGGGGGCTCGACTTTCCAGCTGTCGACTGGGTTGTGCAGGTTGACGCGCCCGAGGACGCCGAGACTTATATCCACCGCGTCGGGCGCACTGCGCGCTATCAAAGCGCCGGACAGGCGTTGCTGATGCTGTGTCCGAGCGAGGAAGAGGGCATGCTCGCAGCTCTGAAGAAGAAGGGCATCAATATCGAGAGTATCAAGATAAAGGAGAGCAAAATCCAGAGTATCGCCAACCAGCTGCAGAGCTTCGCCTTCCAGGACCCAGAGATCAAGTACCTCGGGCAGAGGGTATGTACTTTTTTGTATGCCATGCCTTTTACAATTCTTGTGTGCTGACGATAGTGATAGGCGTTCGTGTCCTACATGCGCTCGGTCTATCTGCAGAAGGATAAGGACATTTTCAAAGTGGCCGACCTACCTGCGGAGAAGTTTGCTGCGTCGCTCGGTCTTCCTGGTGCTCCCAAATCAAATTCTTGAAAAATGCGAAGGACAAGAAGAACGTTCCACGGGTAGTGGCAGCACCACCCAGCGACGAGGACGACGACGATGGCAGTGAACTTGAATCCAGTTCCGGCTCTGAGGGCGAGGATCAAGATCAGGACGGCAAGGCCTCCAAGGAACCCAAGGTACGTCTAGAAGAATATTTGATTGCGCCTAAGCAGCTCTAATCAGACGTTACAGGGTGTGCGCACAAAATACGACCGCATGTTTGCGCGCAAGAACCAGAACATTCTCTCAGAGCACTACGCCAAGCTGGTTGACCGGGAAGGCGATGGGGACGAAGAAGAGGACTTTATTACTCTCAAGCGTGCGGACCACGACATCGATGAGGACGGCAATGCGATTTCTGCGAATTTGTCAAAACGCAAGCAGAAGCTGGGTGTGTCCAAGAAGGCGATGGCCAAGTACAAGGAACTACCATCGCATGTCAAGTTCGACGATGAAGGACAAGCGCATCATATTCTTGACATCAAGGACGACAAGGAGTTCCGCCAGGGCGATGTTGCCGCCGCACAAAGACAATTCGCGGAGAAGGAAAAGGAGAAGCTGAAGGATGCGGATGTGGCGGATCGGCAGCTTGCAAAGGATAAGAGGAAGGAAAAGAAACGAAAGCGGAAGGACCGGGAGCGTGAAGAGGTACGTGCTTACCCCTTCATTCCGGACTGCGACTGACTTCTGGACTTGCAGCGTGGAGATGTCGATGCGCCGATGCTGGCTTCACCGCCACCGGACGACGGATACGTCTCACCAGACTTTGATTTACCACCCCACGATAGTGGGAGCGAGGACGAAGCTCCCTCCAGACCAACGAAGCGGCCTCGGCATTCGAAATCGTCCAAACCAACGCAACACTCACTGGAAGATGATGAGGCGCTCGCTGCTGCCCTTCTCCGGCGGTAATGACTTTTGACGTGTTGTCCACCTCTTTGCATGCTCGCTGTCGTTGAACCAATGTAGACTTACTGGCACATCCGCTTTGACTTATAGGAGTAACTTGACTGTAAACCCGCGCGTTTTTCCGTCCCCTAATTCCTCCTCTCTCCCTCTCGTACCCTCGTCGCGGCCAGGCGCTGCATCTACAGTAATATCTGTGCGTCCCTGCTTGCCGTTCCTCGGGTCGTTACTGACGCCGCTGCAGAGCCCGTGGCATAGCCCTCGATTTGTACAGCTTCAACCCGACCAACAAGATGCAACGACGCGCATGCCACCAGCCAGCGCAAATGCTCATTACCCACATCTCCTCTTTCCACGTGGACAAGCCTGAGAGTCACCACAAGAGCACGTCCGAGACGCTCAATGCGGAAGATGACGACTCAACATCGTCTAACTCGGCGGAGGCCTCTTCGACCTACTCTGCAACGAACACGTCCGAGACGGCGTCAGCAAGTGCGTCCGGAGACAAGTCGTCTGCGCAGACCACCGACGCGTCGACTATCTCGGATGCCGCCGTCGCGCCCACTTCGACCGGCGCTGCCCCTAATGCCACCTCGTCGAGCTCAACGGCCGATAACGCGGAGACCCATTCTTCGTCAGAACCTTCACCTGGCGTCTTCGACCCTTCTGCGCAGCATGCTATGAAGATTGTGTCTCTCGCTGCTTCTTCCACGTCCAAAACGTCGTCCAGCGCTACCGCGACAAGCTCTTCTGAGTCGTTCTTGGCTGCTGCTCTGGATGGGCTGGCAGCAAGCTCAGCAACAGCCTCAACTTCGATTGGGTCAGAACCCGCCTCCGGTATGGCATCCACGCTCAACGCCGCAATGGAGACCGCTTCAATGACAGTAGACGTCGAAAGTCTAACGTCTTCAGTAACTGCAACTGCCACGACTACGCTCTCCCTGCAGACCGCCTTTGGGGCTGCCGTAACAGCGTCGACGCGAGCACATCTGATACAAGCACGTTGGAGACTGATTCGCTGTCTGGAGCTGCTCAGTCTACTACAGCCACGACCTCGAGCACCTTTGACATCGCGGCCCTTCTCGGTGCAGCCAATCTTGCGAGCACCGTTGTAGTCGATGGGCCTTCCCAGACCGTCACGATTTTGGGCTACACGGGCACCAGTGGCTTCACGCCCGTATACACCAGAACTTTCCCAACCTCCATGGCGGTCGCTCCAGAAATCAGTCTCCCTGCGAAACTCAATCGCTCATCCAGGGCACACGCCTTCGCAATTATCGGCAGCGTTTCAGGGCTCGCTGTCATCTGCATTGTTGTAACCATTTTCCACTTGATTCGACGGTGGCGGAGAGAACACGCGTTCGACCCCGACTACATGGGCGAGCTTGGCTTCCCACCAGACTACAATCCCTTCCTCGACGGATTCAAGGAGCAGGAGAAGGCGATGGCCGCCGCCAAGCGTCCATCCGCCGACACGCAGAGGCAGAGCGACCCCGAGCGCAGTCCTCTTCCTGGCGAGATTCCGGCGTACTTCATGAAGGACAGTCCAGCACACCTGCGTGT
Organism: Auricularia sp. M12; assembly: GCA_037042885.1. Taxonomy (NCBI): domain Eukaryota; kingdom Fungi; phylum Basidiomycota; class Agaricomycetes; order Auriculariales; family Auriculariaceae; genus Auricularia; species Auricularia sp. M12. Next base: position 1,978,036 of record CM073214.1, read on the forward strand.
CGCCAATTATGTGCAGGGCGACGTGAGCGACTCGTCCGCCGCCTCGCCAGCTCTATCTCCGAAACCATGGGCCCCTCTCCAGCCTCGCAAGAGCACACTCAAACCGCCAAGGCACACTCGCGTAGCGGTATCCACGCATGTCGTCGTGGACGATCCTGGGGACAAGTACACGCCGGTGCCCAAGCGTCGCTCGAAGAATGTCCAGGCTTCCAATATCATGAAGGACGACGACGACAAGAACGGCGATGACAAGCAGTTGCCACCGCTCAACAAGGTCGTGCGCGATTATTATACCGCCAATCCGCAACATTCTCCAAGAGCAGTGGCTGCTACAGACTCTCTGGGCAGCGAGAAGACGGTCACAGAGGATGCGGCGTATGCAGGCATCATGGTCGCGGGCAAGGAGGATCCGGAGCCTGTGTCGCTGCAACGCTCGAAGACGACGTCCAGCAGTCTGTATTCGAGTGGCTCGCACGAGCTCCCGCCCATCTCACTTACCGACTCGTCGATGTCCTCTCTGAAGCATGCGCTCACCGGATTCCATGTCATCTCCGACGACGAGCAGTCTCTCTCGCCGTCAGAAAAGCCGATACTCCGCCGCGCTCTCTCGCTGCAGTCTTCATCCGCAGACAGCAGTGCGTCCGAGGTATCTGAGGAGTATGCCGTGTCCGATTACGAGCGGCTGAACGACCGTAGCACCCACGAGGAGCGCGCCGTCCGCAAGGTCTTGCGCGAGAGGAGGAAGAAGTCGCTGGCAATCAGAGCGGGTCTCGGAGAGCATTCGTTGCATCGTAGCTACACGCGCTCACGCTCCTTCAACGCAAGTAGTTATCTCGGTTTTGTAACTTAAAAGGTGATATGGACACTGCATATTTATGTAGCTAGGTAGGTAGAGTGCGAGTCGATAGCAAAATGCGATTGCGGTGAGAGAGAAAGAAAGCTGTGACAAGTGCATACAGGATGTTTTGCGTGATACTTCATTCGACCATCATTTGAGACGGGTTCATCGTGCCCATAAGCCCTTTCTCCTTCCCTTGGGGTTTCGCGATCTGCAGGTCGTTTTGCATCCTAAAATGAAGTCTATCGTCAGCGCGGGCGATGGGAGCATTGGTTGTATTCGTACAGGCGGATTCGGAGAAGAAGTTTGCGGTTGGTCGAATGGAGACTCTTGCCAACCGTCTCTGCGCGCGAGAACATGACTACGCGCTGATCAAGATCCTTCGCGCGCAGGATCTGTTGCTTGGTGTTAGACATGTACAAGCAAAGTTATAGACAGACTGACCTTGTTCTGGCTGTCCACGCGGCCCTTGATCTGTCCGGCTTGATGAGAGCAACAACCTGCTTCTCAGCTCATCCGCAGGTAGACCGAAAGCATGAGCCATGCGTTCTAGCCGGATGGACGCGAACGGCTGAAAATAAAGAACGAGAGCACGGTTGCGGATCAGGGTCGTAAGCTCCTGGAACATGCGGGCTGAGGTTGATGTCCAAAATATGGCGACTCTGTGAAATTAGGGTGGATGTAAGCGGCTAGCCACGGGCTTAATGAGACAGTAGGATCGTACAGAGAAGCGTTCCAAGATGTCCAGGACGGTCTTGAACTTGCTGTTGACGTATGCATCGACGAGCTCGCGCACGTATTGCTCCTGCTCGAGGTAGTAGGCAAATGGCGGAGGCTCCGAGGTTGTGCTTGCACCCTTAGCCGAGCCTGGCTGCGAAAGTCCGAGGCGGGCAACTAGGGCTGAGCGGGGAAGTGTTGCAAGAGCACAAAGTACGCCATAGATGGCGATGTCGGACGGAGAGACAAGCTAGATAAATTGCGAGCAGGCAAGAAACAGGTCAGGAAACCTTGTGTACGACACAGAGAGCAGCCTAACCTTGCCAAACCAGTCATCGAGGCCTTTGTAGCCAATCCGCAAGAAGCTTGCCGCGGCTTTCTCGTAGTTGCTCACGCCGAGTGCTGCGAGGGCTCCGCAGAAGTCGAGCTTGGTCTGCACCTTTTCTCGTTCCGCAGACTTCTTGGAGGTCGACGCCGCGGCGGTGGCGGCGGCCGCGGGAGCACCAGGCTGAGCAGGCTGCTGGGCAGGGATTGCTTCCAAAGCAGCCTCGGCTTTGAAAATGTAAGTGCTGATATGCGAATAGTTCTGCTGTTCTACAAGCAGCTGGGCGTAAATTAGCACTGTTATCAAGCAGTCTGACTGCAAGAAGAAACCTACCTCGAGCACAGAGAGACACATATCTAGCACATGCTGGCTTGTTGTGCAAAACTCGCGCGATTTGGTGAAGTGCTTGAGCGCGTTTGCATTATCTGCGGTCAGGCGATAATAGTTGCCCAGATCGCGGTGAGCCATCTAATAGTGTTTTAGTATGGGCAGAAACATCGCTCAATCTGACACGCACCCGTATGCTTTCTTTGATCATGTTGCTCGAATACGCCTTGAGCTCGACCTCCAGCTTGTTCTTGTCGCTAATATTACGCGCTTGGATCTCCTCCACCCATTTCTTGTCAGGCTCAATGAAATCTGAAGGCGCAAGGCCCGGAAGCGAGTTGTGGAGAGCGATGGTATTGAGATAGGTCTGCGGCTCGCGAGATTCGTGGAGCAAGCGGATGGCGCGTGCCAGTGCAGGCTGGGCGAGCGACGGACAGAAATTGGCAATGTGCTGTAGACGCTGGACAGCAGTTCGGCCTGGAAGATGTCAGCTGCCAATAAGCTGGACGATGAATGAGTGCGCACCAGTGTAGGATGAAATGTACGCGTCAAGGTCGAAGGGATGGGCGTCGTCAATCACGACGGGGTCGCTCCGCTTGCGAGGATGGGTCCGCCAGCCAGAATCCTGGGAACCCTCGAGGACTACGGCGTCAGTCGCCATTGCGTCGGAAGGCGACCATTGTGAGCGGGCAAGACGAGACGAGCGTGCGTGTGGCAATTGAACTCCGTCTCCACGCTTGGTCCCATCGCGCATTTTCCGGTACAGTGCATGCATTTGCTCGTTGTCCATGCACATGGCTCATTCCGCATTCTGCGCAGGATGAATGCTGCGCTTATGCGCCCGTTCATCGCGACTTCGTCTTCCGGGCCTTGGTCGCAGATACGCCGCCACCCAAGCCCTTAACAGCCTCCGCATTCGACTTGCACAGTCATGCGACGGCCCAGGGCTGCGCAATGACTATCTCGCGTTGCTGGAAGAGTTCAAACGCCAACCTCCTCAAGGCCCGCTGTGTCTCTTGGGGAACTCACAGTCACGATGGAGAAATTGGCGACTCGACAGACCCAGAGGACTTGGCTCTTGCGCGCCAGCTATTCCGTGACATGCCACTCTTCGGCTTTCAGCCATCGCTCGTGCACTATAACCACACCATACGCGCCATGGCTAGGTCCTCAGACGTCCATCCTCGGGATGTGCTTGCCTTCATTGCTCAATCTTCTGCCGGACTGCCTGTTTATTCGCTCTGGTCCACCTTGGTCTATACGTACCAGAAGGCCCACAACCTCCCCGCACTTCTTGCTTGCGCGCACGAGACGGGCGCTGAAAGAAGTTTGTGGAATTGGCATACGGCGCTGTTCTCGATGTCATGTCCCGGCTACCGAATCCTCCATCCACCACGGACATCCAGACCGTTCTGGACGAGATGCAGGGCAGAGGAATTGAGATATGCCCTATGGTTGCTCACGTAGTTCGAGAAGTCTGTAAGCGGACGGGTATCGACCTGCCTGCTTCGCTTGCTGGTTGGTCACCGTCACACTCCGCTAGCTCTACAACCCCCTGGAAACATGGATGCAGAAGCTGACCAGTGCCAACTCTGAACACATTCTCTGGGGCGATATTCGCAACATGATGCGGGATGGACATTCTCCCAACAACGCCGTGCTCTCAGCCGCCTCCCGTTTTATAGATACCGCCGAGGGACTCTCGCGCGCAGCGTCCAGATTGGGGTTGACAGCAGATGCGTCGCATTGGACCACAGTCGTTAGGAACGCTTCTCGCCGAGGATACACAGTCGCTTCCCAGGTCTTCAAGTCTGCTATGGAGGCGGGTTGCGAGCCGTCATCCGCCATGGCTGAACCTGTCATCCGTTCACTGTTGGCGAACATCGTCATCGAACCGCCATCGTGGGCTCTCACTCGGGGCATGAAAATCTACCGACAGGTCAAGGAAGCCGACAGGCTCGACGATTCAAGCGTCCCGCTGTGCCAGGTGATTCTCAACGCGCTCAATATGTCATCGTCTCCTCTTGCGGAGCGCTTTAGGAAGGAGATCCTTAGGGACGTCGAAGAGCGCGGCATATGCATGCACCTCTCGCCTTCCGTGGAGACTATCGAGCACGCCATCTTCGCCGCCAAGTCGCACCAGGAGGCCCTCGATGCGTACCGCACCTGGCGAGACAGTAACCCTGCAGAGCACCTTCCGATGGACGTCTGCCGGCGTATTTTGCATCACATCTGCTGTCTGACTTTCCCAGACGCGCCGGTGGTGCCTCCGTTTGTTTTCAACGAGTTCGTGCGCGACCTTGTCTGGCGCGGATACCCCATCAGCCACCAGCTATACTCCATCGCCTTCGACCGGTACGCCATCGGTGCGCGCGCGCTCGCCAACGCCTTCCCGCGCCAATCTGCGCGTCTCCGTGAGGTGCATGACGCAACGCAGGAGCTGCACCAGCGCATGCTGTTCGACCTGAGCATCACGCCGGATACCAGGCTGTGGAACCGGCTGATGAGCGCGTACTCGTACACCGGCGACTACGACGCGGCGCTCGCCATATTCCGCCAGCTGCAGGAGAGCGGCACCTTTACCGAGCCCAGCGTCAGCATAGCGTTCGACGCGTGTGGCTTTGGCAAACGACTGGACGACGCGCTGGCTATCCGCCGCTGGCTTGACGAGCAGGGCTACGCGTTAAACGTGCAGAACCGGACGGCGTATGTGGAGTGCATGTGCCGGTGCGACGAGCTGGACCGGGCGCTGGACGCTGTCTGCGAGACGGAGGACGGGACGCCGGACGCGATCAACACCGCCAATATCGCTCTGAAGTTCACGCTGTACGACCGTCGCCAGGCGTTTGTGCGCGAGCAGCTCCGGGGCCGGATGCCCCGCACATGGGCCGCTTTGGAAAGGGACGAGGATGCTCCCATCGGGCAGGCTGGTCGGCTACCCGTGAAACCAAGTTCACAGTCGCCGTTTGGCGAACGTAGGCTTGGTAAATGGGAGCGACCTGGACCTGCTAGCTCAGAACCCACACAGCGCACAATGTCATCTGGCGATCGCGATCTCGGTAAGTGGCAGCGGCCTGCCGGTGCGGAGCCCATGCGACCAGCAACTTCACTGCCAACTGTCCATGACTCCGAGCCATGATGTATAAAATTTGAACTGCATTTGCACGTGCACTGAGTAATTCATAATTTACATGGTGTTGTTTTGCGGAATAGAGCCATGCTGTATCTGCGCGTGTCCATTTCATGTGGTGAATACCACACCTTGTGCCAAGGGCGCAGAATCGGAGAAGTTGACGGTAGCGGCGCTCCTGCATCAAACGTCAAGAAGCGGAGGGAACGAAGTTTGAGCCACTCACCATCTCACATACTGCTTCCAGGCGTCGCCGCCAGACTCACGACCCCAGCCAGTGCTCTGTAAAGTTGTTTAGATAGTGCTAGGAAACGTGAAGAGGAACTTGCCTTGTTGCCACCAAACGCAGCACCGATTTCGGCACCGCTCGTACCAACATTGACCTATGCATAGCTGAGATCAACAGCGACCCAGCAAAACATGGTGCCGGCGCATACATTGACAATGCCCGTATCCGATCCAGCAGCCCCGAGCCAGAGACCAACATTCCTAACATCGCGCGCTGAAACGCCATCAGCAACGGACGTGTCGAGCCTAGCGACAGTAACACATACTCCAGAGACTGCTGCTGAGCCCCTGCGGCACCGCGTTATTCCACTCGATCGCCTGCTCGAGCTCCTCGAACACGGCGACGCTCAGAATCGGCGCGAACGTCTCGGTCTTCCAAGCCCCGTGTTCGGGTCTGCGTGCTTGGGCACGGCGATGACGGGCTCGACGAAGTTGCCGCCCGCGAGGGCGTCCCCGGGCGTGGCGCGGCCGGCGGGCGTGATGAGCTCCGCGTGCTGCTCCTTGTGCGCCGCGATGGCGTCCTCGTACATCTTGACCGCAGCGCGCGTGTGCAGCGGGCCGACGAGCGTGGTGCTGTCGAGCGGGTCGCCGATCACGGCTTTGCCGTAGAGCGACTCGAGGCGCGAAAGGAACTCCGAGGAGATCGAGCTGTGCAGGTAGAGCCTGCGCGTGCTCGTGCACCGTTGGCCAGCCGTGCCTACTGCGCCGAAGAATACAGCGGGCACGGCCATGGAGAGGTCCGCGTCGGGCATGACAATCGCGGCTGGCGCGGGCAAGTACTCATGAGCATCTGTGTTTCGAATGGATTGTATGCGCTGACCGTTATTCCCGCCGAGCTCGAGCAGAACCTTGCCAAAACGCGACTGGACGACTTTACCTACTTGTCGTCCAACCCTCTCACTTCCGGTGAAGGAGACTATGAGTGACTAGTGAGCCGTGTGCATGCACGCGAGCGACTAGACGGACCCATGTCGACGTGCTCGCTCTCGACCAGGCCGCTGCCGACATCCTTGGCGCCTGTGACAAGAGCTGCAAGCGCCCCAGGCAGATCGTTGCGTTCAAGAACATCAGCGATGATCTTCGTGAGCGCGATGGAGCACAGAGGCGTTGTCTCCGAGGGCTTCCAGATGGTGGCGTTCCCTGCCGCGAACGATAATGCCAAGTTCCTTTGGACGAATCAACTTGTAGAAGCGCTTGCAAGCTCGAGTATGTCTCACCAGCCGTATACGGCGACGGGGAAGTTGAATGCACTGCATCGGGCGGCATGAGCTCGCGCGGGCGGAGCATACCGCGTGATCAAAATTCACCTGAGGACGCCCACCACTCCGAGGGGGTTGGGAACTGTACAGTATTCATGATATGATATCGTAGAGACGGGCATGATACGCACTTTCGTAGATGGTGTGGCCTGGCCGTTCGGAAGCCACGACGCGGCCGTTCATCATGCGTGACAGACCGACGCCGTAATCGAGGATGTCGACAATCTCCTGGACCTCGCCCTCTCCTTCGCTACGAATCTTGCCTGGTATATTGTCAGGGATATAGAGCGTTGTATTAACGCGTGAGACGAACCCATTTCGAGCGCAACGAGTGCACCGAGTTCATGTTTCTGGAACGGTGAGCCTCGAGCTTGCTGCGCGCAAGTGACGGCACACCTTCGTGGCAACAGCTACAGCATGACGGTCAACATGACAAGTGGCGTGCAGCTCGCTTGTGCGTACCCTGGCGTATTTGGCGTAGTACCTCTCCCCTGCGGGGTGCAGGAAGAAGACGGAAGGACTTGTATGCATCGCGTGCCTTGTCGATCGTTGCATGCAGCTCGGAAGGCGAGGCCTGGTAGCGGGGTAAACGAGCGTAGCAATAGAGTTGGCAGTGCGCCTACTGTAGCCACGCGCGCAAGCTCCTCGCCTGTCGAGGGACAGCGCGAGACGAGCGGCTCGCCAGAGCCGTGCCAAGTGCCGTCGTACACGCCGGGCACAGCGTCTCCGGGCGCGATGTCGAGGCCGCCTAGGATCTGGGCCGCCCTGGACGAGAGCGCGCGGGCGAATGCGCGGGTTGCGAGGGCATGGGTCGCGCGCGCCGTGCGGGCGGGTCGCAGGAACATACTTGCTCGTCGGACTTGAGCCAGTTCTCTTCCGTCCTCACCGTCATGTCCTTCTTCTCCAGAGGCGGAAACTCGTCCGCACCCCAGCAGCCATACGGCGGGCTTCCGTCGCGTCCTGGCCAGGGCCAAGACCCATCTCAATATGCGCAATACGAGAAACGCGGATACCCAAGCCGAGGCGCACCGCAGGGTGGCCAGGGCGCTCGTGGGTGCGTGTATATGCGCTCAGTCTTCGCGGCGAGCTCATCCATCCGCAGATACCAAGTCATCAAGTGCCCAGAAGCACTCGCGACGTACAACTGTGTCGTAGTCAACCCATCCGACTTTGCTGCTGGCCAGCATATAATGATCAACCACACGACTCCCGTGACGACAAGGTACGTGTCCCTGCGTGTCCAGGCCAGCTAATACGAACTCGTACCCACAGGCACGATACAACAAACCAAGTGCAGCCTGGCGCGATCGGCGTGACCGCGTTCCATCGCCAGTGGCTGCAGCTAAGCCCCGGCGACACCGTCCAGGTCGAGCCCATAGACATGCGCTCGCTCGGCAACGAGATCTACCTCGGCGCAATCGACATCGACCTTGGCTTCTGGAACAAGCGGCTGGACATCGCAGAGCAGTTCTCGGCGGACGACATCGCCCAAAGGTTCTCGCGCCTGTTCAACGGCCATGTCTTCAGCCCGGGCCAGGTCATCGTGTTCGAATACCACGGCCAGAATATGCGCGGCGACGTCCGTAGCGTGCACGTCGTCGAGCTCGCTGCCATTCAGCGCGGGGGCGCCGCCTCGCAAGGTGGCGCACGCCAGTTCGGCATCCTCATGGACCAAACGGACATCACCTTCCTCAAGGCGGAGGGCAGTCTCATCAAGCTCAAGAGCAGCGCCAAGAAGCCTCCGCCGAATGCAGTTGTCGCGCCCAACTTCAAGTTCGAGGACATGGGCATTGGCGGTCTCGACAGCGAGTTCAGCAACATCTTCCGCCGCGCGTTCGCCTCGCGCGTCTTCCCGCCCGGCCTCGTCGAGAAGCTCGGCATCCAGCACGTGCGCGGTATCCTGCTCTTTGGACCGCCGGGCACGGGCAAGACGCTCATGGCCCGCCAAATTGGCAAGATGCTCAACGCGCGCGAGCCAAAGATTGTCAACGGCCCGGAGATCTTGAACAAGTTCGTGGGTCAGTCTGAGGAGAACATTCGGAAACTTTTTGCGGACGCCGAGAAAGAGGTGCGTGCTAGGGATTCATGGCTACGGCTCTAACACTTGCGACAGTACAAGGCGAAGGGCGACGACAGCGGCCTGCACATCATAATCTTCGACGAGCTCGACGCCATCTGCAAGCAGCGTGGCTCGACCAATAGTGGCACTGGCGTGGGTGACAGCGTCGTCAACCAACTTTTGTCCAAGGCGCGTATGCATCTCAGTCTGATAACCCCCTGCTGACTCCCCATAGATGGACGGCGTGGACCAGCTGAACAACATTCTCATCATCGGCATGACGAACCGGCTGGACATGATCGACGAGGCGCTCCTGCGCCCCGGCCGCCTGGAAGTGCACATGGAGATCTCGCTGCCCGACGAGAAGGGGCGGCACCAGATCATCATGATCCACACCGCGAAAATGCGCCACAATAATATCATGGACGACGACGTTGACCTGCACGAGCTCGCCGCGCTCACGAAGAACTTCTCCGGCGCTGAAATTGCTGGCCTCGTCAAGAGCGCGACGAGTTTTGCGTTCAACCGGCATATTAAAGTCGGCACCATGGCTGGCATTTCGGACGATATCGACAAAATGCGCGTGAACCGACAAGACTTCTTAGACGCGCTGGAGGAAGTGCATCCGGCGTTTGGTGTCTCTGAGGAGGAACTGCTGCAGGTTGTGCAGAACGGTATCATCCACTACGACCCGACTATCGATGTGAGTGCGGCCATTTATTCCACCGTTCTCCGCTCATCGATTGCAGGGTTTGCTGCACGACGGGTCGCTGCTTGTTGAGCAGGTCGGACATCGACGCGGACACCGCTTGTCAGCTTGTTGTTGCATGGTATGTTATCTCGATCCCGGGGGAACGACGAGGGAATGAACATCTTCGCAGGTCCACCGTCATCCGGGAAGACCGCGCTTGCAGCCACCATCGCACAGGCGTCTGGGTTCCCCTTCATCAAGCTCATCTCGCCCGACAACATGGTCGGCTTCGGCGAGGCGCAGAAAGTGCAGGCGATCACCAAGGTGTTCATGGACAGCTACAAGAGTCCGCTGAGCGTCATTGTCGTAGACAATATCGAGCGGTTGTTGGGTGCGCTCGCTCCTCATTATGCTGGCGCTGAAAACTGACGCTGACGGTGGCATGAAGACTGGGTCCCCATCGGCGCACGGTTCTCCAACGCGGTCCTACAGGCGCTGCTTGTTCTCTTTGCCCGCCGCCCTCCCAAGGTGCGTCGCTGCATTCACACTTTCCTTTGCCATACCCATTGCTCACGTCGTATTGTCGTTTCTAGGGCCGCAGGCTGTTCATCATCGCCACGACGTCCACGCGCCCTCTCCTGACAGATATCCAGATGTCGGACGTGTTCGACTCGGAGAAGCGCGTGCCGCCGATATCGAGCCTCGACGCGCTTACGCACGTGCTGCGCGAGGTCGAAATCTTCAAAGACGAGCGCGAGCTTGGCCGCGCGGTCCGCCTCATCAGCAGGCCGGTCTCGCGGACGGGCCGGACGGCGAGCCGGGTCGCTTGATGATTGGCGTCAAGAAGCTGCTGAGCGTCGTGGAGATGGCGCGCCAGGAGCCCGAACAGATTGCGGAGAGGCTTGTTAACGCGCTCGTGCAGCTTTCTTAGTGTAGCGGCACTGGTTGACCTGTAGTAGATGGATAGATGTATTGTACACACGGTGCTGGATTGAAATAAGTAGTCCGGGCGGCACACAGAAATCATACACAACGCCCATTTATGATGAATATGAACACTCGACCCTTTCTTGAGGCCTGTGCCATGGCATCGAATCAAAACCTTGCTGCACCTGTGCGTCTGTGAAGCAGTTGTTAAGTTACGCCGTCCGGGCGGGTCGAAGGAAGATACTCGGCTAGGAGCGGACTTGAGTTAGCACTTGGATGCGAAAACCCCCCTAAGCCTCAGCATGGCTCGCCTCGGAGTCGCGCTGCTCACTCTGCTGGGCTCGTTCAAGACGCGCAGGGCGTCTGCTGAGTCCTTCAACATCCACGCTGGCATCAGGGACCGCGTGACCTCGCTCTCCGTCCCCCGCGTCGATGAGCTGCGCTTCTCGTCCCCGTTCCAGACCCTCTCCCAACCCCGCCCCGAGGACATCGAGCTGCTCGACACCGTCCTCGTCGCCTCCGTCGATGGCAAATTCCACGCCGTCAACCGCAGCAGTGGCCTCGTCCAGTGGTCCATGCAGTCTGGCACGGAGAACGAGGGTGTGCTCTCGGCCAACACGCCCGCCGCCCTGGCCCCGCTTGTGCGCACGAAGAAGGCCCCATTCCATGGCGAGGACGACGACGACGACCGCGACACATACATCATCGAGCCGCAGACTGGCGAGCTCTTCGTCATGTCCAGCCATGGCTCACGCGAGCAGCCATTGCACAGGCTCGGCGTCTCCATGGACCAGATCGTCGAGTCCTCCCCAATCACCCTGCCCGCCTATGGTGATGGCGAGAAGACCCGTTCTTTTATTGGAAAGAAGGAGACTGCGCTGCTCACTATAGACCTGCGCACGGGCGAAATCAAGTCCTATGTCAACTCGGACGAGGTCTGCAAATGGGACGGCTTTGAATCAGAGCCCAATATTGCAGACGACGAGTTTGAACCCAGCACACCACAGCATTCGGTGCTCGTCTCCATCGGTCGCACCGGTGTGTAACGGGCGCTCATTGTATATCTATTATGATTCTTGGCTGACATGGCTTGGCGCCTGCCCCCCATAGACTACTATGTCAACGTCGTTGTCGACGGCAAGAGCGTGCAACGCTTGGCTTATTCTGTCTACGGCCCGAACAACATCGACCGAGCCACTCAGGCCCGGTGGACGCAGACCCCGGATGACCGCTATATGCAGTCCGACCCCACCGGCCATCTATATGTGTTCAGCACCTCCCCGCAGTCGCGCGACCGCGGTCCCCGTTGGGCACTCCCACAATTCGACCACCCGATGTGAGTCCGCACGTGCCAATTCTAGACTGTTCCGCCTGCTCACGCGCAACCGGTGCAAATCCAGCGCGGCCGTTTTTGACATCGTCACCGTCAAAGGACGATCGGATCCTGTGGCGCTGCTGCAGCCTAAGCCGCGCATTTCAGATGTCCTGCAGGATGGACAGGGCGCCCACGCCCTCTTCTCGCAAAATATGGACCGGACTTACGTCGGGATCGTGAAGGATTCGCTGTATGCGATGAGCGCCCACACTTACCCGCTTGTGCCGTTCGTGGGCGAAGACAGAGCTCTGGACGCGCCGTCCGAGTCGTCAGACGATCACGAGCATTTCTGGCATGGCGACTGTGCGTCGCCCAAGTGTCTCGTCGGCCGCTGGCGCACACAGGATCTATCTGCGGACTCGCGCTTTGAGCGCCTTCTCGACCCTCCTCCAGGGACTGAGCAGTCCCGAGAGACCACCCACGAGACCGCCACTGCGGCTGGGGCCTCGGCGCCGGTCTCGACGATTGCCGGCCCAGTGAAAGACGAGGACCCCGGCTACAACTTCTTCCCTGCTCGGTCCGTCAGGGCATACACCTCGCTCGCTGCCCTCGGCGTGGCGGCGCTTATTTGGCTTGTTGCGCGCGGGCGCCCGATCAGTGCGTCGGGCGAAGCTCCTTTCGGTCGCGATCCTGTACAGGCGCCTGTGCAAACCGCTCAACCTCCTGAAGCAATCAGCTTGCCGGTGCCTACGCTCGCTGTCACCACGGAGTCAGATGTTCTTTTGGCCGCTCCTACAGACGCTGTTGAGCCTCAGGATGCTACACCGCCAGTAGACGACGCGCAGGATGCCGACGAGGATGACAGGGATGATGCCGCTACGCCCGGGAAGAAGCGCCGACGCAAAAGATACCGCAAACCCAAGGGCAGCAAGAATAATGTGGGCGAGGGACCGTCATCTGAGGGCAGAGATGACGGCGATGTACTGCTTATCCAGCCTGAAGTCGTCGACCCTGAGAACATCCAACTAGTCTTACCACCACCCTCCCCTTCTCCCTCTACTCCTCGGCCGTTGCCTGCGTCGCTAGTAGTTTCAGAAACCGTATTAGGTGTGTTTGATTCCCTCTATCATTCTACCATGCAGCATCTAACGCAACGCAGGTTTCGGGTCCCATGGAACCATCGTATATCAGGGTGAATTCCAGGGACGAGCAGTCGCTGTGAAGCGCTTACTTGGGTGATTTTGTTACCCTCGCCACTCGCGAAGTACAACTACTTCAAGAGTCGGACGACCACCCAAACGTCATCCGCTACTTCTATAAGGAGCAGCGGGATAACTTCCTCTATATTGCGCTCGAGCTGTGCCCGGCGTCGCTCGCGGACGTCGTCGAGCGGCCGGACGCATTTCGCGATATTTCGATCACGTTCGATCCAAAGAAGGCGCTGGCGCAGGTTACGGCGGGTTTGCGACATTTGCACTCGCTCAAGATCGTGCATCGCGATATCAAGCCTCAAAATATCCTTGTCTCACATGCCAAGAACGGTGTGCGGCGGATGCTCATCTCCGACTTTGGCTTGTGCAAGAAACTCGACTCGGACCAGACGAGCTTCCTGCCAACCATGCACGGTGCGATGGCCGCTGGCACCGTCGGATGGCGCGCGCCGGAGATTCTGCGCGGCGACGTCAAACTCGATGACGTGGACGACTCGTCCCGCGGGTCTGCCACGGGGTCGGGGTCGTCCCCCATCGCGGGTACCGTGGCAAAGCGGTTGACCAAGTCGGTCGATGTGTTCGCCCTTGGTTGCCTCTTCTTCTACACACTCACCAACGGCGATCATCCGTTTGGCGACCGCTTCGAGCGCGAGCGGAATATCATGAAAAACGAGTTCCACCTTCAGGATCTGGAGCGGTTGGGCGAGGAAGGGATTGAGGCAGTGGACTTGATATCGCAGATGCTGGACCCGGAGCCCAAAGCGAGGTATGTTGGAGCACTCTTCCTTCTGTATCCCTGTCCTAACTATCGCATGCAGACCGGATACACTGGCGATTCTGCTGCATCCGTTCTTTTGGAATCCAGGACGGCGGTTGAATTTCCTGCAGGACGCATCCGACCGGTTCGAGATCATGTGCCGGGACCCACGCGACCCTGCGCTCGTCGCGCTCGAGACCGGCGCTTTTGGTGTCGTCGGGAGCGACTGGCACACACGCCTGGATAGAATATTTATCGAGAATTTGGGCAAATTCAGAAAGTATGACGGCAAGACCGTGCAGGATCTCTTACGGGCCCTGCGTAATAAGGTATGTGTTGCGTCGGCTTTTCTAGCTGTGTCTGTGCTGACATTATTGCTGCAGAAACACCACTACCAGGACATGCCGGACAACGTCAAGCGGCACCTGGCCCGCTGCCTGAGGGCTTCCTGGGCTACTTCACACGCCGGTTCCCGTCGCTCTTCTTGCACGTGCACGGCGTCGTATCGAGCACGGGCCTCAACCGAGAACCCATGTTCCGCTCGTACTTCGAACTCGCGGAAGGTTGAGCACATCTTTTCTCATTCCCTCAATTCTTGCATTCGTCGTCCCTCATCGCGCATCTCTCGTTTTCCCGGTCTCAGTGGTATGATGACCAGACTTACTCGCTCACTATCTGCTGTTGTACTCGTAGCGCCTCTGTAGAACGCCTTCAGCTGCTATCTTATTGCTCTCACATATCAATACGAACTCAAGTATATCCCTATTATGTCGACTGCCTGTGTTCTGCGATTTGCAGCATTTGCTCGCAATAGTTTGATCCGTTCTTTGCACGTCTATCATGCGGCTTGAGATTGAACGGGTCTCACACATACTGTAAATCCGCCCACAACGATATGCCATTCAAGAATCCGCACGACTGCACAGCGCGACTGCAATTCGAAAAAAATAAGCACATCTAGAAATATGTCTTTTTCGAGTCGAAGTCTTTGAAGCTGTGGAGTTCGTAGTCCTTGATCTTGATCTTGCGCCTCTTGGGCCTGCGGAGATGAGTTCAGTATGCAATGTCGAGATAGAGACCCCAAAAACGCACAGGATACGGACCCGCGGCTCGACTAGCGAGCGCTGCTGCATACTGAGGAACCGGTCGCGGAACAGGTTGCCTTCAGGCTACGCGAGGACATAAGCCAACCAGTAGGCCCGACAAATGGCAACGCACCTTGAGAGACCGCAGACTGTCTCCCAGCTCCTCTCCCAGCTGCACGTCGATCTCTCCCACGGGGACTTTATGCTTTCCCAGTCGTTGTCCTGCAAGACCCTCCTTGGCCTTCTTCGCGAGCGCGGCGCGGCGCTCAGCAAGGGCTTTGCGGTGCGCTTCCTGCGTGGCGAACGTGCCCTTGCGGATGGTCTTGATCTGGTCCAGCTGCTCGCGCAGGCGCTTGGCTGCTAAGCGGTCTGCGAGGATTTGTTTCTACACGCAGGAAGATTAGATGAATATCGGAAAGGAGAGCAAAACAAACACGCCGCACCTCTGCATGCAACCGTGCAGCTTTGCGCCGCTGCTGCATTGTCTTGCGTCTGGGCGGTTTGGTCGAGACGGGGACTATCTCCAGTTCCGGCTCGGGCGCGCCTTCAGGCTCGTCACCCGTGGGGACATCGAGAATCATGCCCGTGTTGTCCACGCCCATGTCAACGTCGCCTTGCTTGCGTGAGGTGATGACGGACTGCACGCCGTCATATCGTTGCGAATCTTTCGCGCGCTTCTCTTCCACCTCCACGGCCTTGCGCAGAAGCTCGGTATGCGATGCCACGGGCGGATTGTACGACATGCCCTCGTGCGGGGTCGTTATAGGCGCTATTTCCACCGATTTGTGGGGTAGGAGTGAGTCTGGAACCTGGGATGGCCTGTCAGCGAGATATGTATGACAATAAGGAGCACCGACCTTGACTTTGCGCTTTTTGACGAGAGGCTCGATGAATTCGTCCACTTGCATGGCGTCCTCGTCGTCCGGCGTACTCCACACGTCGTATTTCCCGCTGGACTTGACGGCGGTCGTGGGCTCTAAGGGAGCGCTTCCCGCGCCAAGCTCACCGCGCAGGGCGTCGTGCACCTCGAGCGCATCCTGGCGCTTGCGCTTGCCGATTTTGAGCAGCCGCGCCTTGTCCTTGGAGGTCACGCGCGAGACCACTGCTGGTACGGCCGAGCGCTGGGCAAGAATTTTGGCGGACTTGAGCTGCGACATGTCGAAGCGTTTCGTCTTTGCGCGGACTAGTGCAATGTGAGCAGAAATTTAGCAGAGTGAGGAGTGGATGCATACTCTGGTCGTCGCCTCGAACGTCGATCTGGAAGAGCTCGTCGTTGGCCTTCTTTTGTAACGGGGCACTGTGCAAAATGGTTGGAATGAATGGGTGCTTTGGGGATGAGCTGGACGCACCCGACGACGCGCTCCTCCTCGCGCATCTCCTCGAGCCGCGTTTCGACGGGCGCCAGGTCGACATTCTTGCGCCAGGCCTTTTTGCCCTTGCGGCTGGGCTGCGCGTGCTGGGCCGGGGCGTTGAACGGGTTGCTCGCCTTTGTGGCTGCCATCTTCCGTTGCAGCAAAGATTGAAAGCCGGACGTGCCCGCTCGGAACCTGTTCACCTCTCACGCGTCCACCACGCATCCGCCCTCCAGGCCCCAGCTCGCAATGTCTCTGGTACGTCCGCCGCTCCCATATTGCCTTTATACTGATATAATCCGGTACCTGCGTCGCGCAGTCGGTGAGCGTGCAGCATTGGGCGATGGTGAAACTCGGGGATGCTGACCGCCACCGTGCGCAGATGGCAAAGAAGCGCATCCACAAGGAGTGGGCAGACCTGCAGAAGGAGGACCTGGGAAACATGGTCCTCGCGCCCAAGGGCGACGACATGTTCCACTGGGAGGCAAAGCTTGTATGCCCGTTCTCTGCCCTGCGCGCCGCCCGCCCACGCTCACCGCGCTCTCTGTTGCGTTTCAGCCCGGCCCGGAAGGCTCGGTTTACGACGGCGGTGGGCTCCTCTCGCGTTTGGCCATTGTGCTGGCCGGCTGACGTCCGATGCGCAGGCATGTTCACGGTCGACATCCAGCTGCCGACCGACTACCCGTGCGTGCTTCCCGTGTTCCGGCCTGCGCGTCGTGCTGACTCTCTCTTGTCTGCCATCCAGATTCACGCCCCCCAAGGTTTGCCCATTCAGCGCGCGTCTTTGTGGCGGCCCGGGACTGATCGCCAACGCGCTCGGCCAGGCCACATTTCAGACGCGCATATACCATATGAACATCGCCGACACTGGCGCCATTTGGTTCGGGCTACCCGCGACTTGGTCTTTCGGAGAGCTGACGATTGTGGAAAGCATTGACATCCTGAAGACAAATTGGTCTCCTGCGCTTTCGCTCCTCAAGGTCCTGCTGTCCCTGTCTTCGCTCTTGACCGACCCGAATCCGAGTGCGTCCGAGAACGCCCGTCCCTGACCATACCGCTTTCTGATCACGCGTCCTTTCATGCTTTCTTCTGCAGAGGACCCACTGGGTAAGTCCGGGCTCGGAAATTTGCATTATGAGCCGCTGATGGGCCGCATATACGCGTCTCTAGTCCCAAGCATCGCGAACCAATACACGCGCTCGCGCAAGAAACACGACGAGACCGCCCGCGAATGGACGCGTCTATACGCCATGCCCAAGGCCTACGTTCCGCCACCCTCCCCAGTGCAGAAGAAAGCCCCAGCAGCGCGTGCGCCTCGCGGTGCGCGGGCGCGTCAGGTGGCTGCGCCCGCGGCCGCATCGTCGTCTCGCGTTATTGAGATCGACGACGACGACGAGGTCGAGGTTCTTTCGACCACCACAATCAGAAGACCGGCTGCTGCTGTGGCTGGGCGAAGGAGGACGAGGGCGGATGCCGCGCTTGATGGGAAGCAGCGGAAGATACACCGAGCACTGGAGCTGCAGGTCGCAAGAGGAGGCGGCCGAATGGCAGTGCGAACGGGACAAGCATGCCTTCTGACGACGTGATTATTATCGATTGATGCTCTTCCCTCTCGATCTCGGGTTCTTGCCTTGCCGTTCACTTTCTACTGTACACCTTTATTCTCACACGGTTTAATTCCTCGCGCGCTCCTTCCTAAAACATATGTAACTCTCTGGTGGCTCAGTGTTGTATGCGTCTACGACGCGCCAATTCATCCAACCGGCGTGGATCAGGAATAAGAGAGGGGGATGAAAGGTCGGTCGGCTACGTCGGCTCGTCCCGCACCTCATCCTGACCGCATCCTTCTCCCAGTCCTCTCGTGTTTCCAGGAATCAAGAGTCCTCGCCGTCAGGCAGCTCATTGCGCGTGCCGCTCCTCTATGAGTCCTCGAGCAGTATCCGATTCGCCACCATCCATACCACCTCCGCTTCTGGACGCGTCGCCGCTCAGCGCCTCCTTTTCGTACTCATCGCCGGGTCTTCCCTTCACCGTAGCGGATAGCACACCAAAGAGTCTCTTTTGGAAGCCGCCCGCCGACGACGACTCCAGCGAGGTCGGCGTCGCAGCTGCCGCCCCTACCCCTGATCTGCGGCTCGTCGACAAGCTCAGCGCCCCCGCCCCAGCCAGCAAGCTGAAACCGCATCCCTCTCTGGGACCCGCGCCTAGCAGTGCTGCGTACCTCCAGCAGCCGTACTTCGGACTCGGCATTGCGTATCAGCCAACGTCCGCCAGGGATTCATACCCGCCATCTGATTTCGCCGCCGCCGCTCTTTATGGCGACTTGGACGAGAGCGGCGATCTCAGTGGCCAATCATCTGGTGGGCTCGGGAGGATCAAGAAACTTTTAACGCCGCGCAAAGGTGAGAACACGCGCGTTCAAAGTCCGCAAAGTGCTCACGTGCGCATACTGAAATATTGTTTTGACGGGTCTGAAGGCTCCAATGCGTCTCAGTCTTCCAATGCAACGAGTGCGATCTCGCGAGTTCTGGCGAGGATGAGCTACTTGTCGGATGATACGGAGCCATCCGTCGTCGTACCTGCTGCTGGTCGAATCCTCTCGCCGGAGACTGTCAACGACCTCCTTCCGACCGCAAAGGCGGAGCGTCGGCTCTCGCTTCCCGCGTCCCCTCCTCTTCCTGTGGCAGAGCGCTGGGCTCCCCGGAGGTTCAGCGACATCGCCGGTTCTCCCGAGGTGCTGCAGATGTCTCCAGGCCGGTGGGCTGCTCAGAGGCAGCGCGATTCGCAAGGCTCTCAGCTCTTCGGCCCGTCTCCAAGCGGTCAGATTCGCGCCGCATTCCTGGGATCCCGAGACGGAGATGAAATCGGTCATCTCTTTCAGGTCTCGCCGATGCAAACGCGCAGCGTGCTCGTCGCGTCGGCGTCGGCGTCTACGTCTGCCCCTGGCACCCCGGGGCCGCGATTCGACTCCCCAGTCCCGATGCGTACATTTATGGGAGGAACCCAGTCCGCGTCGTCCTCCAAGTTCTTCGAGATGTTCGACCCGCCTCTGCCTCTCAGTCCTGGACGCGATCGCGACGAATGTCATCCTCCAACGCCTCCGGCGCCCAGTACCCCGGCGCAGGGGCCGAAGAGCGCTACGCGTCAATCTACGCTGGAGGCCTCGACGATGTCCCCGAGCCCAGCGTCCCCTGATATGCGCGTGCTGCGAGCTTCGACTTCGCTGCAAGAACAGCTATTGCCGCCGCGGACGTCGCTGCCGTCTCATCTCTCTATCATCTCCAACGTGTCTACTCGGAAGCCGTCGCATCAGAGTAGTGGACAATGCACCCCAAGCCTGCGGGAGCGAGAGATCAATACTACTGCCCGGGCGATGTTCTTCCTCGGATTCATCGCGCCCTGGTGCTGGCTGATCGGTGGCTGGCTCGCGCATCGCCGTTTGCTCTCTTCGCAAAGGTCGAGTAAATACGTCCCCAGATTTATCTCCAGACGCTGGGCTGCATCTCACGCGGGACCGAACACTGGGATGGGGATGTCAGAGTTTCGGCTTGGACGCTCGCGCTCATCGACGGTCCTGTACGCCGAGAGGGCCCCTCCACGGTCGCCCCCCGCGCCTGCGGTTCCGCATACGACCCCTGCTATGGGCTACAGAGTGGACCTAGACGACCCGTGGGAGGCGCCGCAGTCGCAGTATGGCGCGCCTGCAACATACGATCTCGAGCTGGCAGGTTTGAGTCCCAGTCGTCTCGATCCTTGGGTTCGAAGGTGTCGCGTTGCGGCATTCGTGGGGTCAGCGATCATATTAGCTGCGTGTATCACTGCTGTCGGCGTCGCTCTTCACGTCGGCCTCGACCGGTGATTTGTCATGATCACCGCGGAGGTACGTAGCAGACGGCGTCAACGGACTTCCGGATGGGAACAACGGACTTCCGAGTTCCGAGTGTCCGTCATACCCAAGAGCTCTCTATGGTTATTTCTAGAGGTTTTATTTCTGTAAATTCCTTATTGTGTGCTTATGTCGTCGACATGTTGAAGTTCTCAGCCAGCAGTGCTATAAGCGGTAGGATGGACGTGAATAATCTGCGAGGATCCTACCGGCACTCACTCGGATGCAATCACCGGGCGCCGTAATCGCCGTTATAAAAGACGAACAACAGCAAATTGGTCCATAATCTACTCAACACCCTTTCCACAAGTATGCTCAGCAAGATCGCCACTGCTGTCTATGACGTCGCCATTATCGGCGGAGGACCTGCTGGTCTTGCTGCAGCTCTGGCACTTAGTAGAATTCATCGTCGTGGCATCGTGTTCGACTCGGGCAAGTACATGAACGAGCGTGCAACACATGCGCATACCATTATTGGATTTGATGGTCAGTGGGACGGCGCCTCCGGACTCTGGTTCTGAACTGATAGCAGTCTTCAGGCAAGCCTCCAGCTGAGATCCGTGCGACAGCGTGGAAGGAGATAAACGCCTATGGCTACATCGAGAAGGTAGAGCACCAGGTGCATCGCGTTGAGAATCTATCGTCGAAGCCGGAGGCCAACGGTGGAACGTTGTTCGACATTGACGGGCAGTGGAAAGCGCGCAAGTTGATCCTCGCGGCAGGTGTGCGTCCTCTTCTGCCAGAGATACCCGGTAAGCAGAGGCCGCAATGAGTCGTCCCAACTAGATTAAATAGGTTGTCAGGCTTTGCGGACGCATGGGGATACAAAATCTTCACGTGTGCCTTCTGTCATGGTGAGTCCGACCGTTCACTTCACGTTTGGGGTCAGTTTCATATGAGGCTCCATTACCAGGTCACGAATTCTCAAGCAAGCGAGGCGCAATCTTCGGCGCTGGATCATTGCTCCCGGGAAAGATGTTCCTTCAGATCAGCAAGGATTTGACGATCCTACTCAACGGCGAGGTCGTCGCCGAGGCGGCACAGCCTATCTTGCGCGGCCTTTCAGCGATATCCACAGCATCCAAGCCCGTCGTCATTTCGAACAAAGTCTCGCGCATCGAATATGAATCTGCGGCGAGCGAGAAGGTCAAAGTGCATTTCGAAGACGAAGGTGTCCATCCGGCCGACTTTGACTTCATCGTTTACATGCCGCGTACACAGGCGACCTTCGACGCCATTGCCGACCTCGGTTTGGATTACACTGATACTGGCGACATCAAGCTCCTGGCGCCGTCGGGCCATACGAATGTTCCAGGGATCTTGGCCGCCGGTGACGCTGCCGTCATGATGAAAGGGGTCCCAATGGCGATGGCGACGGGTATGGCAGCAGGCGCGGGTGCCGCGCATGATCTTGCTGGCGAAGATTTGCAGCATGCGGCAGAGCAGGCCGCGAAGACTTCAGCGTAATGGTATCAGTACGCAGGCCAATGTTTTGCGGGATCTCGATGTAATTCACACACATGTTGGATTTATGACTGGAAAGGCCGTTCTACAGGTTCACCAAACGTCTTCCGCGTAGTATCCAGGCCACGTAGCAAATGGAAAGCGAATAGAGGCCTAGAACGAGCATCGCCAGACTTGTCCCGGTGTACATCGTTCTCATCCCCAGGTTTACGATCCCAGTGCATAGATTAGCCTGGAGAAGAATTGAGCGGCAAGCTGTCGATTGTAGAATCACGTACAAGCAGGAAAAATATCAATCCGTTGCGATTTATGGCTTCTAAGAGAGCCGGTGCCTGCGCAATCCGGACTGGCAACGGCTCGACTAAGTCGATGTCCTTCGTGTCGTCTCGGGGCGCTCCAGCCGAGGCGCCCTGCGTCTGCAGCGTCTCGAGTAAAATGTATACGACAATAGCCGACGTGTTATACGCGGCAGTCCAAAGTACGTAGGGCAGGTTTGCCTGTAGGAGTCAGTCTACGTTGTGTAGATCCAGTGGCGACAGGACCCACCAAGCGCCGAGACACCGCCTCGTTACCGCGCGTGAACACAGTGAGCCCGACCAGCGACCACCAGACAATTGCGTAGGATAATATTTCCGTGGCAGTCTTGTAGTTATCGCGCTGGTCATCATATTTGGGAGAGGACGCGCAAGCTCGCTGTTTTCAGCGTTGAGCTTCAGCTGTCTCCGCATACGCCTGAAATACGAAGGTGAAGAAGGTATGACGAGCAGCCCCGTAAGGAGACCGAAGAGATGGATGGAAAGATATCCTGAAGTACGTTAAATTGAATGCCCATATAGCTAAGTCAATTACCTGGTAGCGATATGATCCCCTCTCTGTTCATGCTCAACCAGCCAGTTCTCGCAGCATTGAGTGCATAGTCCTGGAGTGGGGTGAAAGACAGCGCTAACTGGTGAACTAGAAAGGCAAGTATAAGCCTGATTCCACCCACAATGCACAGACGTACAACAGGCAATGCTGATCGCGAGAACCCCCACGTGGACACGCGCAATCAAGGGGTGTAGAGTACTTGCAAGGGTGGCAAGACTGCGAGTGTAATGAAGAAGTTCCAATGAACACCATATTCCGTCACGTGTTCCTGTGGGACGATAAGTTCGGCTCGTCTCGAGCTCGCCTGCAAAACTAACAGGATAATCTGTCCCTTTGACGAGTAGTACACGAATGATCCCCAGGACGGCAAGAGGCGTAACCTTTCGCAGCACGACGCCGAGTTTAGATAACACAGGCTGGTCTAGGTATGATGGGTTCTTGAGCACGGGCGATGCGCTCACGACGCCCTGCGAAAAGACGAAGGCGCCAACGCCGATATCCATCTACGCAGGATTAGCAACGTCGTTAGCGAATGCGCATCGCCATAGACGCACCATGGATGTTCCAAATGTTTCGCATTTGGCGAGGAAACGCGGGAAGACGGGAAAGTCAACGGCGAGAATAGCAAGCGAGGTGAGCAACATCATATGTGAGCGATAGGCAGTCAGCGCCGCTAGAGTATTGGATTTGGCGTGTTCAGTAAGCGCAGCTGTTTTCTGACCGCGTGTGGACGATGGGAAAACGCGCGCGACAAGGAACGTCAACGGCCATTGCGCAGCAAGCGTAAGTGCAGCGAGGACGAGGGGCCGTTGAGCGAAGACAGTGATAGACAACAGGACGGGAAGAACCAGAATGACCCATTCCAGTAGAAAGCTGACAGGTGGTTGGGCCTTCGCGAGCACCACATCCCCATGGACGCCCAGCGAGATCTGATGTCGTGACCAGAGTAAACGAGTCGAATCTCGCTAGTACGTGGGAGTGCGCACGAATGAAACCAACGAGATAAGATTTATTTGCGTAATCGAAGAGCCAACAGCACCAGAGACGAATGCCTCCTTCGCAGCCTTATAGTCGTGACCAGCCATCCTGTGGTAGGCCGAGTGCGCGCGGGCAGAGATGAAATCAAGGAACACGTCGATGCGCGCTTGCGACTCCGACACTGGCTATAGCCTCCTGCCCATCGCTAAGAAAATCGCAAGAACTCATAGGAATAGATATGAAACTATAAAGAATGACAGGAGATATGCGAAAACGGTGACAACAATTCTGGAACACGACTTTTCGTCCTATATCTAGCAGTAGAACACTACATTACTAACAAGTAGAGGCATGCAACAACATCCAAATCCAGGTGCGGCGCTCTGCACCTACATCTATACAGCATATTAGTTGCATGGAACCGATGGATGTTCGTATGAAAAAACATACCAGCCAAGCCCAGAACGCTTCCATCTTGTTCTTTGGTGGCGGCTCGTCGTAACTATTCATCTGTCAGTATCAAGCGATACAGCTGCGGGGCATGACTTGCGTATCGGCTTCGATAGCATCAAGGCCAGTCGTGAAGTCCATGTGCTCTATCGGTACAATCTTGCTCTTGTACACCAACTTCGCTCCGCCCCAAAGGACGAAGAAGCCGACGAATGGAAGGTAGCTGGGGCACACGTCAGCTTGATACCACCGCCCTCTCGATAAAAACCTACCCCGTAATGAACTGATCGACGGCCCAGTCTATCAAGCGCCATAAGTAACATAGACTATGCGGAAGTACATTCCCACTTACGGCCGTCAATGAACACTGTGAATTTGCTGAACTATCTGGCTGTCAGTTGCAATCCATCTAGTTTGACGATTCACGTACGAAGCAGAAGATGAAGCATGCAATGCCTGCATGACAGTCAGCTTCGCTAGACATCGATGGACAGCGTAGCGAGCATACCGGCGTAGTATGCGGCATAAGGTTGCAGTTTAGACGCGAAAGGAAGTGAGGCACGATCGATTCCTGAGAAATCTCTGTCAAGGCGGGCCTTTCTGAACTATGGAAGGACTCACCATGAGCCTTCATCCCGGCGTAGAAGCGCGTGTAGGTGATACAGATTCCCATCCTGATGCATAGGCTCAACGGGATGGCATGTGCAACACTTGAGGGCGTCTTACCAGGTGACCAATCCGGCTGTCGACGTCATGTTGGAGAACCAGCCGAAGACCTTGCCCGCAGAGGCACTCGTTGCCATGTAAGACAGCAAACCGAAGGCAGTGCAGAAAAGAATGGCAAGGAGCGGCAGGCCATTCTTGGTTGTGCGAGCAAAGATGCGCGGCGCGTTGCCAGCGAGGGAGAGGCCGTCTGAAGGATCGAATAAGAAGGGGGATACGAATAGACGCAAACAGAAGCTCACAAAGAGCACGCGAGCTCGTATACAAATCGCTGCTAGCAGCAGACCACGCGCTGGTCAAGAGAGCGGCGTTGATGATAGAGGGCAGGACCTGGTCGGATGATTACTCCCTGTCAACGCTGAAAAGTGAATACAATCGAACCTTGATCCCTGCGTTCTGAATGGCAATGACGAAAGGCGAGCCACGAGCATCCTCGGCACCGAGAGACAGACCGGGTTCGTTCGACGGTACAAGGAGACCGATAATGAAAGTTCCTCTGAAGAGATCACGTCAGTACCGCACCATATAAATTTGCGAATGCGCCAAACCCCATATAGAAGAGCAGAATACGGATGTAGACACGTTTGATGGCCTTCGGGAGGTTGCGCCTTGGGTTCTTTGCCTCGCCAGCCGCAATAGCAACGATCTCTGTGCCGATGAACGAAAACGCGGCCTGAGAGATGCATGCCCAGAATCCAAGGAATCTGCCGGTGGCGCCTAAAAACCAGGGATGAGATGAGGTGCTGGTCCCCACGCTGAAACGTACCGGGAATGTCAAGGTATTGAGCAAAGGGTCCAGGGTGTTTCCAGTATCTGAAACCAATCCTGTCGTGCGAGGGACCACCTCCGAGATCCAAAACGATACCGAGTATAATTAATCCCGTGATTGTGATCACCTGGATTTCGGCGCAGTTAGAGACAGCGATCAGGACTCGGATTCGGTTTGTTGACCTTGATCGACGCGAACCAGAATTCGGCCTCTCCGTAGGCCTTCGCACCTATCGAAAGAGGTCAACATGTGCTAGATGCGCGCCGGAATGATCGCACGGACCGAAAAGATTAATCAATACCGTTACGACGAGGCAGATAGTAATCCAAGCGGCGTTATTAATGGTGTTGTGTGCCCAGAAGTTGACGATAATCGCAGCCGCAGAAAGTTCCGCAGGCATGACGATGCTGTGGCGCGCATTGTTAATTACCTTCCTGAAGTGTTATGCACCGGGATTGTCAACACTCACGTCCAGTTGTACCTATTAAGCGCGGGCGGGTCAACATGGTCTGGTGACCCAACAGTATTCGTCGTACCAGTAGTTCCACCCCATGGAAAAGCTGAGAGCCGGTTCGACAAACCTCTCTGCCAGCTTGATGTGACCACCTTTGGGCACGTCAGGATGAATGGCACTGGGGCCGCAGTCTGTGATCATGCGCACCCTCGATGGGCAGATACGCGACCATCTTGGGAAATTGATCAACAACTCTCCCGCGAGCAGTGGCAGACACGACAGACCTCTCCGAGACTAATCATGACAGAGAAGCAGACTGCGCGGAATGAGACGGGCTTGCCGTGGAGGAATGACAGAAACACGCGCCCGTTCCGACGATGCTGTAAGCCAGGAAAAGGCCCAAGGGCCCGCCATTGCCTGCGCATCCGGTCAGGTCTCCACCTTGGGACTGTGATATTATGCGGACTCAGGGCAGAGGCAGTTCCGACGAAGAGACCCTGTTCGCGACGTAAGGGAACGCAGAGATAAGAGCGTGAGGGAGGTGTCGCGTACAGTGCCAATGACACCGCCAATACTGTTGGACGGCGGGGGGTCAGGACGCGAACTGCACAGTGAGATACGGCGCGTACCTAATCATGGCAATATGGCGGTTCTTGAGCTGGCGCACGAGCTTCGGGGGCGCGTCGAGCGACTGGGAGTGGGTGGACCAGACTTCGGCCTCGTCATTTTTTGCGGGGGCATCGCCTTTCTCTGTGCTGCCCGTGGCGTCGAACTGCTTGGACGGCGGGGGCGAGTGCGAGGACATGGTGGTGGGATAAGGAAGAGGAAGAGAAGCGGGGGGATGGAGATAGCGGTCCTGCGCGCCTCCCTCGGATTCCGGAATACTTATGAGCGCTCTGAGCCGCGTCCAAAATTATGTCCCACGTGGCGGAGCATGTGCAGCGCGCCATCACCGCATCACTACCTCCGTCCCGCCCGGCCGGCCATCTCCTCCGTCGTCACGTCGGCGCTGACCCGCGCGATCTTGGCCAGGCGATGCTCTCTCCATGACCCAAGGGAACGACATCCTGCACACTACACGGTCCCAGCGAATTGCCTTCTTCACCCTCTGCACCTTCGGCCAGGTATGTCCGTCCTCCGGCCTTAGCGCTCGTTTTCGCCGCGCCCCCGTGCATCACGCGCAGCGCAACTCGAGAAATCTGTCACTCATGACACCGACTCCCAGGTCCTGCTCGCCGCCTTCCTCCTCACCATCTGCTTCGCGAAGTCTACCAGCCGCAGGGATGCCACCGTCCTCAATCTCTCATGGGCAATACTCTTCTGGGGCATCGGCGCAAAGTCCGTGCCAGTCGAATTTTCGCCGACGAGACGCTCACCGTCCCTTCAGCCTGCTCCTTTACGCCGGCCATTTCACGCTCGACTATCAAGATCATGAACCGCCACTGAAGCTCTGTATCGCGCAGGCCGTCATAATCTACACTACAATATGTAAGTATCACGCTTTGCGAATCCCTTCCCAGTTGACAAAAAAAATCTCGCAGCGATGTATGTATTCCTGCCCCTGCACCGCGACTCATGATAGACGCCTGAACTGAACCATCGAAAGGGCCGCTACGTCGGTGTTTTGCTTGGTCCTCCATGTCAGTTGCCAAATTCATCACCAAGATAACGTCGCTAACAATTGGTTATCTCAGCTTTGGTTCAGTGTGCATTCCCCAAACGTCGAACGTCCATCCTCGTGGCGCGGTCCTCTGGTGAGCGCACCACGCACAGCGACCTTGTGTTTCCTCATACGTTGACAGCTCTGGGGATTGCCTCATGTCGTTGGTATCGGCATGTTCGTTTTCAGCTTGGCTGTATGTCGAACTGCTTTTCGTCGGCAGCGACGCTAACGACAAGAAACCAGCGGGGGATAATCACTCCTGAAACTGCTATTCTCGCGCGTGACGGAGTGTATTGCTCCATCGGGCCCCCCGTGTGCGTCGGCAGCTCGCTCTGCTTTGCATGACTCTCATCACCGAGAATGATAGCGGAGCTGTGAGCTCCAGCGTTTGCGGGCTCTTCATTCTTTTCGCCCTTATCTTAGAAGGTGATCAACCTCGACAGGTGAGATTCATGCTGATTCAATCCCATCCAGCCCACCTTGCAATAACTGTCCTGTCACGTGGCCGTTCGCGCCGAATGGCGGAGCTGCCCAGGGACTTCGTTGTCCGCCTAGTCATTTACAGCGCATATGCTGTCTTTACGCTGATCGCCGCCGCCCTCCTACTTTTCGTCACGAGCGTCATCCCGTTCATTTTCATGTCGAGTCTGCCTCTAGTCGTTTTCATCCTCTTTGGCACAGGCCCCGACGTCCTCCGGGTTTGGTTCTGCCAAACCGATCACGGTGTCGCTCTGGGATCGCATGGAGAATCGACCGAGCTCAGCGATCGTACGCGGAAAGAAGGTGGACCTACGACTGTGAGCTCTTTTATTCAGCTTTCTCTGCCAGTGTCTCATTCTCCAACAGTACCTTACGACACCATATTCTGTCATGTCCGGGTCGGCATGGGAGGTCTCTCGTGCTTAGAAACAAGCAGCACACCATATAACTTATATGGTCATGTATACGGAGGATATGTACAACAAACATTAGCGTTGCTCACGAGCGCTCACTGTAAAGTCTCGACTGAAAGTCGCTGAACGTTGGGCGCGACGCGAGCGCTGGGATCGACATCTCCTCCTTACTCCCCCCACTGGCACGACAATCAGGGGTGATCCGCATTGCCCTGCCTTCTCGAATTCGCGATCTTCATACTGAATGCAGTCTTGCGTTGCTGTGCATTTGCCCAAACATCCACCTGTGCTGCGTGCTTCGCGTAGGGTCCAAGCCGATGCAGGGCCGCTCGCCCTTGAGGATCAGTGCCCGCTCAAAGCGGCCGATGATGCTCTGCAAGCTGACGACCATCTGGCAGATGGACGTGTGCGCCACCGCGCCTTCAATGGTAGCCAATGGAATACCCACCTAGAAATAAGTGCTGGACCGTCCCCACATCAGCCTGTGCCTCTTTGCGTCCTGCGCCACTGTACAATCACTAGCTCCCATGGCGGGCTCGGACAGTATGCTGCTGGTGGCATTCTATGCTCTCAACATGACTGGCCAAGTAAGCGGCTGCCTTCGAGGCTAGCGCAAGCTTTTGACAACTAAAATGCAACTAAAACTGATGCAGATACTTCTCATTCTTTTCCTGCTCACCGTCGCTCTTTGTCGCCTGAACAGGGATATGACACTAATTAATGTGCGTGTGGCTACACAAGTCAATGCGCATGGTCCGACTGCATAGCAGGTTGTCATTTCCATGGTCATCTTCTCTACAGCTTGCCTGTTGTAAGCCGGGTTATTGTCTTCAGCATCCCATCTGCTGAGCTTTTTATAGATTACTCTACGCGAACGAGTATCGCGGATCCCCACCACAATTCGGCCTATGTCTCACGCAGGCATCTCTAATCTATGCTTCACTTGCGATGCAAGTTGACCTTCATTGCCATTATAGCCTTGCTGATTGGGTTCTAGGGGTGCAACGGGTGTCTGCTGCCTTTTCTTTCAGGTAAAACGGTACGCTAACGAATGACACGTTCTAACCCTGAGACAGCTCTGGGAAAGCGTGCATAATACCTCCAACATTGCTCGAAACGCTGAGAAGCTAAGGCTCCTGCTACGCGTACGTGCGTTCCTCGGGAACCCGACTTATGATCCTCTGATCGTCTCGCGCTTCAGCTTGTCCCGTGGCTGGCGTTTTTCGGCATGCTTTTCACGTCGCTCATAGTTGAGTCCGTCGTTACGCGAGTTACAGCTCACCAACTGGACTGTAGGATGGATTGCGACGTCGCAGCGAGGTTCAGCTGGCTCGCGACTTTTTTATTGCTCGGCTTCATCCACGGTGTATGTGACCAGGTCCTGAACACAGTGATCATGTCTCACACCGTACCCAGCGGTTACGCCTCGTGCATCCTCTGCGGCGTCTTCATGGTGGCTTCCGTAATACTCGAAGGTCCGTTCAAGATGCGGAGCCCACACGAACGCTGATATTTCCCGTGCTCCATAGTTCACGTGGTATTCTCGTTATTCCGCTCTTGGAGACTACGGACTCTGCGAAAGGACCTTCTGCCCCTCGATCTTATGGTTCGTCTGGGAATTTTCAGGCACGCATCATCCGTTCCGCCGCATGTTATGGACATTGACGCGGGGGACAGTATTTACGGGGCGCTATGTGTAACGTACGCAAGAGCGCGCGACACCGTCTCGTACATGTTTCTCAAACGCACCAGTGCGGCAGTGGTGCTTATCTGGTTCTCGACCCATGACTCGCCCAGGTACCCTTTCATATTCATGTCAACGCGTGAGTGGCTCCCGCCGACAGAGACGCGGGCGAGCCGCTCAAATGACTCTCAGTGCCAGTTGCTATTTGGGTAAATAATACTCTCAGTGCCTGTACTGTTGATCTGAACATTGAACTCTCAGGTCGTGTTTGGTACACAAAAGGTATACACCGGCGGAAGAGCTGACATTTTGCCGCGCTCACCAACCACGCAGGACGTCATGCGTGTCTGGGCATGTCGGAGAGGAGCCATATTTGACGGCATAGGCTCTGGGACATCATCCACTGACAGGTCAACAGCTGATCGAGCGTCGAAAGCGCTGGCACAGCCTGCTGTACGCTGCTGCCTCAGTACGCCAGCTCCCCAACTAACAAGTGAGCCACAGACCATGTTGACCAACCCGTATTCGTTCGTGATGAACGAGACGGTATTTAGTCCAACCTGCCAGACACAATTTGACGCTCCAGAGGCAGAGGGACACCTGTACCAGCACCACGCTGTGGACACTGAGAGACTATCGCATCCCCAGGCTAACGGACAGCCTGCGAATGAGGAAAACATTTTATGAGAGAGGGTGACCATCAATTGAATTCCAAATAAATTGATGGATTTGGACAATAAATAACCATAAAACATATCAGACTGTCGTTCTAGTTCCATCCTCTCATATATGCCCGATTTTGCATTTAAAGCCAGTGATCGCCAATTGCAGCCGAAGAACTGAGATGGTGGGAAGGAGAAAAACATCTGCCTTCTAGCCGACTTGAACGACTGACCTCGTCATTACTAGTGACGCGCTCTACCAACTGAGCTAAGAAGGCATGTTGCAATTACTCCCAATCTTAGCTATAAAATTTTTTTCCTCCTAAACTCACTAGACGGCAATGGCGGGCCGTGACTGACGGACCGTTCCCCCACTTGCACCTGACCTCGATTGAAGGAGCTGCTACAAAATGGACTGTCTAGATCGTCGCTAGCAGCACTCTGCTACCTCTCTCGCTGTATCCTGAATTCGAAATGGTCAAGATCATAGGCTGCAAGACGCATGGTACGCCACCTTCCTTATCCCTTTCCAGTACTCACAGCGTTCTTCTCTTTGTGCATTGATCACTTGAATTCACAACCGCTTGCCGCCATAATATCTGATATCGCCCTTGCTGCTTGGATTCTGCGTTCCCATTCGACCCTTCTGCAACTGCTTCACTCAGATGTCCGATTCCCTACGTCTCTCAGCGGCGACGGCACGGACGCGATGAACACGGACTGCGATTATTCAAGCGCCTATGTCGTGCTGCAAACCGATGGCGACCTTGTCGGCTACGGCATGACCTTCACCATCGGGCGGGGCAACGAGATCGTGAGCACGCTCACTCGAAACGACATATGGTCAGCGAGACACATTGCGTTCGATAGGTATGCGACGCCATTAAGCTTGTTGCCGACCGCCTGGTCGGTAAGGACACTGAAGTGCTGTTCGAGAACATGGGTGCCGCCTGGGACCTTCTCACCGGCGACCCCCAGCTACGCTGGATCGGGCCTGAAAAGGGTGTCATTCACATTGCCACCGGCGCCGTGGACAATGCTCTCTGGGACATGTATGCACGCTCCAGGAACAAGCCGTTGTGGAAGCTCATCGTCGATATGAGCCCGGTACGTTACATCCTTCTGGTCACACCTGAACGCTAAGCTTGGGGAGTAGGAGGAAATTGTGAAATCAACGGCGTTTAGGTATATCACGGACGCAATCACCAAGGAGGAAGCGCTGGAGCTGCTCAAGGCCAAGGCAGCAACCAAAGCTGAGCGTGAGAAGACCGTGCGCGAAGTCGGGTTTGTCGTGAAGCTTTTCACTTGCACCCATGCTGAAGAGCTGCACAGATACCCTGCCTATGTCACGTCTGCAGGCTGGCTGGGGTACACGGACGAGAAGGTCGCGCGACTGACGAAAGAGGCCGTTCAAGCCGGTTTTAACCACTTCAAAATGAAGGTCGGCGCGGACAAGCAAGGCGACCTGCGGCGCGGGCGTATTATCCGTTCCGTAATCGATGACCCGGCCAATCTACCAGCAGACCACAAGGGCGTTGACCCGGCGAGCATTGCGGGCAAAAACGCGGGCCCTACAGGCGCTGTTCTCATGATTGACGCGAACCAGGTTTGGGATGTTCCGCAGGCGATCGAATGGGTGCGCGACCTGAAGGAGATCAAGCCGTGGTTTATCGAGGAACCCACCGCGCCAGACGACGTGCTTGGGCACGCCGCAATTCGTAAGGCACTCAAGCCGCACGGCATCGGCGTGGCGACGGGCGAGCATGCGCACAACCGCATCATTTTCAAGCAGCTGCTGCAGGCGGACGCTATCGATGTCTGCCAGATTGACAGCTGCCGCCTCGCCGGCGTCAGCGAGGTGCTCAGCGTGCTACTCATGGCTGCTAAGTTCGGGGTGCCCGTGTGCCCGCATGCTGGCGGCGTCGGTTTGTGCGAATATGTCATTCACCTCAGCCTCATCGACTATATCGCCGTCTCGGGCACCATGGAGCGGAACGTGCTGGAATTCGTCGATCATCTCCACGAGCACTTCCTCTATCCCTGCTCAATCAACCAGCGCGGCAGGTACAATGTTCCAGACCAGGCGGGAGAGGGATATAGGTTTGTGGCTTTTGTTTTCTTTGTCGGGTCATCACGCTGAGAGCGGCTTTGCAGCATCCAGATGCACGACAAGAGCATTTCGGAGTACGAGTTCCCCAACGGGACATACTGGCAATCGAGAAAATAGATGCAATCATGTACAGTACAGCTGAGAAATTTTTACGTCTCGACGCGCCTCGCTCTCACTCTCTAAGGATAAAGCTCCGATGCAAAGAAATATGCCACTCGGCCACTCACGCTGATCCCCCTTTACGCTACTGAGATGCCCCCACGTCACCCACGGCTCCTCTCCACGGTGAAAACGCGCGCGCGCGATCCCAAAGACCCGCCTCTCCAACCCTCTCGAGAACGAGAGCCAGAGGAGAACAGCGAGGTTGCATGTCGGAGAACTCCAGCGATCGAGCGCGTGTCCATGTGGGCAGTCTGGCCGTAGTTCAGCCGGTACGAGAGACCGTCTCAACCACCCGATTGCGCGGGAGGATGCAGAGGGCGGGGAAATCGGAGGTGCAAAGACCAGCGTGAATAGCTGAGGCGACGAGACTGAGAAAGCCTTCTCGGCCTCCGTCCCAAGCTTCAGTGCGAGTTCTGGCGACGGCGTTTCGAGAATGATGGAAAATGCTCTGAAGGAGCGGTACCACAGCACCAGAGACTCCCCACATGCCTTGCCAACGGGCGGCCCAAAACTAGCGGGAGGTTCTGAAGGACGCGTGGAGCGTAATTCCACGACGAGCCCAAGTTCGCGCACTCGTCGTGACAAGAAAGTTTCGACACATCTTCTGGCGTAAGAATCGACCCACGACGGTGGCAGCCAAGTTATGCCAGTCGAGGAGAGCATGGGATCCTGTACGGAGTTCCGGCTGATAGGCATCATCGATTCAACTGCGGGATGGCCGTGCGGTTCGGGTCGCTGGTAGACGTCGAGGCCCTTGTGATAGTGCAGAATATATGCTTGATATAGTATTCGGCAGAAGGTGAGGAGCCAGGAAAGTGGTGTAGAAGCGACGGTTTGGAGCATGTTCGGTGTGGTCAAAGGAATCATTGATACTGCGTGTTGATGAGTTGTGATCCTCAAGCGTGCAGGGCATTCGGAGGTGAGAAGATTCAGGCGGATGCGCGGAAGCCCAGGAGATGCCCCGGTTCCATGGACCCCGGAGCGGTGGGAACCACGACGGCGCACTCGTAAAACCCAGCTCGTTCGCAGAATGGAGAGACGTGAAACTGCTTTGGAAAGATCCACGCATGGTCAAAGCTGGTGCGTACATCAGTCAGTACAATACTACAAGATTATGATGTGCTTTACCCTAAACTCCTTCCGCGCGTCGCAGACGCAGCATCGACCTTGAGAGCGTAAACATGACGTTCGCCGAACGTATTGTGTACCTAAGAAATTGTTGTCGGGGGTTGGGACGCACTGGTTTGAACACCTGCGCACCTCGAGGACGACAGTAATGCATAACCCATCACTGTTGTAGCAAAAGTACACAGTGAGGGGATTCATGTCGACGCCGAGGTAAGTCGGCATGGTGAGCATCCAGACATCGTCTAGAGAATCCGCGACGCCATCGATATCGCGCCTTAGGACATCTCGCAGTGCAGATCCAATCGTAACGCCTTCTGCGGAGGCTGAGAGGAAATTCTTGGGCGAGATGCCCGCACATCGCAACCGCATTGAGCCATATCCAAAGAGTCGTCCCGCGCACAGATCCAGCTGGTGAGCTTCCAAGTATCTCAGGGATAACAAGAGAGACTGTGTGGTGTATAGGAATTCGTGCTGTGACTTCTCGGGCAAAAAGCGTCGATGGAAGACCGAGTTGGACAGAATGTAGCCGTGTGAGATGCTGTTAGCAGCACTGCCGGGCCGTCTGTAGCGGTGATAGAGCGCGAGCAAAGACGCCATACAGAGGAGGAGGGCAGCGATGCAGCCGGCGGTCATTGGTGGCGAGGACCGTGCGCGAAAGCGGGGGCCAGGGGTGAACTAGGCGAGCGATCTACGAAACGGCGTATTTGAACATTCGGCAGCAGACCTTTTGGCCGTCGTTGTCATCGTCAGCTCGGCTAATGGAAAGACGTCGTCGGCTCGATCTAGGAGGCTTCATCGACAGTTTGTTACGACGGTCAGACCGGTCGGACTTGCCGGGCGACACAAAACAGCGGACTCGGATGCATTCGCGGCACACGACTTTGACTCCGCGCCACCGATGCCCAAGAGCTCGAAAAAACGCAAAGAAAAGGCGGCAGACTTTTCAGTCAGTCTGTTGTGCGCTTGCGCTGCTGGGCTGGGGATTTAACGCGTCGCGTAGAAAGCAAAGCTCAAGCTCGGCAAAGGGAAAGCTGCAGCTGCGAATGCGGTCGACACGTCCTTCAAAGCGCGATGTGAGTCTTATTCCCAGCACGAGCCCCTTGCAGCGCCTTTCTGACATCGCAGCGTAGCAATTGCACTACCTTCGCAAAGTATCACTGCAGATAAAGGCGACGACGGGGCTCCCAAGACACGCCGAAATCTGAGCATAGACGAGCTTTTCGTACAGCTCAAGCATTACAATGCCACCGTCCGCAAAGGTACATACTCTCTTCAGCGTTCCTTTTTCCAAGGGGTTAAACTTGCGTAGACGCTATTTCTGGACTGAAGGAGCTCCTGAAGGCGCATCCTCAACTCCTCGAGAGCTCTCTCACTCAAACGTTCCGATTTTGTGCGCCCTTGGTTACAGACGAGGTATGCCCTAGTTGAAGCATGTTTTTGACGGCCCTAATAAATTATGCAGGATGCGTCAGTGCGCAAAGCGCTCTTGTCGTTTTTCTCGTGGTTTTTTGAGTCGGTCTCGCCTGTCAGCATTGTCGTCCTGTTGTGGCCTCTGGTACTGACCTTATTTCAGGACACCGTGCGGCCCCATGCCCCGGTTCTCCTCCTTTTTGTGACTTCGGCACAAACACATATCTTCCCGAGATTCGCGTCGACGGTGTTC
This sequence comes from Auricularia sp. M12, assembly GCA_037042885.1. Classification (NCBI taxonomy): domain Eukaryota; kingdom Fungi; phylum Basidiomycota; class Agaricomycetes; order Auriculariales; family Auriculariaceae; genus Auricularia; species Auricularia sp. M12. The sequence goes on from CM073214.1 coordinate 2,013,873, forward strand.
GCTTCCTCGATGTACTGCTCGCCGCGGTGCCCGACGTTGTAACTCGCGGCTGGTCCGAGGCATCTGGCAACACAGGCAGTGCTGCTGACGGTCGAAGAGTGCTCAGTGGATATCTGGCCCTTTTGAACGCTAGTTCTTCTCGTGGCGAATCCAGTGGTAACCGTGGGCTGGTTTCGCTCTTATCAAGCGGCTGATAATCTTCCTAGACACTCCTCCAACATCAGGCGCTGTCCTATCACCTGCTGTAAGCTCCTGCCACGTACCTGTGTTGCTATAAATTCAGCTTTGCAGTCCAGGTTGCTCGTACTTGCGCTCTCTATCCGTGTTCATGCGTCATGCAGTTGGCGAGGAGGAAAACAATTCTTCTACAATTCCAACCTGGTTTTTTGCGCCATCTTTCAACACCCATCAAGCATTCGAATCCTTTCTTCGGGTGTTCGAACAGTCCTCTTCCGATCAACAAGTGACCATCTGGAAACCAGACGACGAAGAGCACGACAACGGAAATGCATTCTTAGCCGCCGCGCGTGCCAGCTGCTGGGAATATCTGCACCTGACCGAAGCAGCAGAAGCGACTTCGTCAGCGCAGGCAAGCTCAGCATCGACATCGTCTGGATACTCGTCAGCATTACGCACCGCCGTAAGTACACCCGTAGGTCCTTCATAAATGACTCAGCATTTGACATAGGCATTGGCACACTCCATCCAACCTATGCTTACTGCAGCCTTCCTAGAAGGGGCGCCGTCGTTGACGTCTATCCAGGCTCGCGCAGCGCCATCAGTCCAGATGGATATCGACACTGTAGTCGTCGTCGCGGAAATTACGCGAACGCTCTACGCGCAGATCTTCCGTTCTGGGGACCTGGTATGCTGCTCTATGGTACTTGTTCTTCAGTCGGTCCTTCTAACGCTCCCCTCCAGCGCGGGGAGCCGGTACACACAGCCATGTCCGACCTTCAATCTCTATTAGGGTACATGGAAAACTATTTCCCCTTTCATGTATCAGGGAGTGACCACCAAGTGGGCCCCAAACCATTTGAGTGACAACACGCTGACGCGGACTAGCTCGCAACCTCGGCGCAACGACTTAATCTCATCTATTGCGAGCTTACAGGTCTGTACGCATTAGAGCACAATGCATCAACCTCCGCTGCGAATGAGGACCACCGCGCCCGTCCAAACGGAAAAGGAAAGCAGCGGCGACGTCCGCTCGAGATTACTGCGCAAGTGGAAAGGATCTCTGACTTTGTAATTGGACTTCTCGACACGGTGCGTACATCTGTACATCCATCCACGCACCTTCTTGACCGTGGTTCAGAGCAAAGTCGCCTACTCCCTATCCGCGGATGCTTACCGTTCCTTATTACCTAGCATCTGGTCGTTACTGAACTCGTCTAATTCATCGTCATCGGCGAACTCGACTCAAGACGAGGTTTTCTCTGCGACCGTGCAGCATGCGATCCAGTGTTCGACATCCGGGCCAGTCAAGCCTTTAGCGACGTCCTTTGTAGCCCGCTTGTTACTTGTGAGAATGTCCCGCTTCCTTTTCACAGCAAGCTCACCGATACCTACAGCTGCAATCTGAGCGTCAATATAATGGCTTGTTCCGCCTGCCTCCGACGCTCTCGCCACACGTCCAGCGATGGCTGGCAGAACTTCCGAAGCTGTGCTGGGAGCTTGGAGATACCAACCTGGCGTTGACAGAGGTCGATAACTTGCTACACCCGTCGTCACTGCTCACCATTTTACCTCTAGACGATCCTCGTCTTCCTGCTGCGATTCTCGCAACGTTCGGCTCAACCCACTGCGGTCAGTTGATGCCTTTGATTGGTGGCCATGGTACTTACTATTTGCCGAAGGTTTACAATACTATGACCAGCCGTCTGTGCCCTTACTTCATGATCACTCACCAAACGCGAGGCAAACTACCAGGCCCGTTTGCAAAATTGCGAACCGCCGCATGCTCGCAGGGCGCAGGGAGTTTGTCGCGACTAGCTCTGGATGTGGCAATCACCCTCGCCCGGCACGGAGACTCTAATGAGTTGCGGACAGCTGTCGCATGGGCGGTCAATGATACTGATGAAGCTGGATACGTTCTGTAAAGCAGGCGTGTTCCACAACTTGCAGAACGCCCGTTGACCCGCGGATAGTCGGTACAACTTAGGGCTCATGTACGTAGTTATAGGACAGCTATGCAGGATGATTGATAAACAAATAAGAGACGAGAGAGAGAGAGAGAGAGGAAGGAGAGGACATTGCATGAACCCATGAGATAGTTTTGACACAGATGCGGATCCGGAGAGGACGAACGAGCGTGATACAGCGAACGAGTGTGAGGCTGAGCGACGATGCGGCGAGGACAGGTAATTCGGGCATGATTGAACTATGGATGAATGCAGAGGGCCAGTGAAGTGTGTAATAAAACAGATTCCAAATGATCAGACGGCGAGGTGCATGGGTCATGACTTCAGGGCAGGGACATGAAGGTTGATAGCTATTGAATTCAGTGTGAGTGACTGATTCAAGCTTTCACGGTAGAAGGCATACCGCGAGACCAGGTTAGCGCCTCCGAGGACGACGTTGTGTCGAAATATAGTATGGCCTTGTTATCGACGATGCGCAAGACTAAAGTGACCAGTGTTAGTTAAGGCACCAGCCCTTCTTGAGGGCTCACCATTGCCATGAACGACGCTCGCCGGTTGGGGAAGAGTCTGCATGCGCAAGACCGCCCAGAGGTCGACTAATGTGTTTGGATCCTTTCCACCTGACGGATCCTTGCATAAGACGAGGAGATCGTTGCAGAGGATGGCAACGAGGTATCTCGGAGTAAGCTCCGGGATGAGACAGTCCACTTGCACAGTTGTCTTCTCGCCACCCGGATTCACCACATCACAGGCGGTCACTGATTTCCTGACGACGCGTGTGAGCAGGAGGCGCCCGTCCATGATGAGCCGACTATCGAAGTCTGTCAGCATCGTAACAATATTGCGCTATGGAAACGTACCGATGGGGTTGCACAAGCGGGCTGGGAAACTTGCCACGAATTCTGGTCTGCCAGTGCACCAACTTTTTGCGCCACTCTGCATCACGCTTGCCCTCGTTCATGTTATTCGCAAGGGACGAGATTTCGTTGAGGGCGCGGTCGAGGGGGTCATCGTAGGTATTCGGCTTCGGAGGCGTCGCGCGAACCAGTTCCTCTAGAAGAAGGCGGTACCGCGGTATACGCTGAATAGGCAGCAGAAGGTAACCTTCCAAGTTGAGCTGACTATGGCGGGGATGAACGCGACACCGTTTCAAGTACGCCTTGATCCTCTTGCGCTGATTTGTCGACAGTGAGGATGTCGAAAGATCCATGGCAGTTGGCGGCGAAGGAGGGCTGCTCATGTTCGGAGTAACGGCGGGCGTGGTAGTCTGAGAGCGCGAGCTCTTCGTCCATTCCTTCAGGCGGTGTAACGAATTATCAAAATTGCTGCAGGAAGTGAGTATACTGGCCAATTCAAGAGATGTCAGACGTACTTAATGTATGTGGAATACATCTTCATGAATGCAGCATGCGAGAGGAACACATTGGCGATGGTAATGGCCACCATCGTTGACACATGTCCGTCCTCGTCGTCGGAGCCAGCAAACAGAGGCACAGCAGCGGCCTCCAATGCAGGCAGGAAGGAGTCTTTGTGGAATGTCCAGAGGCTCTCCAGGCCGTTAAAAACGATCTTGCGCTCTTGGGGCGGCACAACAGTCTCCTTCCCACTAGTGTTACCCAGCACCGAAACAGGGACGGCAGCTGGCTTGATGTATATGTCGACGAGCTCTTGCAAACCTTTGACATAGGTGCGCTCCGTCCTATAAAGAAACGTCAGTAATCAATAGACTGAATAATTCGCAAAACGAACTCGACGATTTCGCGGACAATCATAGCGCGCCTGGACTTGTCTTCCTTGTACTTCCTATCCTCCGCATTCCCTTCCGCGCCGTCCTTCGGATCCGAAGATGAACTTGCAAACGAGCCGTCGGAAACCACACGTTCGCCAATGGTCGGTCTGCGCTGTCTCAGCGACGGATCATCCATGCCCATACCCATTCCCAAGCTCATGTCCTGGCTGAGCGCAGTCAACAAGTTTACGCTCGACGTCGCCGTCCCGTTCACCGAACCCTTGCTCACGGCGCTAAGGTCCGATAAATCTCGTAAGTACGCCATAACGGAGCGCAAAGCTCGCGTTTGTGGGGTCCCGCTCATTCGTGGATCGGGGGGCGTCGCACTCTGCGGCGTTGGCTCCGAGAACGGTGACTTGGCGTCCAAGTCGGGATCCTCATCGCCTACGACGGTAGTGTTCCTTGACGAGCTCGGAGGGATTGACAATGGCGTAAGTGTGTCCGCTGTGGAGACGACGATGGGACGGTCGAGAGGTAAAAACGAGCGACGCTTCGCTGAACGTGGGGTAGGGCCAGGAGGCATAAGGAATGGCGAGGGTGGCGACAATGCTGGAGAAGGCTGCAATGACTGCGCAGCGGGAATGGCTAGGTTGGGCACTGAGGGCTGGTTGCGGAGTCCAGGAGAGGGATTTGGGCTGGGATTGAAGGAGGAGGTGGCAGAGGATGAAGCCGAGCTTTGCAGCCCTAAAGCGGACAGATCAATGGCGGATTCGCTGGGGAGACCACGGCGTATCGGTGCCATCGGTTCACTGGCGCCGCCGCCGGCAGTCCTTGGACGCGGTGGTGACACCGTATTCGGGGTGGTGGACCCTTCACCGCGCCCCATCTCGCCTTTGAGTTTGCCCATGCTCATCTTCTTGAGGAAGCCCCATCGACCCTGCTTGGTGCTCGCATTCGCATTCTTGATGTGGCTGCCACCATACCCTGGCCCCCCCTCATTATCCATCGTCGCCCCTGCAGTAGATGGAAGCGGCGTTGCCTTGTCGTCCCACAAAGATGTCGTCGTGTTTGCGCGCGCCATGCGACGGCGGCTCGACACGGAGCCATATTGTGACGCACGCGAGTCTGGATCCTCGTTGACGTCGAGTTCGGCGTTCAGATTTGCAGGGAAAATGTTCTGGTAGCGCGAAGCCGCGGACGATCCGTTGCGAGACATGGGCGGTCGTTCTGGCCGCTCGGCCGATTCCAAAGCCATACGGAGCTCTGCGGCAGAGCGCATGCGACGAAGCGAACCACGCGAGGACGTCTGCTCGTCATCGGACTCGCGCTTCTCTGCGGCAGCAGCACCACGAGAGGAGCCTGCGGGCTCTAGCGCGGCCAGATGCTGTACAACGGCTGGGTTTCGAGAGGGCCTGCTGGGTGCAGTCCCCCTTCGTGTCAATACATGGCGCTCCGACGTGGAGCCTGGCGACCCGGGCGAGGATGGATGCTCGTACATTGACTTCGAGTTGGACTGAGGCGGCGCATTGCGATTGCTATAGTCCGAGTACCTGACCGTCTGATCTTCATGGTCTGGCTCAACATTGGGAAAGTACGAGGAAGTGGCCGGGTCCGCGCTAGGCGGTGCCGAGTCGTCTAATATATCGTCTGATGGGTAGGTTCCCAGCGCGGGCGTGTTAGGCGGATACATGGGCGTCATCGGTATCTTGGTGAGCAGTGGTTGGACAAGAGGTTCCCAAGGCCCTGTGAACGGGTTGCCGTCCACAAGCAAGGTCTCCAAACTCGGCAACAAGCATAGCCAAGCTGGCAGCGCGTGCAGTTTGTTGCGCCGGAGACTGAGAGTGTGAATATTGCTCAAGGAGGCGAGCGAGGGTGGGATCGAAGACACCTGCAATCCGGTCGAGTCCGCGATGAGAACGCGCAGGGAGGTGAGGTTCGAGAGGAAGCTCGGGAGTGCGCGGAGCGGGTTCGCGGCGACGTTCAGCTCCTCCAAGTTGACGCATGACGCGAGCGGCGGCGGGAGAGTGACGAGGAAGTTGGCGGAGATATCGAGTGCTAGCAGCGAGCTGCTGATGCTCGGGAGCGTCTGCACCAAAAATGATGGCAGTTGGTTGGGCGTGAGCGATGAAGCGAGCAACAAGTGCGTTGTCCCTAGACGCTGATCAGCCAGGGGTGAAGAGAAATGTGGAATGGACACGAGGCATACCAGGCATGACCTGGAGCGAGCCGACAGGCACACCCTGGCCATGAACGATCAGCCCCCTGCCATCCTCGACGACAGCGACAGCGGCTGCCTGTGCGAAGCCGTCTTCGTCCTCGGTGTCCTCGTCATCAGTCGTAAGTATCTCTTCGTTGCGTTCGCCCGCGGCGTGCCAGTCGTAGCTTGGCTTGGGCTTCAGCTCGCCACCGTTCCCGACCCACGAGCTCGCACGTGAGCGGGTGCTGCTCGTGTAGGATTCGGACCAGCGGCTTGGTTCTGAAGGCTGGTTATCGAGATCGTGGGAAGACTCAGAGCCCTGGCGCTCGCGGCCGTATAAGCTAGCGTGCAGTGGAGGCTTGTCGTCGTCGCCATGGAGCGTTTCCGCCAGCTCGCCATACTCGTCGCTGCTGGGCATGGCAACGCGGGCGTAGTCTGCAGCAGCGGTGGAGCCGGGCGAGGTGTATGCGCTGGAGCGCGTCGACGTCGAGCCTGACATGCTGGACGAGAGCGATGGCGGCGCATTGGGATACGGGTCTGAGCGGAAGAATGAAGGCGCATCCGGTAGCGGCGGCGTGGAATGCTGGTCCTGTCTGTACGAGGACTTGTGCTGTGAGTGGGGGCGCGAGCTTGGCGGCGTGTGGCTCATCGACAGCGTGTGATGCATGTCCGGAGCTGACTGCCGCTCGTGCTGCTGCGCGCGCGACCGTCGGGCAGATATAGTGCTCGACGAGAATGCCGACTGCGATGGCTGCCGCTCCATAACGCCTGTGCTGGTGCTGGTGGAGAGCACAGCAGTCTCGTCGGGGTCACCTGTAAAGCAAATGGCAAAGAAACAACAGTAAAGGAAGCCATTCAGTCAGTCAAATAAGCCGGTCGCGCAGGTTGCCTGCCCACCGTGTCTATGCGTGTCGACGCTCGTCCGCCAGCCCAGCGTGGGCGAGTCTGGCTGGTCGTCGATGTCCATCCCTTCAGGCTACCGGCGGGCAACGCGGACAAGGAAATCGCAACAGCCCGCAAAACCGTAGTTTCGGCAATCGCCAACTACGGAGAGAAGCGACCAATCTGGACAATCAACAAGAGAACTGGAAGCACAGCGAGCACAAACCTGAGCAATGGGCAAGTGCAAAGGAACTCAGGAGCTTTCACGGTCCTTGGACCCAAAACAGAAATCAGCAACATACTAGGTCAGAAAGCCCCTGTTGCAACTCGCTCGCACTAGGTATCTTCCCATTGTCCCAAGGCTCCTCCCAGTCATCATAGAAAAGGAAAAGGGTCCTATGTCTATCGCAAATGTCCTCATGTCGTCACGAGCTGTCGTAATGTACAATACATTTCGCAGCAAAGCGTCCTTCGAGCGGCTTCTGCAGCCGCAATCACCCCGATCACACAGATGCGTATACGTAGCTGCATCGCTCGTTGCGCAAGCTGTCTAGCCACGACGCACCGAGTTGGCATCGTGAGACGACATGCTGTGCGCGTACTCGCTGGTGAAGGCGTATGGCTCCTGTGCCCGGGGCGTCTTGCGTCCGAACGAGCCTTCCGCTGCATCGTTGCGAACATGCACCCAAGCGATCCGGCAGCGCGGAGATCAACGAACAACGTTAGCATCCCCGCTAAATTCGCGCATACAGGGCTGACGCACCAGGGTGGTACTTTGTCTGCTCAGGCGTAGCCACAAGCGTTGCGCCGCCTGTGGCCACCGAATCTGCGCGCTGGGGCAGCCCGTACGCGCCGACCCGTGGTGTCGGCGCCTCTGTAGCAACGTGCGCTGGAGGATAAGCGCCGTACGCGTTGTAGTCGTATCCATACTGCTGGCTGCCGTATGGTTGCTGGGGGGCATAGGGATCGCTGTAGGTGTCTACCGTGGGCTGGCGGCTGCGTGGTGCGGCTGCACCAGGCGGAAGGGCACCAGAAGCCTGATATGCAGCTTGCGGTTGGCCATAGCTGTTCTGACGCCCGTGCGGTTGCGGCTGGCCATAGCTATTCTGTCTTCCGTGTGGAGGTTGCTGACCGTAGCTGTTCTGCCTGCCGTGAGCACCGCGGCCCGCAGCACCGCCAACGTCTGCGGAGGTTGACGGCCGGGTGTCCCACGGGTCAGAAGCCTTCCCGCTGCGCTCCGCAAGCTGTATATCGTTCGGACCACCAGCGACCTGTTGGTTCGCATTCTGAATGTTGTAGTACTTGGCTTTATCAGCCCGCTGCGTTGAGCCATAGGCAGATATGACAGTATACAAGTAGATCTGCAATGGGAATGGTAAGGGACCTGCGACGCTCTGACAACAGCTGAGCGCACCTGCAAAATGCCCAGCAGAACCCAGAGACCGCCCATGCAACCAATGCCGACCCAAGCGAAGATGTTGCACACGGCATTGGCCTCGTCCTTGGTACCTTCCGGGTCATCTGGGGTAGCGTAGAAGTTCTTTTGGCAGCTGACAACGGCCTTGCTGTGATTAGAGGCGGAAATGCCGATGAATGCGCCGGCAATGGCGAATACGACAAGGGTGAGGAAGCCGTGCAGCGGGGTATAGCGCGAAAACAGAGCCGCCTTCTGCTTGTGAACGGCAATGAAGCCGAATATCTGAGCAACGGCCAGGACATAGCATGCTGCGGCGAAGATTAAGGGCCCGAAAGACGGCGCATTGTAGGATACAACTGCGAGCGAGGCAATGAGTTATAGGGTATCGTCGCTGGGATGAGGAATACGCACTAGATGGAGTCCCAATGGCGAGGGTTCCTGCGACAATGGCGACCACGAATTGCTCAACAAGCGTGGCGTATATTCCAAAGTTGATTATGGGGATGGCGCAACTGAAACAGGCGGGTTTAGACAGGCCGCGGGCGTGCGCACAATGCGTACCAGCAGTAATCCTTTGCCATTGCGAGACAGGAAGAGGTATAGGATGAGGTTCAAGGCAAGAGTACAGGAACCAGGCGGTGCGCAGCGGACACGGTCCCCGAGCCGGCGTGACGTACTCCGCCACTCTCCTCAGTCTCGCAACATGCTCCGCCGACTCCTGCTCGTTGCTGCCGCCGCCGTCCTGCCCCTGGTGGCACACGCAGCGGCAGTGAACCAGATGGCCCTGGTGGCGGGCACGTACTCGGACAAGGTCACCGTTATTGATTGCGGTCAGCGTGCTTGCCAAGAGACCCGTGGCCGCCCAGCGCTGATATACCGTTCGACGCGCAGGCACTTCCGACGACGCAATCGAGATCAAGACCATCGACATCTCGCCAGACCCGCCCAAGGCCGGCGAGAATGTGACCATTGTAGCAACTGGCACCGTCAAGAAGCAGCTCAACGTTCGTTCGCTGCAATGCACACAGCTACCCTTTCAATTGACTTGCTTAACTTGCAGCCCGGAACCTACGCAGATGTGACGGTCAAGGTCGGCCTTATCAAGCTCCTGCAGAAGACATTCGACGTCTGCGACGAGGCCGAGCGGGCCAACGTCGACCCTCAGTGCCCTGTGGAGCCAGGCACCTACACTATCACCCAGACCGTCGAGCTGCCCAAGGAAGTCCCGCCAGGTATGCCCTAGTATCATCGTCTGGGCCTATCGCTCAGTCTGATTCCGCGTGGCAGCGAAATTCGTTATCAACGTGCGGGGGTACACCGAAGAGGACGAACCCATGGTCTGCCTCGACCTCAAGCTCGACTTCCTTCCCGGAAAGCCCAAGTTCTGGTGAACGGACTCCGGACTCCTATTGGCAATGCTCGTTTCGCTCGCTCGCTCGGTGTTTGCATCGTTGTAATATTATCAGCTCAAGCCCCATCCTTCTTGACGACCACCTCGATTCGCTGTCCCTCGTCCACCTAATATTCAATACATGTCCACGTTGAGGTTCTGTTGCAGCTCCGCACTCTGCTTCGACTCCTCTTGGCAACCTGCCTGAGGACCGCCCGATACAGCATCCTTGCGCCATCAGCTCTGCCCACACTCCGTCGGACAATCTGGTTCAGCCTCAGATTCGGCGTCTACGCTTTGGAACATCAGCAGCCGAGTCCATAGTATGGGTCGTTGCTAGCAGGACCCCGGAAAGCCGGTTGAGAGGTGACATCCCGACCGCGTATATAATAAGGGGTCCGAGGGCTCGAGCTGACATCCTACGCGTATACAGGGAGCCGGGCCGACCGTGAGGTGAGATCCCGGGCGCGTATATCGCCGGGCCTCTGGCAGGTGAAATCTGCCTCGTATACGCGGCAGTACGGTAACTTGTACACGACTAATAGCTTATATGTTACTTTCTTTTTGTTACATCCTTGTCAATGTGTAAGCTTCAAGTGTAACATTGTGAAGACACTGGCTCAATGCTGTGCAAATTCGTCCGAACGCGTCGCGCGCGCGCCGCAGCCCGCGGCAGCTTCCGAACAATTTTCGCGCACGCCGCCGTCCGCGGTGAGCACAAGCAGCAGCGACGCTGGCACATTGACTTAAACAATTGCTGCAGGCTTCATATCTTGCCATGCTCGCTACCTGATAACGTGTCTTGTTTCCTAATTGTGTTTGGACCTGACTAGGTGCGCAAATCCTTACAATTTGTGCTACATCCATTGACTTCTGACCCACCGTAGAATATTTGGATCATAATGACAGACAAAGCAATCGATTTGGATGACGATGCGGCCTTCATGGCCTCGAAATGGCGCAATGTGGGACGTTCTGCCGGTGACGCCTCCGGTAGCGTTCTCGCTGCCTTCAACGCAGCTATCGCTGTCCCTGCAGACCTGGAAATCGGACTCATACCATCTGAGAGTACCTCTATAGCTGATCTCATGCGACATCGATTTCCTCCCTCGTCCGATATCGTCTTCAAACTCCCGTCGCAGTTCTTCTCTCCCTCGCCCCCGTCTCGGCCATTTAATTTATCGATCATTCCTGCACGACCGATTCCGCCTCTCGAAACCATCCAGAAAATGCAGTCCATGGCGCTTCAAACCTGGCTCGATGGTTCTGAATCCGTGCTTTATGCACACACTGGCGATGCAACGCCTTACCCGCTTTGGCTCTTGCCCCTGTGGCGCAAGATTACGACTTTACGCGCCATGCAAGCTGCGTGGGTGCGCAGCTTTCGTTGGCTGGACTTTCTCGGTCGCTCTGCTGTCCAGACCACTGCCGCCCTTGCCACCTCTGTCCGCGATAGATTAGAGGTGGCAAACTGGTCGGCACCGCTACATAACCTCGCTTGCCTCCAGCTTCGCCTGGAAACACTGCCTCCTCTTGCCAGTGAGAAGGGATGGTTGACAGACGACCTCGTTAATGCGATATTCGCACTCGCTCGGATGTCTCAGGCCGCCCATGACGTTTGTGTGCTCGACCATTGGTTCTTTGAGTGTCTGGTCGCCGTTCGGACAGCAGCGGAAGAGGGTCGCGTCAAGCGAGATGCTGTGGTCGATCGTGTAGCCAGGGTCGTTGCCTCGGGCGTTCCGTACAGAATCGGGACCGCGGTATCCGTGCACTTCGGCCAGAACAAGTGGTGCACGGAAGGAGATGGAAACCATTGGGCATCCATCGTCATTGACTTTTCATCTTCGAAGATTCTGTATTATGACTCACTGCGAGATGACGGTGTTCCCGACGAGTTGTTGAAGCTTATCACCGGGTGGCTAAGCTCTATGGGCTTGCCCAAGTTCCGGGTTGAGCTCATGGACGGCACTCGCCAGCTGGATGGCTGGAACTGCGGATTGTTCGCTACGGACCGTGTTCTGCACGCTCTAGGCCTCTCACATGGCGTGTTGCTCGGGAGAACGGACAGAGAGTGCAACGTCGCGCGTCTCTCACTTCTCAATGATATCCTGGTTAATTGCATGCAGGTATGTCCTCGAAGCATGCATCCACACGGCCGTACTGACTTTCTCAAGCCGAAGAGCGCACTGCTAGCTGAGCCGATGGAGATCGACGAGAACACAACCCCAGAGACTGTGTTTGTCGATTCCTGAATGATTCCTGCAGCTTTCTAACGCCCCGAAACAGTGCGGCTGTCTCATCACCTCCATCGCACCCGAATACACTTCCGTGCCTCAAACGACCAGTCGGAAGTGTGAACGCACCAACTTTTCTGTCTCAGCCCCCAAAGCGACACTTCTCTTCCCCAGCTCAGCCGGTATCTATACTGACCCCCGGGAACGGCAACCGATCAGCTGTGGCCTCAATAGAGCCTCTCCTGCCAGTGCCGTACAGTGACCCTGTGTCGCCGAACGTGCGCGCCACGGTCTTTCCGATACCCTCATCCGACTTCGGCAACTCTGCGACATGCGTGTCGCTGACCGCTTCCGCGGATGACTCGCGTTCCACGCGAACTGTGGACCTCGAGAACCACATTGGTCCGGTTGGACTTTCTCAGTCAGCTAGACGCGTTGCTGGGGCTCGAAAAGCTGTCGCTGCGGGTACATTCATTGGGAACAGCAAACGGTTCTCGGTGTTCTTGGAGAAGGCGCGGAATGAGGATCCATATGCTGAGGTCAGCGACGACGGCTTCCGGGTTCGCCACTCGAACTGCAAAACGTTTTTCAAGATGCAGTCGCCTTATACAATCGCTAATTTCAAGACACATGTTGCTCGTTGCAAACATCTCGCGCCCACTTGCCCGGTGCCACCTCCGAAGGAACTTCCTCAGCTTGGCATAGCGCAGTTCTTTGGGGCTCGTGAACCAGCGCCTCCTGCTGAAACCGGCACATGTCCTGGCCTGCACGAGGATGATCATGCTCGTGTTGCGCGCATCATGCAGCGAACTGGCCAGGACGGCGGTGGAGGCGAGTCCGAGAAGTCAATTGCTCTGAGGATCTACGGCGACGGAACTGTCTTTTCGCGACTCTCTGTGGAACAAATACAGCGTATTCGGACCGAGCAACGAGCCAGCTGGAAATGGACGCGCGACCTCAGCCTGCGGATTGTTCGTTCTTCAAGTTGTACAGCAATCGGACTACCTGGCAGCCCTCCTACAGCTTGCCGCGAGTGTCGCAGCCTTCTGCGCGACCATGCCTTTCAGAACGCCAGCAATGCCGACGTTGCGGACTCATCAACTGCCAGATATACAAGGAAGTCTCTCCTGCCTGTCGCGCAAGGCGAGCAAATGGACGTTGTCCGCGGACTAGAGAAGCTGCTATCTCCGGCAAACTCGAAATGCCGCATGCTGCAGTTTGCGAAAGGCGTCGCGACCGGCGAATTCAAGAATCGTGCAGTCCTCAAAGGTCTTATCACAAGTGTTGTGTCGATTTCGGACAAAGAGAAGCGTGGGGTGGGACGGCAGGGAATGCACTGGGATCCAAGCTGGATGCAGTTCATGGACGCGATTAACTTGACCAGCAGCAAAGTCGGGCGCATGATAGGGCACGAACTCGAAGCTCCAACTGCCCGGTGCTTTAGGTATGTTGCTGACAATCACAGAATGTCTGTACTGAATATTTATGTTTAGGGGGCAGCGGGCCAAGAAAGGACATTTTCCGCTAACGATCTCCGAGCGGAATTTCGAGCGTGCGCGGGAGTTCGTCGAGCGCTACAACTACAAGCATATCCTTGCACTGTCCTGCGATGACACGAAGCTCCTTCCCGACTGGGGTTCGTACTACGAGAAAGTATCAGACTCGTGGTTTGCAGTCGGGGGCATTGCAGGTCCCATCCCGTTTGAGAACGTCGATGAGCTAAAAGCAGCATTCAAGGATGCAAAAAACAAGAAGGCTGAGAAGGTGAGTGCCGAATACGCATCGCTTGCCAATTTAACAACGCACAGATCCGACTTTGGGTACTTGCTATTCCGCTGCCCGGAGTTCCGCCACTCGTACTCGCTGCTGTTGCAGTTGGAAACAGGATGGATGTTACGGAGCTCCTGGCCTTACACAACACCGTCATGGATGGTCTTCTGCGCTCCAATCTCCACATCGCATCGTATTCCACGGACGGCGCTGAGACCGAGCGGGGCATGCAACGCCGCGCCGCATCTGAAGCTATTGAGGCTGGCAACTACATTCAATTTACAGTGACTCACCCGCTCCCCGGCCACGATGGCCTTATCTATCGCATCCCTACGTTTATGGAGAAGCCTCTCGTGTTCTGCATGGACGCCGAGCATGCTCGGAAAAGCTGTCGGAACTACCTCTTCACTGGCTGTCGCGTGCAGACATATGGCAACCATCTCGTCTCGTATGCCATGATCGAGCAGCTAACACACGAGGATGGAACCCCACTATTTCGCCGCGATGTGGACAAGGTTGACAGGCAGGATGACCATGCTGCGGCCCGTCTATTCTCTGCCGAATGTCTACAACATATCATGTTGTATCACCCCGACTGGCTAGGGCTTCAGCAGTTTCTTTTCGTATTCGGGGAACTTATGGATGCTTGGCTGTCTCGCTCTATGACGAACAACGAGCGTGTGCACATCGTATTCCGGGCGAAATTCTTCTTGCAGGGCTGCGATGCCTTCTTGACAGCCGCGGAATACCCGGCGTCTCACGGATTTGCTCGCGAGACTCGCGAGATAATTAACATTCTCTGCGATAGCCTTCTCTCCCTCATGGTCGTCTATCGTGACCACATTGACGGCAGCCTGCCATTCGCTCCATGGCTGCACTCAACAGCAGTGAACGAACATATCTATGGTATCATGCGGCGACTGATAGAGAACTTCACCGCCCTCGACGCCATCTACCTTATCAACAAGATAGCTATTCTACTTCACACCGACTATACCACACCACATACTGGTGCTCAGCGGGCGTCTGGTTACCACCACACGTATTTCTCTGGAGACGGCATGAACTTCCAAACGGCAGCCGTGATTCCAGACCCCCAGGAGATGGACGAGCTTGCTCAATCCGGATTTGTGTCTGCCCAGGGCCTTCTATTCCAGCTTGGAATTGACCTTTCGTCGCTTCTCGATGCCCAGGGACCTGTAGGCGGACTTCCCGGGATTCACACCTTCGGTGAAGATGTGCTGTTCCCACCGCTCCCTGTGCTCGCATCCAACGACGACGTCTCCGAAGAATTCGATGATGCCGCTGTCAACGCGGGTGACGAGGGCCTTGACCAATGCACTGACGCCCAGTTAGATCGCCTTATTGAAGAGTATGAGACTGCTCCAATAATGTCCCCTGACCTCGACGAGAACATGGAGATGTTGATTGCAGCAACTGCGTGCGAGAAGATTGGCCGAGTACAGGCTATGTAAGCTGCCATCACATTGCATTGTTTGCGTCTCTGATATCTAGTCTGCAGTGACGCGATTTCCGGCGAGGGACCAAATGCCGTCGAAGTTTGCAAGCAGCTCACCATAATGCTCAGTGCCGGGCAACGTGCCCAAAATGCCCCACGTCCTCAGAATTCAGCAGCGCCACGTGACCTCGACATCTCCGCGATGGTTGCACTTCGGAAGGCTCACCAGCTTGCGCATGTATCTTCAGGCATTCGCAAGTCCTCAGGTCAACCTACGCTGGACCCGACTCTTTCCATGCGCCGCCAATTCCTAGAGTCAATACGCGCCACAATCAAGGCAGAGCGCCAAAACCTGGCCAGTAATCCCTTCGATAGCTTCAGTGGCCTGGCACGCCAGCATCGTTGGTTTGAAGGTGACAATACAGGCGCAAGCGAGCAAAATGGCAACTCCGGAAATGCAACTGCGGTCGCAAAGTCCCAGGCCACAAAGGTGCGTTGACCAAGTGCTGACACTTGGTTCCATGAGACTCACCACAACTCAGTGGGCTTCCGCACGACGCCGGGCATATTCGTCAATTCCACCGCCACTTCAAGAGCAACTTGGCAATGGTCGTATTAGCATGTTCGAAAGGCTGAAACCAGACGACTATGTCCTCTATATGTTCAAGGACATGCTCTTCGTTGGCCAAGGTGTGTGGGATTTGCTGCTTTAACAACCCCTTGACTAAGCAGTACTCTTTCTAGTGAAGGTCATGTACTCAAAACTCCTGGGCAAAGGAGCGCGGCATGCCCACTGCGAGTCAGTGGAGAACGTTTGCTCCATCTCCTATGCCGTTGTTCAGGGCTTCGAGCCCGTGGCACAGTCCGGGAGAATTCACCGCAAGTTATTCGGCGCGAGGGCTCGACTCGGTGCCATCACCTTTCACCAGCTCCAGCACTACCAGATACTCCTTCGCCTGGGTGATTCAGCTCAGGAAACAGGCACGGGGATTGTCCTAGGCCCTGATGCGGCAGCGATCGTCAGTTTGGTGCTCGCGCGCAAGATGGCTGTGGTCAAGATCGCCAACAGCCTCAACCCACGGAAAAAGACTGCCGAAAGATACTCCTTGAGGCTGCATAACATCCCAAGCTTAGTAATATATGTAATTAGCAAGTTAATTGCCTATGCTGTTACCACAATACAGGCGCAGCGAGACCAACAGGGCGTGGGTAAAAGTCGGAAATTACCGAAAGGCGCGTATACACACTGCCTGGCGCGATGTGACATCCACCCTGTATACGCGTCGGGAGCAATAGCGCGCGTATATATCGGAAGTCGGATGGGCATTTTGGATGTCACCTCTCAACCGGCTTTCCGGGGTCCTTTGCTAGCTGGGGGTTTCCGCGCAGATTCCTGCCGTCTGCAATCTGCATGCCTCCGCACTCGTAATGACCTCCATATACATCCGAGACCTTCTCTACATTACGTTCACCGCAGCATGTCTATCGTCAATCTGGAGGTTTGCATTGAGCTTGAGCGCCGAAACTCACGAAATTTCTGGTGGCTGCTAGCCACCCGCAGTCTACCTTCTCGCACCCAATCATCACGCGCTCGACAATTGTATCTGCATGCTCGTGTTTGCCCATGCTCCAAAAAGACGCAGGGCTTGAATGACCGCGTGTTTACATGTCCATGGTCGCGGGACATTCACGAGACTAATCGATAAGAATGGACATTGCATACATCCCCGAGAGTAGAACCCACCACAGATGCGGCTGAATACCTCGGGATAGACAACGACTACGTAGTTCCCGAACAAATGTGATCATGGAACTCGGGGGCCCTCGAAAGCTGCCACATAACAGCTTGCCACACGGATGCAGTACGCGAAAGAATTCAATAATGGGGATGTGCACATGTTCGAGGCAAGATTACATTGTCGACAACGCGATGCATGCAAGCATTCGTGGTAAATAAGAAAGAAAGATGGAACTCGACCGACGGCCTCAGACGGCACGTAGGGTCATTGTACGGGCGTGGCGTGGTCCTTCTCCAGCTCGATCCATTGCTCGCCCGAGGTGGGCGCAGGAAGGATGTCCAAACTGAAAGACCCATCAGAACTGCAGAATGTACCACCAGGTCGACCACACTTACGTCCAATGGGCCTTGAGATACTGGTAAGCACCTTTGAATGCCGAGAGAGCACCCTTCTCGAGAACGAGGGTTGCAATGGAGTCATATGGGCTATTCGGTGGCCCACCCGTCGGCGCAAATTCGATCCTGAACCTGACGCCCTTGTTTGTCGCGTTTCCCGCGGAATCTACGCTTCGACATCAGTAAAAACCCCTATCAAGTCTAGCGGGAACGAACCAAGAGTCTCCTCGATTTTGCAGCGAAGCACGCCCCATCCCTCGATGTCTTCGAGACCGCAGATAACGCCAAACGGAGTAAGGATCTTGGCCGCAATGTCGCGACTGATGAGGCAGTTTTCTCGCGACTGCAACTGGTACGTCTGCGCCTTCCAGTTGAATAGATTCGTAAACCAGCCTCGGAATTCGGAGACCACAGGCGTTGCGAGGAATGGAGACGGGTGTGGCGAGGGCATGGACATGTTCGAATGGCGGCTGTGCTTGCCTGGCATGGACAGGTCGAGCGCCGTAGCTGTTGCTCAGTGATTAGCCGCGGGTCACCACACGACTGGTAATACGTACGCTTGCTCTTCCGCTTGTCACCCGACGAAGAACCAGACTCGCGCGTCGACGTGGAAGGTACGGCCTGTGCAGTCGCAGAGCTGAGCGCGGGACTGACAGGCGACGGCGACGGCATCGTCGATCTGCGCATGGTATGGTATGCCCCGGGCATATCGTCGTCCTTCCGCTTCGCAGCAAGGGCATGTGCCGGAATCATCTCAGGAGGGCCCATAGTCGACCTGGTGCGGACGTTCTCCTTGCCCTCGTGGGCCGGCATGGTCTCCCTCCGCTTCACTGACGGCGCGGCGATTGCGACCGACTCGCTACTCTGCTGCGCGTTGTGCTTGGGCACCAGCGTGTTGATCTGCTCGGCGAGGTTGTCGATCGTCTGCTGCAGGACAGGGTCATGCACAATTGGAGGAATAATGAACCCGAGCGCGGTTGTGCTCGTAGCGGCTGCTCTCGGTCTCGCCGGTGAAACGGGCGAAATGGGTGACTTCACGCCAGCCCTGTCTGCTGCAGCAGACAGGCGCTCGGGCGAAACCTGAACCTTGATCCGCGGCAGCTGGGGCGTAGGCGGCTGAGGACTCGCGAACGCAGCTGCTGAGCCAATGGACGTCTTCGGGCGGTGACTGCTCTTTGGTCTGCTTCCTGAGCGAGGGCGGCCTGGCGTGGGTGACGGGACTGCCGATGCACGCTTTGCTGGAGAAGGAGGCGCTGGCCGTATTGCTGGACGGCGAGGAGCAAGAGCCTGCGTATGGGGACGAGCACTTCCATCTACAGCCTTTCAGCATCTGCTCCGCGTCAATAATAAACAGAGTGAAACTCACCGTAATCCTCGTTCATGTTGTACTCCTCCATGCTCCGCTCCTTATAGCGCAGGAGAAGATAGTATATCGACTTCATGAAATTACGACCAGGCGATGTCAAGGCGGCGAAAAGAGTGTCCTGCGTGACCTTATCGCGCCAGATGACCATGAGACTCTGAAAGCTTGTCTCGCAGATTTCACCCGGCGACAGAGGGCGCATGAGTACTTCCTGGTCGAGGGCCGGCGGGGCTGGGAGTGTCGGCCCAATTCCTGGAGTGTCCATTTGCATGAAGGGATGCTGCAGGATCTCGGCCATCTAGGAATGAAGTCAGTGCTGAAAGGCACGAATGAATGCGCAGACGAACCGTAATGCGCTTGGAGCTATCAACCACCAGCATCTTAGATATCAGGTCCCTCGCGCGAGGCTCGATCGAACTCGAAAACGCAAACTTGCCAACGCGGACCTTGTCCAGCAGCGCTCGAACATTCTTGTCGTCAAACGGCAACCGTCCGGCCAGAAGTGCGAAGAGGATGACGCCGCAGCTCCAGATGTCGGACGGCGCGCCCTCGTACTTCTGCCCGTTGACGATTTCTGGGCTCGCATAATGGGGTGAGCCGCACGAGGTCTCCAGCTGGTTGGATGGCAGCTGAAGCGTCGCCATGCCCCAGTCGGCGATCTTGATGTTCTGCAGGTTTGGCCCGGTCAGTAAGATGTTCTCTGGCTTCAGGTCGCGGTGGATGATGGAAAACGAGTGACAGTAGTGCAGCCCGGCGATGATTTGCTTGAAGTAGTTGAGCGCTTCCGCGACGGGCAGCTTGCCCCTGTTGACGAGGTAGTCGAAGAGCTCGCCTCCTTCGACGTACTCGAGGATAAGGTAACTGGCATGGTGTTAGAGAGTCCGCGGGGGACGTGATATGAGATACAAACTCACAGATCCTTGTCGCTCTCCCAAACATCATACAGGCGCATGATATTGGGATGGTCCATGAGCTTCATCATCAAGATCTCGCGCTCAATGCCCATCCGCTGCTTCTCAGCCTTGGCGGCGGCGGCAGCGAGCGATGCGCGCGACGCAGCGACCTCCTTGGCGGGGATAATTTTGGCCGCGGCGACCTTGCCTGTGCGAGTGTGTCGTGCGATCCGTACGCGCCCTATCGGGGAGAAGAGTCAGGGGTCGCACCGGCGACATGGGCGAAGACAGTACAAACCACTGGCGCCCTTCCCGACGGTCTCTCCCATGGCCCAGAAGCCAATGACCTTGGGATCCTCAGGATAGTCGAACGCGTTGCCGGCCGCGGCCTTCTCCTTTTCCCAGCGCGTGGACTGGGGACCGAACCGCGGCGGCGCTGGACGGGGCGGCTCGAAGATGGGCGTCGTTGCCGTTGCCGGCGCGGAGGACATGGCTGCGGACATGAGTGAGTCGTCAGAGGGAGCTTGCGGGTGTCTTGAGGCGGGAGAGAAGGAGGAGGAGGAGAAAGGTGACGGCGTCAGGAGTCGGATCTAAAAACAAGACATCTTGCCGCGGACTGCCCCCGAGCCGCAAAAGGCAACCCCTTCGCCAAATTAGGGGAAAGAGAAAATGAAGATGCACGAATGCTCTACTGTGCAATTCTATGGAATAATTAGCAACAGGAGCATACCTACAGGTTCCCTCTAACGGCCTTGTCCACGCTCTCCGCGAAATATCCAATGTTCCCGCTGTTGAGGCCCGCCATCGAGATGCGCCCGTCCGCGGTCATGTAGACGTGCGCCTTCTCCGCGAGCGCCTTGGTCTGCGCCGGGTTGAGGCCAGTGAAGCTGAACATGCCAATCTGCGACTTGATGTGGCCCCACTCGCCCGGCGTCTTGAGCTCGTTCGTCAGGGAGTTGTACAGGTGTTCACGCATGCTGATGATGCGCTCTGCCATGCCCTTAACCTCGCTCTCCCTGGAGATGAGTTAGCTGACGCACACGTTCAACAAGTGAAGCAACTGACCACTGCGAGTAAAGCTCCGGGGAGCCCAGGATCGTGGAAGCAATCAACGCGCCGTGGATGGGCGGGTTGGAGTACATCGGACGGATGACAATCTTAAGCTGGCTGTCGACGCGTGCCTTTTCCTCCGGGTCCGCGGTGACAAGGGAGAACGCGCCGACGCGCTCGCCGTACAGACCCATGTTCTTCGCGAACGACTGAGCAAGCGCGACCTGGTGGCCCTCCTTGACGAAGTGGCGGACGGCAAACGCATCCTGGGCCGTGTTGCCCGAGGCGAAGCCCTGGTAGGCCATGTCGAAGAAGGGGAAGAGCTGCTTCTCCTTGACGATGTCGGAGAGCTCCTTCCATTGCTCCTGCGTGGGGTCGACACCAGTAGGGTTGTGGGCACAGGCGTGCAGGAGGACAATGCTCTTCTCCGGCGCATTCTGGAGGCGTCAATCTCGCGTCAGTGGAATGGATCAAATGGGAAGGTGAAGGGTCGCGCCTTGAGGTCCTCCGTGAGGCCAGCCCAGTCAATGCCGACAGTGCTCTTGTCGAAATACCTGTACTGCTTCAACTCGAGACCAGAGTCGCGGAACAGCGGAAGGTGGTTGCCCCAGGTTGGGTTCGGGACGTAGATGGTCTTCGAATGGGGATAATGGCGCGCAATAAAAGTACCGCCAATGCGGAGGGCGCCAGTACCAGAGATGGACTGCGTGACTGCAATCTGCGCAACGCGTGAGTCCCCTGCTATTCACTCGTTGTGGTCGACTGAAGCATACCCTGCCCTCGCTCAGCGGGGCGCTCTCAGCGCTGTACGCAAGCTTGGCCGCGTTCTGGGTGAAGTCCGCGAGACCCGTGATCGGGAGGTACTCCTTGTCGGTCTTGGCGGCCGTAATAATTTCCTCAGCCTGCAATACGCGCTGTGAGAGAGTGCGAGCGTGCAATAGACGCCAAAGGACACGCACCTTCCTAACGCTGGGCAGAACGTATGGCTTGCCATTCTCGTCCCTGTATGCGCCAACACCAAGGTTGATTTTGCGCGGGTCCTTGTCCGCCTTGAACGCTTCAGTGATGCCTGTACACGGGCCGTTAACGCAACCCAGCAAGCATGCGACGCGTCGAGACCGCGCACCGAGAATGGGGTCTGGCGGGCCTGCCGGGACCGCAGACCAGACGGAGACAGAGCGAAGACCGACAGCGCGGCGAGCCGCAGGAAGACGGCGCAGCGCGAGCATTAGGAAACGGTTGAACGAAGGTGAAAGATTTTGGTCTGCGGAGTTGCCGTCCGAAATCGGCGGTGCATCTATCCAGCGTCTGGCCCAGCGTTCGAGTCACTGTCTATTGCACTCTGACCTCTGCTCTCGTCCATGTCTGAACCGCAGGAGCCAGTCCCTCCGCCACCATCGGGGTGAGTGTCCATCGCAAATCATCGATTACGGTTCATAGACGCCACTCCCGCAGCGCGCCCGATGAACCCAAGGGCCCGTCCAAGAGCGAGCTCAAGAAGGCCGCAAAGAAAGCTGAGAAGGCTGCTGCTAAGGACGCCAAGAAAGCATCACAAGCAGCGTCTGCACCCCCGCCAGCAGTCGTACGTGCACTCGACTTGCGCTGTATGCATGCATCTTCAATGTGCAACGCCCTGCAGGATTTCGCGGTCGATTTCTATGGCCCGTTGCCGCTGAACCAGTCCCAGGAGCGCCCGAGTCAGTCGCATATCGTTTGGGCATCTTGCCTCAGCTCACAATTCTGTAGAACGCGAGCGGATTAGCATCGCAACTCTCACGCCGAACGATGAGGGCAAGACCGTGCTCTTCCGCGCGCGCATCAATACCTCTCGCGCCCAGGGCGCCAACATGCTCTTCCTGAACCTGCGCCAGAAGACAGCGTCTATCCAAGGTCTCATGGTGGTCAAGGCGGAACAGGTCTCGAAGCCGATGGTGAAATGGTCAGCATCGTTGTTGCCCGAGTCTATCGTGCTTGTGGAAGGTGTGCCAGGATCATGCGACCCATGATCACTACGATCTGAAACATAACTGGAAAGGTGTCGTTCAGAAGACTAAGGAGGAGATCAAGAGCGCGTCGGTGAAGGATGTCGAGATCTTGATCTCCAAGGTGCATGCACTCGCTTAGATCGCGTTACAGATTCGAACTTTCTAACCTGCCCTGCAGTTTCATCTCATTGCCGGCCTTGATGGCAACCTTCCTTTCAGTTTGGAGGATGCGAACCGTGCCGAGGCCGACTACCAGATTGAAGGCACCGACTTCAACCGCGTTAACATTGACACACGTCTGAACGGTCGTGTGCTCGACCTTCGCGTACGTGCACATTCATCACAGCATAGATTACAGTTTTCCCTGACCTGAACCCGCAGACACAAACGAACCAAGCTATCTTCAAGCTCCAAGCAGTAGTCACCGATTTGTTCCGCGAACATCTTCACAAGAACGGCTTCCTTGAGATTCACAGCCCGAAACTCCAGGGTGCAGCAACCGAATCCGGCGCATCTGTATTCAAGGTTCAATATTTCAAAGGTCCGCGTGTCAGCTCCCGACGCGAGGTGCACTGGATCTGATCTGTCGTTACGTTCTAGGGAGTGCCTTCCTCGCGCAGAGCCCTCAGCTGGCTAAACAGATGGCCATTGCCGCCGACTTCGAGCGGGTGTACGAAATCGGGCCAGGTACGACGACACCGCCAAACACACATCCTTGAATTCAGTGCATAGCTAATCTTGCTGGCAGTGTTCCGTGCGGAGAACTCGTTTACACACCGTCATCTCACCGAGTTCATCGGGCTCGATCTGGAAATGACGATTGAAGAGCATTACCACGAGGTCATGGAGCTGCTTGACAGTCTCTTCCTGCACATCTTCCGCAGCCTGCGCGAGAACTACAAGACGGAAATCGAGATCGTGAACAGGCAGTTCCCGGCAGAAGAATTCATATGGCGCGAGGGCCCTGAAGGCACGCTCAAGCTGACTTTCGCCGAGGCCGTCGACCTACTTGTTGCGGACGGCGTCGACCGTGCCACGCTGGACGACATCAAGTGCGTAATGTTTTCTGTCCCCTGCACGGACTGCTGCGGTTCTTACGCTCCACAACTCGTGTTTAGCACGGAGAATGAAAAGCGCTTGGGAAGACTCGTCCGGGAAAAGTACAAGACGGATTACTTTATTATCGACAAGTTTCCAATGGAACTCCGGCCGTTCTATACGATGGCCGATCCCAATAACCCGGTGAGTTGCGGTCTCGATCGTGCGAAGGTCGCGGCGAGCTCAGTATTTTGCCGACAAAATCTCTAGGCCCTGTCCAACTCGTACGACTTCTTCATGCGCGGCGAGGAGATTCTTTCCGGAGCACAGCGTATCCATGACGCGAAGTTGCTCATGCAGGAGATGCGGAAGAAGGGCATCGACCCGGAGTCAATGAAGGCTTACGTCGACGGATTCAAGATGGGATGCCCTCCCCACGGCGGAGGTGGTATCGGTGCGTGCAGTATCTCGGCTTGCAGCATGATTTCGGGCTAATCACGCCTTTTGACAGGTTTGGAGCGGGTACTGATGCTTTTCCTGAAGCTCAACAATATCCGGCGCGCGTCGCTGTTCCCTCGCGACCCGAGGCGCTTAGAGCCATGAGGTAACATTAGCAGGTACAGAAAGCCAGCCTTGCGTCTTCCAATAGAGAAACGACTCGTCACGAGCATGCCCGAGCGTGGCGCCTGTTGGCCGCAGAACTTGGGAGTCTCCTCTCTTGACCATCCGCCCGGGACGATAAAGCAGCAAACAAGAAACACGGTCAGGGGTGTGGGGGTTGGAATGAAGCTTCGGTGACGCCAAGCGGTCAAGCACTGCGGCGCTCCAGAGTTTGCCTGCACGGAGCGGGAAGTGTGTGAATGCACGTGTGCAAGCCGTCTCAGAAAAAAACAGGATCTCGGCCCCAGATCATAACAGGAGGAGCCAAGATAGCTTTTGGCCGAAGGGGACGTTTCATAGAGCCAGAGTTCACACGTGAATGCCGAAGATCACAGGCACGACGGCACCGCAGATAACCAAAAGTACGGGGGATCGCGGATAAGTACGAGTCTAGGCCGTGCTGGTCGCAATAGGAGCAAGGTGCTGCTCGCCGGGCGGGGCGACCGCGGGCAAGAGACGGTGGATGTCCGAGGAAAAGGCTGGGAGCGACGGCCAAAGTCCGACCAGCTTCCCGTTCCCAAACTCCAGCATGCTCGCACTCCGCGCATCCCTCCGCACAGTAGCGCGCCCCCTCGCCGCGCGCGCCCTGCAGCGTCCCGTGGCTGCCGCTGCTGTCACGCGCCTGCGGGTTGCGTCATATTCGGCGGCCGCAGGGCTTTCTGAGAGCCAGGTCGAGTCGCGTATCTTGGACGTGTTGAAGAGCTTTGAGAAGGTCGACCCGGCAAAGGTAATGGCATGCCCGCCGCCCTTCACTGTCCCACATTAATGGGCCCAGCTCTCGAAAACGGCTTCTTTTGCGAGCGACCTCGGCCTCGACAGCCTGGACGCGGTCGAAGTCGTGATGGCCATAGAAGAGGTCCGCTTACCCACTCCTCACGCGACCCATCCGCTAACGCGTCCTTCCCCGTCAGGAGTTTGGCGTCGAGATCCCAGACGCGGAGGCTGACGCTATCACAACGGTCCAGCAGGGTACAGTGCCGTGCCGCTCGCTCTACCAAGCCACCTGACGTCGTTTCCCATCACTGCAGCAATTGAGTACATCAGCAAGACGCCTGAGGGTGCGTGTTGTATCGCCACACGTCCTCTCTTTTGGTCTGACAATTTTCCTTTTCAGCGCATTGACGCGCGCCATCTTCTCCCTCGTGAGATTGCGCTTGTTTTACATAACGCCCGCTCAAAATAAAGAAATTCGATATCTGCTCCGTTACGCTTGCAAGCACAATCCCTGACAACTTTCGCCGATCGTCGTAACGCATCTGGGTGCCTTAGCCCCAAGACATAAATGAGCATCGCGACCACCCAAACTTTCCCCATCCTCCCATGTCCATTCCATCTCTTACCGTCTCTGACCCCATCCTGCGCACCGCGTGCACCCTCGGGGAAGGAATGTCGCGTCTTGGAGCGTGTTTTGCTCGCTGCTCATTCCGGTCGTCTCTCAATAGGTCCTCTCTGGGACGCCTACACGTCGACTCTCCATTTCGTGGACATTCTCAAGCGCCAGGCCCGCTCCTTTCCACGTTCTTGGCCCATGCACGGATTCGCTGAACGCGGTCTAGGTCCTGCACTATAACACGATCACGGCTCGCCTTACCGTCGACCAGTTCAACGAACCGGTCACTTGTCTCGCTCTGCGCAGAGGAGGCACTGGAGTTAGTGCTAGCTTCGGTGCAAGCGCTGTGGCTAACCATTCCCAGCTCGCATGCGCTGCTGCTCAGGGAATTGCAATTATCAACGCCGACACACTGTCGTATCTAAAGAAACCGCTTCCCCCGAGCGAGGCGCCATATACACGCTTCAACGATGGAGCCTGCGACAGACGTGGCCGGTTTGTTGTTGGTACTGTTCAGTCCGCCGACGGCAAGGTCCCTGGCAAGCTTTATTCCTATGACCCAAGGACGGGCAACTGCACCATGCTGGATACGGGCTTCACTGTGAGGATTTTGGAGATATTCACGTCTCCGGCGGCTAATATGCATTCAGGATGGCAATGGCCTGGGCTGGAGTGCAGATGACAAGACTCTGTGAGCTGGGTCGTGTGACCGTGAAGTCGGTCATTGACCCTTCGTCAAGGTTCTTCACCAACTCGCTGGTCAATCACATTTACGCGTACGACTACGAC
Organism: Auricularia sp. M12; assembly: GCA_037042885.1. Lineage (NCBI taxonomy): Eukaryota > Fungi > Basidiomycota > Agaricomycetes > Auriculariales > Auriculariaceae > Auricularia > Auricularia sp. M12. Next base: position 2,040,337 of record CM073214.1, read on the forward strand.
ATCAACACCGGCGGGGTGTCCAACCGTCGGACCTTCATTGACGCTTGCGCTCTTGGCTATCCATCCAATACGTACTGCGATGGTTTGTGTATCGACACCGAAGGGTGCATTTGGAGTGCCAGGTTTGTGGCTACGTTTAGAACGTGACTCTTCGTTCGCGAACCTCTTTCCGCAATCGCAGGTGGGGCAACTCCAGGATCACTCGGCATAAACGGAACGGTGCTATTGACTTCGAAGTCATCTTCCCCAAGGTGTACACTGTGACTTCGTGCTGCTTTGGGGGTATGTGTGGTGCTCAGGAATGTTTGACCGTCAATTTACGCGTTTGCAGGACCCAATCTGGACCAGCTGTACGTCACCACTGCACACTGCGGCGCCAATAACGGACCGGCTCATAAGCAAGGTAATGCCTTCAGAAAACTATGGTCTAGTCCCGTAACTGACTCTCTGTGATACAGCGCAATTCCCATACTCAGGAGACCTGTTCGTTGTCAACCTCGCTGGCAGGTTCAAGGGGCTGCCCAGATTCGAATTCGGCTACTAAATCATCATGTTGTTGCGAATATGCTTTTGCTTTGTACATGCTGTCCAATCTCCCGCGAATAGACCTCCGTTGTTTCTTACACTGTGCTCGACTGGAGCTCTCGAAGTACCTTACCTGAATCTTCGATGTCCACGCTTCTAGTCCGGCTTCAATGGGAAAGGAAACGGAACCAAACGCGTAGCGGAATCTATCTAACTTCTCCGCTGCTCTCGTTGCATCGCGTGCAGTCGCGTCGCAATGAAGCATGGCAGTCACTTCCGCAAGCTCTCGCGCTCTTCGTCACACCGTATGTTACTATTGAGGTGCGTGTGTGCATATGCGTTAGTCCCCGTCTCTGAGACCCGTGCAGAAATTTAGTAACTTCACTCTTCGAACATGAGCGGATAAAGACCACTATCCCAAAAGCAAAGGAGGCGGCCCGTCTTGCTGAAAAGGTTTGTCCGCGCGCATGAGGTTGGTGCGCAGTGCTCTGGCTAATGAGCTTGCATAGATCATTACGCTGGGCAAGAAGGGCAGCGTTGCGCACATGCAGCGCGCAGGAGCATTCTTGCTGAAGCCCGCAATGGTTCCAAAGCTTTTCAACGTCTTTGCCCTCCGCTACGCCGATAGACCAGGAGGTTATACGCGTATACACAAGTTCGGCAACCGTCGCGGCGACAATGCGCCGCACGCGATTCTCGAGCTGGTCGACAATCCCAGCGACCTTAAATACGACATAACGGCACGGGCAGTGGGCTGGGAGCTTTATGGCCGAAGTCTTCGCGGTCAGAATACGCACATCGACATCCAGGACGCTGCGGCCATTGCACAACTGATTTCCAAGGACACCTCGCCCTCGACGCCGTTGGCGGAGAAAAGTCCATTGAGGGATTACACGCGCTTAAATATCATGAAGGCCCTGCGTTATCGCAGTAAGGAGGAAGTGGCTGACTTCGGCATGCGTGCGCGCGACTACGCGGTGTGTCTAAATTGTTTCCCTGCGTGAGCTGGCCGCTCATCGTTTTTCAGGAGCGCCTCATGGCGACCCCGGAGGCCCACGCGGGCTTGCAGCGTGTTGTAACTGAAGGTCTTAAAAGGACCGACTTGGACAAGCTGAAGCGCGAGGACAACCAGCGTTATCAACTATCTGGCGAGCGTCTTCCCAAGATGGACCCAGCTCATCCAAAGAGCAGTACGGTCGCGATCTCGCGAGGCGATCTTTGGGAGCCCAACTGGTGGAATCGTCGGCGACACAAGCTCGGCGTTCGTCCCGAGTCCGAGCGGCACTGAGTGGTGAATTTTTCTACTTGGAATACACTGCTTTGTTGTCACTTCATCGTGCTGCGCCGTAGCGCTCTCGTGGGTGCCGCGGCTGCCATCCGTCCTCGAGCATCCGGGTGACAATCCGGGCAATGTTCTTACAATCGTCAATGCCTGCCTCTCGGATGAGAGCTGCAAGATTGACATGACAAGAACCTCAGGCCTCATACCTGAGTGGTGCCTTCCTTCCAACGTTATTCCCAGCCCAGTGAGCATGGATGCCATCCCTCCGCCTTGTCGCTTGTATAGAGCCTTGTAGTGTGCCTTGATATTGAACCAATGGTCCATGAAAGGCGGCATCGTGAATAGGTCTGAGTCGAGCTGCGATGCTGGCATGCCCTTGGCAGCCTGTCTCGCGTGCGCCAGCTGAAGCGGCAGCATAGTCTTCAAGTCCCAGTTACCGCATGTCAGGAAGGCAAAGGAGTCGATATCTTCTGGGAGGTTGTCACGCCGGAAAGCAAGAAATCGTTTCCAAACCGCCTCGAAAGGGTCTGCTTTATCGACTGTACTCTGCGGGAATATGTTACTTTTGGCCAGATGATTTTGAATTGGGTTACTGACTTGCTCGATACCGGTAAGGTCATGGCAGAATTTCGTGAGTTTGGGCTGCAGTTGCGGCTTCACATATTCATGGAATGTTTGTTCGACCTTCCTACTGTCGATATTGTAGACCAGTACCGGGAACTCGATGATTTCCTGCTTCTTTAAGTCCCAGTTGGAGGGAGCCACAGTCGTGTCGCAGGTAGCTTCGAAATCGAGGACGCAGAGGTACCGCAGGTTAGGCTCGGTCATTGCGGAATGCGAGAAACTTCGGCGAAGACGAGAACAGAATAATGGAGCTTGAGTAAAGCGTATGATGCCTGATCCCAAAAGCATTCAAGGAGGGGTAATAGGAGTCAGCTGGGAGTCATTGTTTGGGAACGGAACAAGAAGCAAATGACTCCGAGTTGACAAGTGACCGAGCTCGCTACTGGATAAATCCGCGTCTTCGGGGTGTGGGGATAACGTGCTATCGCCACAAATTATGGGGGCTTGAGTTCGCTTGAAACGTTATATTCGTGTAAATGAACTACGCGGGCCTGACATAGGAGAGGTCGTTTGCACTGCTGATGAAATTGGTTCGTTCGCACATCAACGACTGGGGTTTCCTTTCACATCCCAAACCAATATAGAGTACTCAGTGTGGTCGTTTCAATAGGACCAATGAAACCACATGTTCTCTAGCACATCGTCCAGTGCAGCGTCCGGAAATGAGTAAGTAACTCACTTGACGCCCGCCAAGTGGTCGGAATGCCGTTGAAGAGAGAAGAACAGCACGCTGGTATCGCGACATTGACGTTCTGGGTCACTGGCCAGCCCCAAAATCGGTCCTGTGCGGCCAGGAAGCAGAACAGTTGTTGGGGTCTATAAGGGAACCCTTGCCACAGCGGACTCCCGCAGCAGCTATCAGGCTCGAGTTGTAATGTTAGACACCGATGCATCTTCGCACAGCGCTCAGGGGGAACTAAAGCGGGAAAGTACCCAGAGGAACATCCCTGGTTCAAGATGTTGCCCAATCGCGTCCGGTGTTCATAACGAGCGCCTTAGTCCTTTCTCATGCATGCACGACAAACCGATGCGAAACTCGACGGACACAACAACGCCACAGCGCAAAGGGGGGGAGGTCGGTCCAGAAATGCGCGACTCCGCGCCAGCTGTGATATCACACGCGCGTCGTCCAGATTTGGGCAGTACCCATTCAGGGAGGGCTACCACAGTTCGATGAGCGCCACAACTGCACAGCGCTCTTCTGTGATAGGCTGATTGAACGAGTTGGACGGGAGCGTCGGTAATCCTGAGCTCATGGACATGCGTCGAGCACGTGTAGTTTGAACCTTCAGGGCGCAGTGGGCACCGGGGGGATCAGGATGCATTGTAAGCCACCAGGATCAGGCAAAAATGCCTCGCAGTATCGCGGCACCGCGGGGTGGGTTGCAAGCTAGGTCACTGAAGGCTCAATGAAAGAGGCAAGAACTGCGGGATTTCGATTGAACCCGCGCGAGTCGCAAACTGTGGGGAGCAGCAAACATGCGGGGCATTCCGAGAGCAGCCAACAGCCTGCGTATTGGTTTGCAGAATTGACAACAGGGTCGAGGAGACGCTGGGAGCACAAAGACGGATTCGCTCTCATCCAAAAGCGACGCGGCCCGGACAGCAAAGCGCACAGACGGAGGGACGCGGAGGGTAGCTCCACCCCAACAGCAAGACGCACAGTGACACATGTGTCGGGGCATGGCGTCCTTTGGCACTGTTCCAGTTTTTAGGGAGTTGTGCATCGCCGCATCGAATTGGCCGAACAGTGACCGGCAAGACAACGCAGCTCCAGTTCCAAAACAGGGTAGAAGTCTATGATGCAAGAAGAACAAACCTGGGTACATGCGATGGTCCTGTCTCCAGACGCGCGTCCTGGGTAGCCTGCGGCGCCCCGAGCCGCAGTAACGGAGTACGTGTGGTCGCTGAAGATGTGAGCCGATCCCATGCGCTCAGGCTCAGCAAGGGAGCCAATAGTATTTGTGTTCGACCCAATTGTTGTGGGACAGTGGCTTCCACGTGCGAGTGCCATTGAGCGCGAATGGATTTCGGCATGATTGCATGCAGCTGCAAGAATCGTTAGAGAATGCAGGACATAGTAAGCCTGGTCGAAGCAAACCTCATTATGCAATTTATGAGCTGCATCCGTAGCCCCGTTTTGTTGATGACCGGCATCATGGTGCGTACCAACATCACGTATGCGAAGGACGAACTCGAGGTCCCATAGGATCTGAGCCAGTTGCGGAGACCAGTGTCGAGTTAGGGGCGACAACGCAACTCGCTCCGCGATCTTATCGACGAATTCGTCCAGTGCGGACTGCACTGGTCGCAAGCCTTCCAAGTCCCTGCGTCCAAGGCCAAGCCGCTGACTCGACGACACCAAGGATGACAGCCCTTCGATAATTCCACCAGAGGGCTGAGAGGGAAGCGGGAAATCGTGCGCTTTGGCGGACTTGGCTACAGGAACATCGTACAACGCAATTGCCGCACGAACCGCTGAGCGTTGCCAAATGGCCAAAGAACGAGAGTGGACGCTTGCCAACTGCGCGCTGAACTCTGGAAATATAGGTAAACTCCTGAATTTTGTGATGGCGGATGAACATACCAGACTTCGAAGCCGGTGATAAATGCAGGTCTGTGACAAAAGTTGAGGATCTCGTCATCTCATGACAAAGACGGCCAATGAAGAGCACGCCGTTGAGTGCTACCACGTCCAGTGAGCAAGCTTGTGGTAGTTGCAGGCAGCCTTTACATACTGCTCGCATCCCGAGACTCTTCATCGCGCATTGCTGAAGAAAGGAGGTCGAGAGACCGCTGGCATGCGGCATAGACGACGGGATCGTAAAGCGCGTGCATTTCTACCGCAAGGGGACTAAAAGGTGATCAGCGTAACTCAAGGGAGAGCATGAAAGCACATACTCAGTATCTTGCTTCGACATCAACACGGCGAGGTCCTTCTTTTCCCTCGCCGCAAGCCACTCCATATCCTGTAAAAGTCCATGCAGTAGAGGGGAGCGACCGGTGAGTTTTTGCTGCAGCGTGGCCTTGTACGACTGGAAGGAGCTAACCGCGAGTGCGGGATTTGCTCCGACCAGCGAAAGCGAGGGTGGCGGGTGCGACGAGAAGACGTGCACAGCCGGCACCGTATCTGACGGACAGGAATGAGTTTTGCTAACTTGGGGGTATAGAACGCCCTTACCCTGCTGCACGGCCGCGCCGCCCTTTTGTAAGGCATCCAGCACCTCTTGCAGCCCTGTCTTCAACTTCGCTTCCATCTCGCCGAATTTGACGTCCCAGACTTCCGCCGCGCGCTTTTTGCACGCGTCGTCGAGCAGCGCGCCGAGTCTTGCGCGATCAGAGTCCTCAAGCGTGCCCGCGCGCTGTAGCACGCGCGAGCGAACGGACCAGATTTCCGTAATGGAAGAAAGCATGGCAAACCAGCTGCCAATGCGTTTCTCGACGCCCTCGACGCCGCGGACGAACCATTCATGGACCTTCACCTCAAGGTCGGGTATCTGTGCGTGTGCCGACGGATCGAGGTCGATATATGGGCGGTAGGATTGAATAGACGGGGGTAGCGTGAGCAGATGCGTCGAGGAGGGCAGACTAGCGAGAATGTTGGGAGTGGTGAGGCTTTGCTCAAGGTCGCTGTCGACTTCTGGCTTAGTGGGCGATCCGGAAGTCTGTATGTCGCGCAGCCGTCGCTCGATGAGCGATGGTGAGGAGGTCGAACTGCTGAAGATGGCCCGGGCGACGCCAACCGTGCTGCTCAATACATCGAGCACGGAGCTGAGTACGTCGCTGACATCTGTAACAACGTCTTTCTTGGGTTCTTGCTGTTGCAGGTCGTAGCCCAGAACAGAGTCACGTGCCAGGAGCGCGTTGAGTGTTCTACTGCGTTGTGCGAGGAGGTGGGACAAGGTATCGTTGAGTGGAAGAGATTCAAGGAGATGGAGCGTGACGAGCGTCGAGCAGGTGTCCTGCATATGGACACCGTATTAGCCCCAGTCGATTGATGAAGAGCATGTACGCACGGCTGCGGACATCCCGTGTTCGCGGAGAGAATGCGTTGCTTTATGAGAGATATTTGCGCGAAAGTGGGATATGGATTCCCATTGCCTTTGCACTAACGGGAATTGTTCCTGCGGACGCCGACCTTCAGTTTGAAGACGTCTGCGGTGCAGAGGCGACTGACGAGAACATCAATTCCTTGGCTTTGCCACACGCTCTCCTCGCCATCACCATCGGCGTTAACCAGGACACGGTAAACAACGCGAGAAAGCAAGAATAACCAGGCGGCATGGAGGAACTTGCGCTGTTCCAAGAAGAGCCATAGATGTTCGGGTGCGTCAAGAAGCAGTTTCATATGTGCTGAAAGCGATTGCAGGACATTGAGCTGGGCATCTGCGGCACGCAACTTAGCATTGCATAGGTACAAGTGTAGAGCAGCGAACCCTCTTGCGGTTGAAGCTTTGGCTTCGGAATTGGCTGAGGCACCGTGCTCTGGTCGGAAGTGCAGGCTACTTTCATGTCGTGCAACAACGCGACCACGCGATTGGACGCGCTAGAAATGGTCATTATACTGGTGGACGCCTGAAGCAAATCCCTGTATCTCTCCCTGCGCAGGGTAAGCTCATGTAAAGACGCGGAGTGGTATGCGTACCCGACCATGAGCCGCAGCTCTTCCTGCTTCGCATCGGCCTCGCGTCTCCAGCTATTGTCACCAGACGTTCGCGCGCGCGCACGGCATACCTGAATTTCGCCTGTATGTTCTTGACTTCAGCCACGGAGAAACGTATGAACAGGTCGTCTGGCTCGACACGACTCAGGTCTTCTTCGACTTTGGGGGTGCGTCCTGACGAGGGCGAGAACGGCGGTCCCGTGTAGGGACTGGAGATATCGTGCGAGGCCGCGACATTGGAGTCTATGGACAGGCCTTTGAAACGTGACGCCCTCGACGGCCCACGCGGTCTGGACAGCATTACAGCCGTTTGTACATGTTTGCTCCGCGTCTCTAGATCTGCAACTTGCACTCGCACCTGGCCTCACGATTGCATATTATAATGCTGTTGCGCCCCCGACAGACCGAACTCTACGCTTGGAAAATCAGCCTTAGGAAAGAATGTCGCTGAACGTCAATTGACCGCAGGGTGCCACTGCGACGTCATCACCCTGCTCATGCTCCGCCTCTCACTCATTCAGACAGCTATAAGAGCCCAGCCTCTCAGCCTCTGTCGCCCTCATCCCCACAGACTGTTTCACCCAACGCTTACTCGCGCAATGACTATCTACGGAAAAGAGGTTCGTCCATATTAGCTTGCGTTGCGCGCAAACTTGCTCAACCATTGCAGGACGGCATTGTGACCGCATACAAGAATTACAAGCCTGAAGCACAGTCTCAGGACCTCCCAGGCAGAGACGACAAGATGGACCCACTCGCCTGCCATCTCGAGATCGAAATGTGGGACAACAACGGCCAGCCGTATCTGCAGGAATACCAGGGCAGTGGCAAGCTGGACGGCACCAGTGTGCTGATCAGTAAGTGCACCCCCCACCTATGACGCATCCTTCCTGACCGGCGTCACACAGCTGGAGGCGACAGTGGCATTGGCAGGAGCGCAGCCCTCATGATGGCACGTGAAGGCGCGAACGTCTCCATTGCCTACCTGCCCGAAGAGCAGAAAGAGTCAGTTGTACCGCATCGTCTTCTGCCGCCATGTATTAACATATTTACAGCGCAGAGTGGGTCAGAGACGCCATCGCCAAAAACCCCCATGGGTCCAAGAAGTGCTTGCTCATTCCGTGCAACCTCCAAGCCGAAGAATCGTGCAAAAAGGTCGTGGACGCGCACGTCAAGGAGTACGGCCGCATCAACGTCCTCGTTAACAACGCGTCAAAGCAGATGAAGGAAACCGATTTCTCCAAGATCGACATGGGCCAGGTCAAGTCGACCTTCGAGTCTAACATCCTTGGCATGTTTGCTCTCACAAAGCACGCCATCCCCCACATTCCCCGCGGAGGGTCGATCATCAACACCGCGAGCGTTGTCGCCTATCGTGGTTCGCCTGCTATGATCGATTATTCGTCGACTAAAGGCGCAATCGTCTCCTTCACGCGTGCTTTGGCAGCGCACCTGGCTCCGAAGGGCATCAGAGTCAACGGCGTCGCTCCCGGGCCCGTATACACTCCGCTGCAGCCCGCAAGCAGGTCCGAGGAGGAGATGGAAGGCTGGGAGCTCGGCAAACCACCGCTTCGAGGACGCATGGCGCAACCGGCGGAGTTGGGCCCTGCCTATGTGTTCCTTGCGAGCAACATGATGAGCGGAACGATGTCTGCTCAGGTGCTGCATCTCAATCTTGGCCAGTTCCCCGCTTCGTAGAGTCCCCAATAGCACCACTGTAGAATAGGCATGAAAAAGAATCCGAATGAAATGTACTAGCTTGTCGCATATACTCGGCTCGTTCCGCTACTTGAGCTGGTTTCGTCATCTAGTCAGCATGCCACCCAAACGCAAGTCGGCGACAGCGCGCAATGCTTCTTCCAGGAAGAGGCGACGTGTATCGTCGGATTCCGATTCTGACTCTGGGCGCGAAGCAACCGCTCGGGCGCGGCGAGGATTCGGAGCGGATGAGGATGAGGACTTGACATTCGGCGATGCGAACAGTGTAGTCAGCTACTCTACGCGCACGGTGCCTACACCAGGCGTATGTCAAAGTCTTTCAAGCCTTGCAATTCGCGTGGCGGCCAACAACATAGCGGCATTATTCAAGGGCAGCGCCCAGCAGGATAAAACGAAGGCGCTGCTGCTCAGTCTTCCAGCTCAGCTCGTCTCGCGCCTATTCGCCCAATTGAGGGTACAGAAACCGACACTACTCAGTCACACGTTAATCACAACAGTCTGTGTATTTATGCTCGGAACTGGGTGCCATTGTCTGAATGCATGCTGCATCATAGTATTTTCTGAGAGGCGACCCTATCGTTCTTAACAGTGACTTGCCTGGCGTCGGTGCTGCAACCATAGCTTCGATCCCGAGGCTGGCATCTGCGAGCACCCTGCGTGGCCTGGAGCTCATCGGGTTCTCAGCGAAGATTCTATCCGACGAGGCAGCTTCTAAACTCCTGGCAAAGCTGCCTGCTCTCGAACGGCTTGTGCTCAGGTATGCTTGCGGCGGCTTTGCCATTATGCATAGACGCCTGATGGTCCTAGGGACTGCAAAGCCGTGGGGCCACTCGCCGTGGCCAGTGCGTCCAAGCACTGTCCGAATCTCGTCTACGTCAACCTCAGCTCTACGCAGGCCACCACGGATAGCATCGTCCTCCTCGTCACTTCATGCATTAAACTTGAAACCGTCAAGCTTGCAAGTATCCCGCACCTCAGCAAGACTTCGCTCAAGCCCGTTCTTGCGCTCGTCAAAGCCGCAAGAGAAGCTAGTGAGGGTGTGGATCCCGCAATTGCCAGTCGGATATCGAACCTCAAGCTGCGCGCAATGCAAATCACGCCAGACACGATGTACCGTTCCTTTCTGGGCTACTTTCCCAATCTGAGACGCCTCGACCTGTCGCATACGAACGTGCACTTCAACCTCGCGCTGTGCGGCGCGACCGTTCCGCGCCTCGAGAAGCTCTCGATATACAACACGCCCACGACACACTCGGAGTTGCTCGAGACGTTGCCGCACTTTGCCTCGTCGATGAGGACGCTGAATATAGCTCATCTGGGCGGCGCATCAGCAGGTTCTTTCCTCGTTAGTGCCGGTGCACTTGGTCCCGCCGTCCTACGAGCTGTGACAGACGAGCTGGTCAAGTGCGAAAAGCTCGAGAGGCTTACCATTAGTCCCTCTGTCACTATCCCGGAGCGCCCGCCGCGCGAGACCTCTGCTATAGCGGATTTCATCAGGCGAGTTGGCAGGAAGTGCAAGGTCGGGCCGTTATTTGACTTTGGATACCGTACTCATAGCTTAGGGCTTACAGTTCCTGGATCTGGGCACCGTTCGCGATCTGAAAGCGACTGATCTGGTCACTCTTGTGCCTGAGCCTGACGACGAGGACGAAGTACCTGCTCTTGAGCACCTTGTGCTGTCGAATACCAAGGTCGACGATGACGCTGCGCCGTTTATCTCAGCCTGTCGCGAGCTGCGCGTGCTGGACTTGGAAAGCACCCTCATTTCTTGTATGCCTCACAGATCTCCCGTTTCTTGCAACATGTGCTAACAATGATAGCGGAAGGCATTTTTCAAATCCTGTCCAAGTGCGAGAAACTCGCCAGCGTCAATGTCACGGGCTGCAGGCGCATACGGCTACAGGATAGACGTCGAATATTTGAGGTGCGTCCTGCGTCTCGATAGCACGAAGAAAGGTGTTGAATTTTCCACGCAAGGCTTGGGAAGCCAAGGAAGGCCCCAAATGATAATAGTAACACAAGTGACAAGAGTCATGGCCGGCGCACGCCCGCCTGCATTGTGATCCTACGACGGCACGCACTGGGAGTACCCTGGGCACGATTGAGTTTCAGGTTGGGCGCATTTCTAGTAATGCGTCCTTACAGTCATTGGAGACTTGGCACTTAAATCCAGACGGGCAAATTGTCGGTCCTGTGTAGCCCTGGCCCTGTGATATTGATGAGTCAATGTATTTTTTTCATCCATGTATGAAGCGTACGCCGCATTGTCCATAGGGAGTCTGAGTGGGGCCGGCCGCGGTGGATGTCGACGTTGAGGATGCCGTGCTGGATGGTCTGCTAGTACTGCTCGACGTCGTCGCAGTGCGGGTTGTTGTCGCGGAAGAGGAGGAAGCAGTCGAGGTTGTGGACGTAGCCGTCGACGTAGGCGGCGGCTGCGAGCCGGTCACTTCACCGTAGAATATACCACGTCCTGCCGCCAACTGTCAATTTCATTGGGGTGGATAGATATAATGCTACCATTGGTTCCGATATAAACACGACCGTAGACGCTGAAGCAGCCATTAGTTCAATGTTCTCAGCGTCAGTCATCTCCGCACCGGAGGTCCGCGGTTATACAATTTGCGCTGGCAGACCCGAAGCGATGTGCAGCGTCGTCGATGCGCACCCAATTCAAACCTTGGTCGTCAGACCTGAAGTACCCTGTTTCGCCGCCAAAGGTAGCTGCAGCAAACACGGACGGGTATCCACCAGCGGCCTTTGGTGCACCGAGGGCAATGGCCCAGGCTTGAGTAAAGCCAGAGATAGCTGTAAAGCTAGAGCCACTAGTCGTCGTGTGGAAGAGACCCTTGTCGGTGCTGACCCAGACGTCGCCAGTGACGTTCGGGTTAACGACGACTTTAACAGCAGATGTGGATGAACCAAGAGTTGCGGCAGTGGCTGCGAATGAAACACCAACGTCCATGGAAATGTAGAACTTGTTGCCCGAAGCTCCGTAGAATATGCTGTTGTTCTTCTTGTCCGACGCAATGGCGGCATTAGATGGCAGAGTAGGAACGGCTGAGAACTGATTGGTATAACGAGAAATCATCACGCCATTGCTGCCTGTGCGCCAAAGGACAGCGTCGCCATCAGCGCTGAGCGCAACTTTCCCTCCCGTAATGTTGTCTGGGGCGCCATAGTCCATCTGAAAACGATGATAAACTTCGGCGAGCGCGGTGCGTTCTGACCATACCTGCCAGGTCTTTCCAGAGTCTGTCGACAGTGCGACCTGCTTGTCGGCAGAACCTTGATTATTTCCGACACGAACAATGTTAGTGGGCTTATTTCCAGCGTAGTCGAGATCAACTATCATGATAAAATCAGACGTAGACTCTGTATCACAAATTTGGATGATTGCTCACCGGTGGTGGCCCAAGAGGGATTGGTGAACCATTCGGCGGGGGCAGTGGTCAGGGAAGTATGCATAAAACCCCCGTCGTCGCCGACAGCGCTCAAAAGGCTTGGGCCAGTCGGAGGGCTGACCAAAGCCTGCACGCTGAACTCCTCAATGCCATCGGCCAAGCTCTTTAAAGTAAAGTTGTGCGCGGAATCCCACATGAGAAGGTCGCGACTCCCATAGACGGTCATTCCTGTCCCATATAAGAAGTGGTTGCTGTCGAACGGATCGATACTAAGCGACTCGACCATCCAGCCAGCCTGCTTGGTGTCACCAGGTCCCGATACGTCTGTGGGGCCTTTCGCTGTAGTTGCTAGCCACGGCGCCAAGGTTTGGTCGATCTTGTAATTGCGAGCCAGGGTAGGGTACGACACCTAATGTTCGTGAGCCAACGAAGATGCATGGTACACGTATTCGCAACTAACCCAATTCCATAGGGTCGACCAAGTTTGACCACCATCGGTGGAACGGAATACTGAAGACAGTTAACTAATCTGCTCATACGTACGCGTATAGCTCACTCTGAAGATCTGGCCACCAGGAGTTAAGGGCCGCGACCATGACGGTGCCGGGCTTTTGAATGTCGACCTTAGAAAAGTTTAAATGAATACCCGTGCTCAGTCAATGCGCCTGAGCCTTACGGAAAGACCGCCGAATCCGAAGTAGAGATCGCTTCCGCTGACAGGCGTGATATTCGTCCAGGTGCCCGATGAGATGTTATATCTTGTTGACGATTAGGAACATATTAGGCGAATGTGGATTATAAGGACCTACTTCATCAGGACACCAGAAGTGCCATCGTATCTAAGACGTTGAGTCGTTGAGTCCATGCAGAATGCAGTGGACTTACGGGCCAGCTCCATCGGCATACGCAATATATAACGACTTTTCTCCGGGCCTTGAGTTGCTTAGCCAGATATAAGGCGTGGACAGAGCTCAACATACGAGATCACACCGCGATGGGGGAAGAACTGTGTGTTCTGACCAGGGATAGCCGTCCCTGCAGAGAGCTACGTGAGCGTATAACAGTCAATGGTGCGCAAAGACCATACAGGTTGAGCCCGCATCGTTCGACATGAAAACGTTGGATGTTCCATTAGAGGCAACGCCGGCAAAGATGCGCGGTGTGGCTTTGCCCGCGCTTCCAGACGATTTGTCGAACTCGATCCAAGTGAGGCCAACGATGTCAGAAGCGTAACCAGTGGTGTCGGTCTGCGTTTACTATTAAGTATTGATTTTAAACGTTCACGGGACGCTCCACACGTTACCTTATCTTGGACATAATTGCCCGTGCTCGTGAACGAGGTCACCTTTGACCATGAAACACCACTATCCGTGCTCTTCCAAAGCCCATTGCCGGATCGCGCGCCGAAGAATAGAATCGAATTCAGGTTTGGGTCGACTTGAGCCGCTGAACATGCTGCATTATAACCCGCCGTCCGCTTCGAACGAAGTACAATTACCTCGCCCATGCCCCGACCTAGGGAAATCAGCGTTGCATCATGCAAAGTCGTATCGAACACACCTGGCATGTTTCCTCCCAGTTTAAATGGGAGTGTTGTCGCGCTCCAGGTTTTACCATAATCTGAGCTGCGCAAGATGGTGCCGTTGTTCGGGTCCCAGCTATTCGTGTACATCTTCAGGCAAAGTCATTAAGCCAAACTTGACTGTCTGTCAAAATGACGTTACTTACGCCTGAAGACAGTCAATGATTGGTGATACGCCAGCCGTCGTTGACTTACCAACAGCGAGATACAAGTTGGACGTCTTGACAGGGTCAGTCGCTGCGGATGGTTCAGCTTCGCGGAGGAAATGGCATCGAACGCTAGCATACATACCCAATGCATCAACTCCCCAGTAATTCCTTGAGGAAAATTTCAGATAGCGCTAACATCATTTAAACGAGACGTTTACCATCGGGAATCGTCTGCCCAATCGAGCAATGGTGTCCATGTATCGTCTGCATTCAGTTTGTACGCGCCACCTATGTCTGCGATCTCGTTCAATGTCAGTGGAAGAGTATTCTTATGCGCGCACCGGTGCGGGCGTAGGCGAGGCCTTTCTCGCTCGGGTTGAAGACTATGCCTGGCACAAATCCTCCGCCACCGCCAATCTTGACGTTGCGCCAGTTGTATGCCTGCGTGGAGACAGCCGCGAACCCAGATCCCGCGGAGAGCAAAGCGACGAGCAAGGTGGTGGGAAACATGATGCCACGTCGCGCCATCGCTACAGTCAGGCAACCTCCTTATATCGAGTCCCATGGGCGTCGACACTCACATGTCAGCGGAATCGCGAGGCGGCAAGCATCATGGCACGGGGAGCATTCGCTGTCTGCTGGCTTCCGAGGAGTCAGCGAGCATCGAGAAAGTAATTTCATATTCGAGCCATATGAGGAGAGGAAAGCGGGTGTCTGAGAGTATGAGTAGATTCAACCATGTACGTGCGTCCCAGTACAAGTCTCGGCGAATGAGCGTCGTTGGAGCGAAGCAGTTGAAATGGTATATAGCTTTGCTCGACGCGACCTGAAAAGAGCTCTGTGATTGCCCCCATTTCGCCGATGTTGTCGCGGGACTGTGAGATCGACGCGACTCAATCTGGGAGGCACGCATGCATGAACCTGTGACCCCGTGACTAGTGCGAACAAGTACTTCAAGACGATATACGTGGCGTCGTACAAGACGACGGCGCGCTTGCGCGGTCCGTTGGTGGCACGGCCCGCACTACTAGGCCCAGGACAGTCAGATGCACGAACCGCCGTATCCTTGACACACCCATGTCGTTCTATTGCAAGGAGCGCGAGCCCATGCCAGCGAATCTCCAGTCCGAGATGAAGGGACTGCTAGAGAGCTGGGCACAACCGAGCTGGTATTCTGCGCTGGACCAAAACGTAGCCATGTCGATGTTCGTCGTCCTCTGTCGACGGATGACTAGCAGCAACCTCCCCAAAGACACTTGCGTCGAGCGCAACGCAAACGCTACGCACGAGCCCAGCAAGGTGACGGTGCACTCTTCTCTATCGGGGAATCCCAACCGATTTCTCAGAACACCAGTATGCAGCGGCCTGTACAGCTAAGCCAAGGTTGAGCATTTGCCGGCGTGACTTTGCGACAAGGGCTTGGAGTTTTTCTGTGTGAGCAAGAGCGACCAATTCGCATCGATAACGTTGATGGAAAAGAAAGCATCCCTGCAAACTGAAGAGCAGCCACCAGTACCAGCAGCAGGAACCTCTGTGTTGGCCGCGTCCAGAGCGTAGTCGAACAGAACGGCGGACCGGAGTTTCGAATCCGTCGAGCTCCTTGCACGCGCCGCCAAACCACGACCATGGCCGTGCTCTCAACGCCGCTGCAATACCTGAGCTCTATACCGACCGCAACCCGCGCGATTGCGGGTCTTATGATTGTGGTGCCATGCGCGTACTCTTGGCTTGACATGCGACAGTATACACCACAACCTGTCTTGACCGTCGTCCCAGGCGCCAGCCTCCTATACCCATGGGCCTTTGCGACCGCGCTTTTCGTAGAACTGAGCGTGATATCTGTACGCAGACACGTATATTCTGCTTTATCCGCTCTTATTCATGATCTACAGTGGATATTCTCGTTTATCTTCATGATATCCTGCTGCAGGTACCTGGAACGACTCTGGGGCTCCGTGGAATTGATCAAATTCATTCTCTTGACCGGTGTCATCTCCAACGCCATCGCTTGTGCAGTGAATTGGCTAGAATATCTCGTCATTGGAATGCCAGACGTTTTCCTGTGCGTCTCGCCGCCGAAGCTTGTCTCTGCACGCTAACACTCACATACAGATATGGCCAACAGTACTTTGGGCTGTCGGCAGTACATACCGGAATATTGGTCGCGTTTACTCAGCTCATACCGGAACATCAAGTTCAACTGCTAGGCGTTCTGCGCATTCGCGTGAAGGCGCGTGTATTATTTGGCCCGCTTGACCTAGCTGACCCGTCCCATAGCGCCTTCCTATGCTTTACGTTACTATATCAACCGTCCTTTGCTTGATAGGCTACCAGGCACCCTGGATATTAATTCAGTTTGGCTGGCTCGTGAGCTGGGTGTATCTTCGCTTCTATAAGCGTTCTGGAAGCGAAACCGGCGGGGACACATATGGGGATCGCAGCGAAACATTCGCATTCGTTCACTGGTTCCCTCCGTTTGTCCAGTGCGTATGCTTGATTTCTAACTTTGCTTTCTTGCTCAGCTTGTTATAGCCCTCCGATTGCTGCTGCGTCTAACGTGGCCTACAATGCCGCTGTAAGAATACGCCTCGTGCGACCATTCGGTGGCAGTCCTTCAGATCTCGAGGCAGGACATAATGCTCCAGGTGGTGCTCGTGCAGAGGCTGAGCGCAGACGGTTAGTGCCATAGGATAAACAGGGCCAATGCTGACATGCCATTAGTGCGATGGCTCTCAAGGCCCTTGACCAACGCCTGCAGAACGCTAACGTCGCATCGACCTCGTCTGCTCCGAACAATAACCCTCCAGCGCCGGCAGGTGAGCAAGCGGCCCCCAGCCCTGCGCCCGAGGCGGTAGAGGACGTAAAAGGAAAGGGAAAGGCTCCCTCCGTAGAGCAAACTGGCTCTTGATATCAACTTATGCACCTCTGAGTCTCTGTCGCATCGTAATCATTTTCAGCATGTTCTTACTTGCATCTTGTCTTTTATTGATACGGGAGTGGCATAGACATTTTGGGAAACGCGTTCTTCGGAGCTTGCGTTGCGGTCATGCTCTTCGTTTGCGCACGCACGACAGGTCTTGGCCTCGTGCCATCACTGCAATAACAACCTTGGAGCTCCGGAAGTGAACGAAGTTTGGCACGGCCCACTCAGTGGCATGTCTGGAATCCGGACTCCGCGCTTTGCCTCCGTCACAGGTTGCCTCTGACCATCACCCTCCGGGGTACTGCATGTCCGACTATGACTTTCGACCCGGCGGCTCTCTCAAACTCAAAGGCGTAGCCGATGGCGGCGTAGCGAAAAAGTAAGTTCTCCATTCAACCGCCCGAACCTCCAGGTCCTAATGTTCAGCCCATAGAAAGAAGAAATCATCCTCCTCGAAATCGCAGGCCAAGTCGCAATCTGGACAAGTCGAAAGTTCAGAGGCTGCTAAGTCCTCAAATGAGCCGTCTGGCTCGGGATCTGGTCCCAGTAGTGCACGCGCCTCACCCGGCGCGTCTTCAGGCAAAACTGGTGGCGACAAGAAGACAGACGCGGAGAGGCGCTTTGAAGAGATACAGAAAGAGCGGGTGTGTATCCCACTCGGATTAGATGATCCATAGCTGATGTGTGCCTTCTCGTTCCCTCGCGTTGCCGCTGAACCGCTGCGCGTGACTTGTCAGCTCGCCAAACGTGTGGCAAAGCTAGCCACGAAGACGCATAAGGAGCGCGTCAATGAGTTCAACTCGAAACTGGAAGCTCTCAGTGAGCACCACGACATCCCGAAGGTAAGCGAGATCGCGTTCACCTGCAGTTTGATGTGTCTCACCTATTTTCTCAGGTTGGACCTGGTTAAAATACATCACCTTCGAAGAACTGCGATGGCGACCAGTCTCTTGGATTAATGTTGAACCCAGGACATTCGAAGATGGTATTGTGGCCTCCCTCAGCTTCTGCGACTCTTGCGGGCTTCCCTGTGGTCGCATTGAGTAGCAAATGCTGCTGTATCGCGCGTTCTGTGCTCTCCTGCGCCATTTTACATGAGATCAGGGTGCTCCGCATGTTTACTATGTACTTTATATACAATCCGACGCTTCGTCTTTGGCTTTGAACCATCACCACCGTTCGTACAAAATCGCTGCCAGTACCGCGGTCGTCAACATGCAAGCGACCAAGCGCGGCGATGCTACGACCTTGGGCATAGTCGACAAGCCTTACAAGCAAGGCCACGTGTGTCCGCCGTCGACAGCGACCCATCCGCGAGATAGATGGGAGACGACATTTGTCTATACCTTCGTCCAGCGCTTTCTCGTGAATGGCAACGAGAAAGCCCCAGTGCAGGGGCTCGATACGGCCATGGAGTACGTCGTGTGTCTGTGCTGTCCATGTGCTGTGCTAAAACGCGTGCTCGTCGTCCGCGTCAGCCTGGAGGCCGCGCTGTTGTCCAACCAGCCGGAACCCGTTCTCGAACAAATTCTCCTACGATTCGTCAAGAATCTTCGTCCTAAGAAAGGCAATGTCGCGTGAGTAGTCCAGTAATGCGTCGCGTCTGGTGGCTGTCGTTGTGGCTCATGCGGTCGATGCTGGTGCTGGACGGCTGCAGTACGGAATCCATATCGCATACCGTGTCCTTGGTAGTCGCCGAGTACCTCAAATTGCCTGAACGGTCTGTATTCTGGGACGATGAGGTCGAGGCGAACGTGAATCCTCTCGAGGAGGTCGGGTTCTTCTCGGCACCATGGGATACCAAGGTCAGTCGCCGATTTTGGCTCGCGTCTTGCCACATGGCTCACACCCGCTCTCTTCAATTCGCAGCTGCGAGTATTACGACAACTGGTGGAATGGCAGCTCTCCCACTGCGCTCATATCCGCCAGAAGATCGACATTGCCTGGAACGTTCAACACAACTTACACAAGCGGAAGCCGGGCGACCCAACTCCCAAGCCTCCGCCGCCGGACGACCCGGAGAGTAAGGAGCGGTTGAGCTTGGTTCCAATCGGACAGGATCTCAGTCGGCGGCGTTATTGGATTGTCGATGGTACGTTATGATTCGTTTGGGCGAGACCAGTGTCCCGAGGCTGACTTTCGCGTTTCCCCTTACCATTCACTGTCTACATGAAGACTCACCACGGATATATGTGTCTAGCAATCCGTGGAAGGTGACCGCTACGTTCGACACCGCAGCCTCGACTATCTCAGAGTACAAGACCGTTATCAATGACCTCAAGGAAGCTTTGCCAGATGTGCCGCCCGGCACGAAGAGGAAGAAATTCGAGAACATGCACCTCGAATTGATCAAATATCTGGAAGGGAGAGCCGAGATCGTTGAGCAGGAGGTCATTGTATGCTGCTGTTTCTGCTCTTTCCGTCACATTGTCTAACATTATTGCAGCGTATTCAAAAACATAAGAAGAAGCTGGAGCGCGAGGCAGAGTTTGCGCGACAGGCTGCGGAAGTACGCGGGACAAGAACTCGCCGTGCGACGAGGAAACCCGACTACGTTTATAATGACCCTGCGAGCGACGTGAGCTCGCATTTTCTTCGCTATCAGTGTCGATATTGATAGCGTTGCAGCAGGACGATGGTGAAGATGACTACAACTTTCAGGATCAAGACGACGAGGAAGATGACATGGATTTTGAGTCTGTGGCGTCGGGTTCGGTTGCTCCAAGGCGGTCAACGCGTAAAGCAGTCGTCAACGGTAACGGTAAACGCTCATCCGCTGTATACGACGACGTTGGCCTGCATGGCGAACGTCGCAGCACGCGACAGGCAGCGGCCGCCGCCGCTGAAAAGGAGAAGGAGCGGCCAGCCAAACGCGTGCGGACGGTCTCCGAATCCCCACCGGCGATAGAGTTGCCTGCCACCGGCGGCCATTTTCCTGTCATCGCGCAGAAGCACAAGATCGTCAAAGACAACGAAAAGGTCGTTGAACAGGTCGCGGGGAAGAAGAAGAGTAAATTCTGGGTGCGATCACATTTCTTATCGTTTGTGCATGGATTAAAATCCAGTCTACAGGTTTATGCGGTGGAGACTGGAGGTGCACCGCAACAGACGGACGATGCTGCTCCAGGGGAAGATAAAAGCACTGAGACCAGTGTTGACGAGGGGTCCTTTGGACGGCGGAAAGAGAGCGACGCGCGGACTGCGGCTTCCTCTGCCACAAGCGTAGACATGGACATCTCGGATGACGACAAATAGCTTTCCTGTGCTTTCACCTGCTTGCCTGCTTCTATCTGTACATTATTACTGAACATGCTCATGTTGAAATATCGATGAAACTGAAGTCGAGACTCGGTGACCCGGCAGTTTGGCGACCGTGACGATTGTTTGCGCGCCATCTTTACGCCCGTCTTATGCTCACGACTCGCAGGCTTGCAAGGCTTGCAGTCCCGCGCAGACGAATATGTCCTGTGACCCCTCGAAACCGCAATGCGTCCTCCGCAGCTGTACGGCCACCGTCTCAAGATGACGAGAGCATCGTAGATTTCTTCGACCGGCCACAAACTAAAAGCTGGTTTCGCACCTACGCTGCTGGCACAACTGGTCTTTTCCTCCAGCCTACCCTCACACACCCATCCGCCTTTCGACAAGTGGCGGACGCAGCGCTGAAGAAAGCTCAGTCTCTGGTTGATCGAATATTACGCGCTCCGGGCTCAGCCACAGAGTTGCGCAAAGTCGTAAAGAATCTGGACCGCTTGAGCAATGTGCTATGCGGTGTTATAGACCTTGCAGAACTCGTCAGGCATGCGCATCCCGACCCGCGCTGGATTGACGCCGCCAACGACGCGTATGCAACCTTGTACGAGTATATGAACGTCCTCAACACTCACGTCGATCTTTATAATGTCAGTATTTTGCACTTCCAGCTCCCTATATATTTATGACGTTCGCACAGGTGCTCAAGACTGTGCTTTCTACGCCGGACATCGCGTCCAACCTCACACCGGAGGCACGCGAGACTGCTCTCATTTTCTGGCGTGATTTTGAGAAGTCGGGCATAGACCTGCCACCCCACCTACGGACACGCTTCGTTCAATTGTCGTCCGAGATATTTTCGTTGGGACGTGACTTTGTCAACCAGGCCAGTGCTCCTCGACCCGCCGTTTCACTTCCGGCTTCTGCGTTGCGCGAGACTGGCACTGCCGGGCTGCTCAGCCGATTGCGTTTGCCAGCGCGGACGAGCAACACGGTTCCAGTCTACCCTGGCACGTCAGAGGCTCGCATGATCATGGCTTCTGTTCCCGATGAGGCCACTCGGCGGGCACTATATGTCGCGACCAATTCGAGTTCCCAACAGGAAATCGACGTGCTGGAGAAGCTGCTCAAGACGCGGGCACAACTGGCCAGTCTGACTGGCAAACCAAGCTATGCGCATGTTGCGTTGGATGATAAAATGACCAAAACGCCAGGTCTGTCTGCTCTCCATCTGCTTTGCGATGTTCCTGACGATTCAACTTTCATAGAAAATGTCATGACCTTCCTCCAGGCTCAGCTGTACCAATCACGTCCACATGCTCTTGCCGACGTACGCTCCATAGCCGAGCGAAAGCGGCAGTATCTAGGGTTGTCGGAGACGCCACCGGTGTATGCGTGGGATCGAGAGTTCTACTCGCCGCGCGTTTCAACTGCTGCTCCCGTGTCTCTGCCCAATCTCACACCGGGTACTGTCTTCTACGGACTCTCACGCCTGTTTACCCATCTCTTCGGCATATCTCTACGACCGGCTGGCCTGCAGCCGGGTGAAGTCTGGGACGAGGACGTCCGCAAGCTGGAGGTCATCGACGAGGACGAAGGTCTCGTAGGCTATATTTATGCGGACCTGTTCAGCAGACCGGGCAAGGCTTCTGGAGCCGCCCATTACACCGTGCGATGTTCGCGTCGAGTGGACGACGATGATGCTCAAGGCGATTATGTGGACGGCGCTCGCCCTCCAGAACCCGACGCAGGACTGCAAGTGCCAGAACACACTGTACGCGGTCGACCGGGCAGATACCAGCTCCCCGTTGTGGTGCTGCTGTGCGACTTCCCGCAGCCAACACAGGCAGGTGCTGCCAACCTCGAGTGGTCGGACGTGATGACGACTGTGCATGAGATGGGTCACGCCGTCCATTGTGAGATTTTGTGCCATTTTGTGTCTCCTGTGCCTGACATTTTTCAGCGATGATTGGCCGCACCGACTACCAAAACGTTTGCGGCACACGCTGCGCCACCGACTTTGTCGAACTGCCATCCCTGCTCATGGAGCATTTCTTCCTCTCGTCCCCCGACGTCTTATCGCTCTTCCGCCGCCCCGAATCGCACTCTATGGTACACATGCGCTCTCCCAACTCGGACCTAGCAATTGGTGCAGCGATAGATTCGCACTCGCAGATCATTCTCGCGACGCTGGACCAGTTGTACCACTCCCCGCTCGCGTCGTCGCCTTCATTCGACTCGACGGCCATATTTGCCCGCCTACAGGACGAGTGGGGCGTCCTGCCATACGCGCAGGGTACAAGCTGGCAGACGCGGTTCGGTCACTTGTATGGCTATGCGGCGACGTACTACTCCTACATCTTCGACAAGGCGCTTGCCCGAGCAGTATGGGAGCGTGTCTTTGCGCAAGCGCCGTTGGAGCGCAGCGCAGGGGAGAAGTTGCGGAGAGAAGTCCTTCGATACGGTGGCGGGAAGGATCCATGGGCAATGCTGGCCGCCGTCTTGGATATGCCGGAGCTGGAGAGCGGTGACGAGGCTGCGATGAAGCTCGTCGGGCAGTGGCGTGTAGAGGACGACGGTTCAGGTCAAGGATGGTCAGCACATTCACACTGATAGACATAGTGGATGAGGAGGCATGCGATTCGTTTATGGCACACAAGTCTCGTTATACAGTGTTTTCACTCTTCTACTGTACAATGATAATACCCAGAGAAATACGAGCGGGGAAAGCGAGAGGGAAGCGATGCTAATTGACATTGTCCGATTGGGATGGGGTCTCATTGAAAAGCGGACGCAACAGCGTCATACACGAACATCATCTGTCCTTGGGTCTGTACCATTCTACTGCGCTGCTCGCGGAGCGAGTCGACCTCGGCGACGACCATGTCTTTCTGGAAGACGGGGTCCATGGGCCCGAGCGGCGATGCGGGCAACCCAGGTGGCTTGAAGCCCGGCGTCTGCGGTTTACTGTCCTCGTCGAGCAGGTTATGCGCGCGTAATAACGACGAGATGGCGATGAATGCGCCAGTCCTGCCCACTCCGGCCGAGCAGCCGACGATGACGGGCGGGTACGCGTTCGGGTCCTTGCTCGCCTGCAGCGGCACGGGTGCTGGCGGGAAGACGGGATGGATTGAGCGCGGATCCCGGTTGATCTTGTCGACCAAGCGCACGAATCGGACCAGCGACTGGTGCTGGGCCGGGACGCCGTGGTCGGGCCAGGCGGTGTAGAGCAGGTGGTTGAAGACGTGGTCCGTGGCACCGGGCGCGGATATGCGTAGCGTGGAGACCACGGCGTCGGCCTCCTGGATTTCGCGCTGCGCCAGGAGCGTTATCGATATCTGGGGCATTGGGCCTGCTGTAGGCTCAGGGGCGAGGGTCATCGTCTGACCCACTGCATCGGGGAAATACGCATGCGCCTTCACGCGACCCGATTCCTGACTAACTGTCAGCTGCACAATCGTGCGGACCTGCTGCGAAGTCCCGTTGGGCAACTCCACGGGCTGCAACAGAAGAGAAAGCAAGGCATGGGCGGTGAAGGGCAGGGCCGCTTGGGTGGCTATCCAGTATTTGCCGCCAGCAAGCTCGCGCACGAAACTTGCATTGAGATAGCGCGAGTCGCCGGCGGGATGGACGGTGCCCTTGAGATAGGGCGCATGGACGCAAGTGCGGTCGAATGGCAGAATGTCGCAGTAGCGGTTTTTGCGCTGGTTCTCGGGCGCAAGGCCCTCTGCGGAGGCGTAGTAGGCGGCCAGCTCCTGTGGTAGGCCGGCGGCGAGCTCCGCGTCGAACGAGGACATCGACGACGACGAGCCAGAGCGTCTCCGGCGGGCGCTCTGGGCCATGGCCCGCTGGCGGATAGCGTCGCGGCGATCGAGCGCATCCAGCGCCTGGGAGACGAATCTGCGCGAGTGGCCGTTGTGCAGCCAGCCGGGCGCGTGGCTGGCCATGGAGGTCAGGGCCTGGCGCGAGCTCATTGCGGGTGCGGCGGGCCAGTAGTCGTCGGCGACGTCGTCGAGCGAGTCGAGGGAGCTGCTGGTCCTGCTGGTGCTCGCGGACGCGGTGCTGGAGACAGACTCGGAGCGGTGGGACATGCCTCCGCCGGGCACGGTTCCGGCGCCGCACACGGCCGAGTCTGGACAGTTGCCCACGGCGGCCAGCGCGTCCTGGTCGAGCGTGAGCGTGAGCTTCTTGAGCGCGCCGACAAGCCGCGGGCGTCCGATGCGCTCTCTCATCGACAGCAGCGTCCGAGTCAGGTGAGCGGTGGCTGGTGGCAGGTAGCACGAGGCCCGGCGGTCGCTGAAATGGCCCGTCAAGCGTGAGCAGCTCGCTGGACAAGGCCAGTGGCAAACGGAACCTCGTGGATGGGAATCTGGATACTTGCTGGTGCTCAGGCACCCCTAAAGAGGTCCGTCTGCTGGCCTCTTGCGTCATACCCCGAACCCGCGTAAATCCCAGTTCTCACTCTCCCATCACCCATCCCAGGGCGCGCCCGCGTCCGTCTCGCTGGCCTTCGCAGCCCCAGTCGTGCCCCAGAGGCTCGTGCTCACCTTCCAGGGCGGCTTTGTCGGCCGTACGACCTCGCTCTTCGTCCAGCGCGACACTGAGGACTGGCAGCCCGTAGCGCGCGTCTTTCCCGAGGACGTGAACAGGCAGCAGTCGTTCGACCTGCCAGCCGACATTGGCGCCGTGCGCGCGATCAAGCTGGTCTTCCAGGATGGCTCAGACTTTTTCGGACGCATTACGCTGTATGACCTCCAGCTGCATGGCATCGATGGCGCCAGCCTCGCGACGGTCTCTGCGGCACAATGATAGCCTGCTTCCACCGCACCACGTCGATGACGATCCCCAATCGTCATATGGAAACCCATCGAACGGCAACGAACGGTCTCGCTCATTTGTACTCCCACCATGCAAACATGCTGGCAAGAACGTAACATGTCGAGATTAGATCTCCTCATCTCCCGCGGGGAACCATGCAAACGGACATGGCACCGCTACCGGCACTCGTGACCATGTTGCAAAAAAGAACTACCACCCTGGCAGTCGCAGGGTGCGGTGATGAGGACTCCCCGTAGTGTAAATCCAGGCATGAAGCCTGGAGAGTGCTCAATTGGTGCTCAAAGGATACTGCGTGGTCGATCACGACGATGTGTTGGGACAGACACGCCGCCGGGTTCACGCAATGAGCGGCGTATGTTGGAACATTGCTGGCTCGATTCAATTCGAAGGCGCAGCGACTCACTAAAGACCACGTCGTAAGAAAATCCCACGAGAATCCCAGACTCTGTATTTATGCTACATAGGGGACAGACAGGCGGTAGATGATACATTCCGTGTGCTCAAATTCAAGAGACAGCAAAAGGGGGGGAGACTAATGAAAGCAAAGTCATAAGGAGGGAAGATAATTAGCTGGCTCGGCCGGGCGTAAGGAAATAAATGTGTGTCCATGTGCGCTCACGTCGCGGCTGCAACCTGCGCGGCGTCCGAGAACGGTGTCACGGCCGGCTCGTCAAATGGCGTGGCGAACGGGTTGGTGGCCTTGCGCCCGGGGTCAATGCTCTGCGAGGACTTGCGTGCATGATGTGTGTGCTGGGCGGTCAGGAAACGACCCTGGTCCGGGGGCGAGCCTCCGCCCAGGGCGCCAACACCAGCCATGTTACCGAAGGACGCGAAGCTCGGAACGGGCGGTGGGGACGTCGGGAAGCTCGACCCGCGAGAGTGCGTCATAAAGTCCGTCGGCGAGCGGGGCGTGTCGGCGGGCACCTGGCGAGCAAACGCGTGGTGGAGGGGAACCGGCGTCGAACTGGGCGGCGCGGGGAACCGCATTTGATCGACGCCTGTCACGGTCTTCGGGGGCGGGCGCGGAGGCACAGAGCCCAACTTGGGAGTCGGAGGAAGACCCTGCGCGAACGGCACCGACGCTGAAGGGCCGCGGGACATCATAGCGGGCTGGACTTGCGTGTCGACCGTAAGATTGGGCCGTGCGGAAAAGACGGCCGGGCTGTTCGTCGGCGGCGCGATCCAATCCTCATCCCCAGAGCTGGACGAGCGCTGGCGCTGGAAGACACCCGCCAGACGCGTCCACCATCCAGACGGCGGGAGGTCGTTGTCGCCAGGCGCAGACGCCGAGCTCGGCTGCTCGTACCCGTCAGGAACGAGTTGCTCGTCCAGGTGCTTCCCGCGCCTAAATTTCCCTAGCTTCTTGGTTATGGGAGAGGAGCGCTGCGGCACCTCATTGGACACAGGCGCGTCAATGAACGAGTCCCAGCTGATGTTGCGCCGCTTCGCGTCGCTATAGCCAAGCTTCTCGTTGGCGGCAGGGACGGCCTTGGACGTGGGGTTCAGAGGAGCGTGAGACGGTGCATCCGAGTGAAGGCTGGCGCCCTCGCTATCGCGAAGCCACGGCGAGCCCTCGCGGTCAAAGGCTCTGGCCTCGCGTTGCCAGCGCTGCTTGCGGCGTCGTTCCAGCAGAGGACGTCCATAGGAATGCCACATAATGATCCCGATTGCAATGAGGACGACGAAGCCCCAGAGACCAAGGAAGATGAGGAACATAATACGCTCCTTCTTGAGGGAGGCCACGTAGCGCGTGATGAGTCGGCCCACGAGACCCCCGTCGTCGCCGTCCTTGCTCTGGTCGCCAACCGCAGCCAGCGAGATGGGACGCGTGACTTCGTCGACGGTCGCCTGGTTCATCATGAGGACATCGTTGCCCACGCGCGGCACGTCGATGTGCAGGTTGTCATGCAAGAACGTCAGAGCGTTCTCGAATGCCTGCACCTTCGTTCCAAGGAGGCAACGGACGAACTCCTGGACCGGGCCTTCCAGGATGGTTCCGCCGAAAACAGTCTCGACGGTATTCTGGACCTCCGCGTAGAACGTGACGAGGGTGTTGTTGAGCGTGGACGTCGTGCCGTTGACCCAGCCAAACATGCCGTCGTTGATGGTAGACTGGATCCCGTCCACCTGCCCGTTGACTGCGGTAGCATACGCCGTGCTTTCATTGCGCATGGAATCGTTAATCGAGGCGGCAATGTTGCTCGTGAAGTCGGCGACCGTGTTAGCGACCTCGCCCTCGTAACGACGTGCAATGGGACCAAGCGCAGCGATCTGCAGCTCGACAGAGATCAAGCCGAAGAGACCGATGAGGAGACATGCCAGAGCAGGCGGGTGGAAGACATAGGAGAAGAACCAGCGGATGTGGATGTGCTGCGAGATCGAAAGTTTGAAGAATGCGGAGATGCGGTTCGCAATGTGCGTGAGGAGAGGATACTGAGAAGCCGCGAGCAGCTCCATCAGGTTGTAATCCGTCAAACGCACAGACGGCGCGCCAGCTCCACCAGACTGCGCAACAGTCGGGTTGGTCGTCCACGCCAGCCGCGTCCGCTCCAACGACGCCTGCAGGCAACGGTACTTGTACCATTCTACCAGACAGTTGGCTGCAATAAGCAACAGCGCAAGCACAACGAGAAGAATGGTGGCGATCTTCGTGACCTTGAGCAAGTCGACGCCCAGACGGTCAACCACGGACGTATCGAGAGTTGAGCAAAACGCGAGGGTGTTTTGCTGAGGGACAGGCAAAACAGAGGCGTCGAAGTGAATGGTAGAGAAGGTTTCGTTGATGTCGCGTTTGAGGCCTTCAAATGGAACCTCGATTCTAGATGGCCATATTTCAGTACATGCAAGGCCAGTATGGGTACATGCCCACTTACACTTTGTCAATGGCATCCCGCAGTTCGTCAAGAGTGGGAAGGGTGGAATTCAGAGATATCAAGGCATTCGTGAAGTCATTCGGAATCTTGATATTTTCCAGCGCGTCCAGGCTGGGAAGGCTGACTTGGGGAATGTTGATACCGCCGCCGAAGATTGAGCCGACTTTGTTAATCGCGTCAATGGCTTTGTTGATCGCGTTGTTTGCAGCAGATACATCGTTGCGAATCGAATTCCTGAGAGCCACAAGTGAGATGGGGTGGGAAAATGGCGGACATGACGTACGCGATGCCCCCGAGAGTGGTCTGCAGGAACTTGGTGATCTGTGCTGGAGTGAGCAAGACGTTTTAGCGTAGCGGGCAGAGAGCAGCATACCTCTTCCGAGGCACTGATCAGAATGGAGAGACCACCGCGGACGACGAGCTCGAGGAAGCAGAGGAATGTCGATCGGTACATGTCAACGATGAACTCGATGACCGCCTCCATGATCGTGAGCGACAGAATCAGGGTTGCGCGCGCTGCGTTGAGCGTGCCATTGACCGCGTCGACAATCTGCGCGTTCGTCCCTTGTGCGAGGAACCGGGGCAGACTGGCGGCGCCAGTAGCGGCGGTTTCAGCAGCCTTGCAGCTGGTCAAGAGCGAGCCCTTCGCGTCTGAGACTGCGTTCTGGGCATCGGCCGAGGATATTTGAAGGCGAAAAGCGACGAAGAGAAGTGAGAGCACTGGGTAGGCCAGCCAGGTTAGGGAAAAGAGCTGTGGTAGCGTAAGGTAGGGCTTCAGCGACGTGGGGTGGGCATCAAAGTGAGCGTCAGTCATGAGTGAAGCGAGCGGGCGGTCGCGCGGCGACGAGAAGGAGAGTGACTAGAGAACTGGGACCGTGGGACGAGAGAGAGATATAGTGGCGCGCGCATAGCCGCCCAGTCTGCTATTGTATTCCAGCCATTGTTCTTGGCCGCCACGGGCCGGTGCCGGGGCTTCATGTCGGGCTGGGGCCTGTGCTGTTGTAATTTGCGACCTCGCCGCTACGTATCATGTGCACGAGCTTGGACAACGGGTTGACATGTGTGCATGTTGCAAAGACCGTATCCAAGCGCCGGCGGCGGCCGCACGCGCGTACGACTTCAGCACACCTCTCTACACTCTCGATCCCAGTCAAAGAAGAAATATCGTCCATTGCACAGCAGTTACACAGATTTTATACATGCGCTCACTTCGCGCCACGATCCGTCTTGAAATTGTACTCAGAGGAACTTGGCCGCCTGGAAATCGCTTTTAACATGCGTTCTAAACGTTAAAGATAATTACGCACCATACCGAGGAGCTGGTTGCTTCCTCCACCGCCGCCACTGAGGAGGGATCCGAGCGCTCCGATGCCTCCAGAGTCCTTGCCACCGATGGCTCCGCCGCTGAACTTGCTCTGGACAAGCAGCTTGACGACGGTCATAGCAGCACCGTTCACAGCATCTTGCTGCAGTGACGGATTCAGTAACGGAAGAGGCGTTTAGCAGAGCAGAGTGCCAACCTTGTCGCCGGACGCTGCACCGCCGCTCTTGTCAAAGAGCTTCGAGGCCTATGTATGACACGACAGGTCGGCGGATAGCGTACGCCGAGAGAGCATATACACACCTCACTCATGGCCATCGCGATGAACTGGCCAGATGAGCATTCGCACATCGTGACAACAGACAATCGCTCTCACCTGGCTCTGCGACGTGCCGGCACTCTTGGCCTCTCCGCCGCCAGACGTGAACATCTTCATGACCTGCCACAACCGGAGAATAAGCTAGTGCGTTCCGGCACCGGCGGGGTGCGCACCTGCAGCGCGGCAGCACTGCCCATGCTGGTAGCGTCGAGTCCAGAAGCGTTGTTGTCCTGGTACGCGGCCTTGTGCGCGTTGACGACGCTGGCCTCGTCCACTGGCTGCTTGTGCTCGCCCTACATGCGCACCCACTCAGTCTGGGCCCTCGGCAAGTAGAGCGGGTGAGCGTACGCGGTTAGACTTGGCGAAGCTGAGAGCCTGTGGGAAGCGAACGGTTAGTGCAGTGCTAGCTAATAGTAAGAGATAGGCAGCTGCGCAGACCTGGGCGAAGAGCGAGCTGTCGCCTGAGCTGCCTGCCTGCTGGTTGGCATGCGACACGGCGGCGTCGTCGTCGACTAGAAGTGCGCAACGCGAGTAAGATCAAGACAAATCTCAGCGGTGCGGATGCGCAACGCACTGTCGGGCTCGGGCGTGCTGTCGCGCCTGTTGTACTCCTCGCCGCCCGTCTTGCGCACATCTACGCCAGATCCAATCGCCAATCGTCAGCACCAGCCACCTTCCGCATTGGGTGAAAGTGGGAGCGCACCGCTGCTGCTCTGGGAGCCATGCTGGCCTGTCTGGCTGACATTGTCATGCGACTTCGAGTAGGCGTCAAGGCCCTGCTTTGCGAGGTTTACGAAGTTATCCTGCGATTCAAGGGAGATGTCAGCTCCCCGGCAGGTCAGAGTGAGGTCGATAGACACGCACCATGGTGGAGGGAAGGGTGTGGAAGGAAGCAAACAGCTGGTGCCTGGGACGAGCCCCTTTTGAAGCATCCTCCAACTTTAGCGCGACGTCATTCACAGCTTCCGCGATCATCGATAATCTCGCATCTCGCACGCTGGCTCCCGCGGAGGACAAACCCGAGAGCAGCTACAAAGTCTGGGCTCGACCTCGTGACGGGGCACATGAGAATGCAACCCGATTGGAATTTCAATCAGTACATGCATGTCGATGAGATTGCACAGAGCAAGAAAGAAATCCGCAACGCTAGATGACAAAATTAGAGTCGTAAACAGTGTCGTCAACGTGAGCATGGCAGAAAAGAGTCCTTGAGGTGCACAAGAAAGCTCAGGGATTGTCGCTACCGACGCCATCTCCAGAATCCTGCGATAACGAGGCCAGCGGGGCCGATGAGCGCCCGCCACAAGAGCGACTGCACGCCATCCCGGACATGCAGCGCCATGTCGCGTTTCCCCAGCAGCCGGATGACCCCGACGGGTGCTGAGACGCACACCACGACGACCAGGCGTATGGTCGGCGGGAAGAAGTACGGTTCACTGTATCGTAGAAGGGTCACTATGAACGACCTGCGCGCGACGATGCCGATCTCGCGGTCGTAGGCGTCCCACGGAGACACCAATTTCCGCGGGTCCTCTGGCCGTGGCGGCGCAAGTGCTATTGGGAATATCGATGCTACGCCGTGCACGAGGTAGAAGAACAGCGCGATGCCCAAGCCGAGAATCATCAGCGACGTTAATCGGGTTTCTTCAGGTGCGGAGGCGAGACTGAGGACGGTGTAGATGGGCTTCGCAATGAGCTGAATGTCGTCCAGGGAGGTGGACAGCATTACACACGCGCCGAGAATGACTGGCGCGCAGAAGTAGAATGCCGGTCGCATGACGCGCGAAAGGAGAAGGCGATACAACGTGAGGAGCGGCAGTATGAAGGGCGGGTTCATGAGTAAAGCTGGTGTGGGCAGCGAGAAGTGCAGGTCGAAGGTATGTAGGATGAGTGATAAGAGGAGCAAGGCGAACGGCGTTGTCTTGGGCTTGGGCGTGTCGGGGAAGGAGAAGAGGAAGGACAGGAACGTAAGCAGCGACGCGAAAGATTGGCCTCGAGCAGGCAGGCCAAGTACGGCGGATAACGAGAAGAGCACGATGAGGACCTCGCGTGGGCTGGAGATGTAGTCGATGTCGCCGTCTGTCGCATCGTTCGTGTAGATGGTGATGACGTTGGGCCAAAGCACATAATGTGCGACCAGATACAGGTAAAACAGCTGAATGCCCAGTGTTATGGTATGCGCAACGCTGTTATTGTTGTGAGTAACACTACGGTTATCTCGTGGATGAACTGACCGAGGTGTTGTGATGCTGTCGTACCGCTGCAGTATCGGCGGCTCTGTCGATTCAACGACGCGACACCGCGCAGGGACGCCACGTTCCCAGGACCGTAACAGAGCAATTTCTATGGGCGCCTGGCATAGCAAGGCTGGCGGCACGCGTGGGTCGGCGAGGAAGTCCACAACTATATGAACGTGCGTTTCAGTGTCGGCGTCATCGGTGCTGCTTAGCGAGCACAGGGCGCTCACCACGCAAGACCTTGGTGCTGTCGCCGTCGAGCAGGAACTCGGTCCATAGGACCTCCTCGATATCCTTCTCGCCCTCGTCCTCTTCGAACTCGCGCCAGTAGCTAAGCACGGCCTGTTCGAGGTTGGCGTGGCGTGCATGGCGCCGATTGCGCTCCTGCCACTCGTCCCAGGGGTTAGCGAAACGCGGCAGGGCGTCCTCGGGCTCGCAGATGAGATAGAGCAGGGCCAGCAGGCCAAACGCGACGCGCACGCTGGCGCTGGTGTCGGACATCGAGCTGTCGTGCTTGAGGTCGCTGAAGCGCGGCGCGTGGTCCTGCGGCAGGCTGCGCACGTAAGGCATGAGCGCGGGCAGCGGCTGGCTGTGCAGCGGCAGCTCTGCGGGCGGCAGCAGCAGCGACGTTGTCGGCTCGACTGGCGAGTCCATGCTGGCACGGCGGCGGCGGCGGGCAAAGAAGGGTCGCAAGGCTCGGACCGCGGAGCACGCAAAGCCACCCGAACCCGAAGCTCCCTTCGAGCCGACCGCATGATGGCCGGCGCAGGTCCCTGCTTCCAACGCCCATGTCGCTGTACTACAAACCCTCGCACAAAGCCCTGCGCGCCCATATCCGCCAGTGCGTCACCATGCTCTCAGCCCACGCCCACTGTCTGACCGAAATAGGTTCGTCGAGCGCGAGCTGCTGCCACACGCGCAGGAATGGGAAGAGAAGGGCGACGTTCCCGTCGACGTCTTCAAGCGCTACACCCAGGCTGGCATGCTCCTCTGCTTCCTGCCCGACAAATACCGCGGCGGTGTCGCGCGTCCAGCCAACATCGCGGAGAACGGTGCGCTTTATCACGTGCTGTGTTGAGGACGCCGGCGCCGACGACGAACGCAGAATGGGACGCGTTCCATACTTTGATAGTGCGTACCAGAGTCTACTCACAAATCCTGGTCCTTATGGCACGCAGCTTGGAGAGGAGCTCGGGCGCTGCGCGTACACAGGGGTCATTTGGGTGCGCCTGCAACGCCCTTCGCTGAATCTGGCGCCGATGTCTTCGGTATCAGGCTCTCATGAGCGGGACCATGCTGGGAACCGCACCCATCTTCAACTTCGGCTCCGAGGAGCAGCGTGCAAAGTTCCTCCCACCCGCCGTTCGCGGTGAGGTGCGATTCTGCCTCGGCATCACCGAGCCTGAGGGCGGGTCCGACGTCGCCAACATTCGCACGACCGCAGTGCTGTCCCAGGACGGCAAGTACTACACCGTCAACGGCGGCAAGAAGTGGATTACGAATGGGCTCTTCGCGGACTACATGACAACCGCCGTGCGCACCGGCGGATCGGGCGCTGGGGGGATCTCATTCCTCATTATCCCACTCGACGCGCAAGGCGTCAAGCGGCGGAGAGTCCGCGTCTCCGGGCTGCACGCCTCGGGGTCGTCCCTCATCACGATGGACGAGGTGCGAGTGCCGGCTGAGAACCTGATCGGCAAACCTGGTACCGGCTTTGCGATGATCATGGCCAACTTCAACCCCGAGCGTCTCGCTCTGGCCGTGAACTCCATCGCGCTCGCTAGAATATGCACGGACGACGCAACGGCGCACGCCCTGAGGCGCAAGACGTTCGGAAAGCCTCTCGCGCAGAACCAGGTCATCAAGGCAAAACTGGCCAAGATGGAGCGCGCCGTCCAGTCGTCCCATGCATGGCTCGAGCAACTCGTTTACGAATCCGCTGGTCCAGGAGCGATGCAGGATCCTGTCATCGGAGCTAAGCTTGCACTGCTCAAAGTGCATTCTGCTCAAGTGCTAGAATTGTGTTGTCGCGAGGCGCAGCAAATATTCGGAGGGTGAGTACACTCGACCTCTCTAGACCCGAAATACTGACAGCCTTCACGCAGTCTTGGTATGACCAAGGATGGTCACGGGAAGAATGTAGAACAGATCAGTCGGGACCTGCGCGTGTTTGTGGTTGGTGGTGGGTCTGAGGAGATTCTTGACGACCTCGGCGTTCGGATTCTGCTTTCCCGTGCTCGCCTTTAACGTGGCGAATGCGCTCATTCCCAGTGTAACACAACCTATGTCCGATATATTGAGGAGGTGTCCGTATGGGACCAATGCACGCCGGGATAATCCGAGTGTTGTGCGTACTACACAAGCGAGCCTCGCAAGTCGATCCGCTCCTTGCCAATCACGAATCAGAGGCAATAATCACTGTCCATATGATTCGGACGAGCCAGTCGTGAAGTCCATCGCCTCCAAAGACACGAGTTTGGACCGGAGTGCTACTTTCGCTACAACGTAAACAACGGGAAACCTGATGTACAGAGCATCAGTGTGGGGGGTACCTAGTGCGTAAAGTTTCAAGCCATACGCTATTGCTGGAAGGTAGTTGGTTACGAATATGGAGGTGTCCCATTCTGAAGAATAATGAGACAAACGCCGTGCGGCCGAGAGCAGCACTGACGGTCGTGGAGGAAAACAGAAACCCCACTGAACTAGACATGGAAGGAGTTATATGAGAGCATGTGAATGTTATGAATGAAAGCACGGACAAATCCTAGTATTATGCACGCAATGCAGACATACCACGCGGCGTAAGGCTGCAGCGTCGAGGCATACGGCAGCGTCTTCCGGTCGATACCTGCAACAGAAAGTTTGCCTCTCAATCCAAGTATTCTGGGCAGCCGTATATCCGTTACCTTGCCGTTTGAGGCCGCGATGGAAACGGATATAACTGACGGTGATGCCTATCCAGCACATCAGGCCGCTCATCGCGACGAGCGACGCGAGCCAGCTTCGGGGTACGGTCAGTCGTTTTTCATTCTTGATGAAGAAAAGCGTGATTCCTCACCCGAAGACCTTGCCAGCTGTCTCGCTGACGGCAAGATATCCAAGCAGGCCGAATGCTGCGCAGAAGGCGACCGCGACGAATGGTAGACCTATAGGCGCGTGAGCCGAGCAGTGATTTACGAACGACAAAACGAGCCTCTCGATGAGGTGCGAGAGAAAATTGCTGGTAAATGTCCAGAGCGTGAGAGCCCATCTAGCTGGGGTCAATAGGTCGAAAAAGACACTGCCGAAGGCGGGACAACGCACAGAGTGCCCGTGAGCTGGTGTACAGGTCGCTTGAGGCAGCGGACCATGCGCTTGTCAGAAGACACGCGTTGATGATGGAGGGAAGGACTTTTATGCCGGCGTTCTCAATGCTGAGGCTCCCGTCAATAAAGTTGGCGGGACGGGGTGAGTGACTGACGCAATGACCTGGCAGCGATAAGCAGGAGTAGAAGTTACAGTGAGATGAGGCGCACGAAGGGAGAGCCTCTTGCATCATGAGCTCCGAGTGATAAGCCGGGCTCGTTGGAGGGAACGAGGAGGCCGATGACGAAGGTTCCTTGGAGATATTCAGCAACCGGAGCCTCGGAAACTGAAAACGGCAGACCTGTAATGTAGAACAAAACTATCCTTATCCAGACGCTCTTGATCGCGCGAGGAAGAGTCCGCCCTTGCAGCAGCGTCGGTGGTCACTGGCAGCCTGACCACGACAAGGAACGACTCACGAGGATCTTTTGTCTCTCCTGCAGCAATTGCCACAATCTAGCAATACGGCGTCAGCAATGTATGACGAGTGAGGAATCCGATTTACTTCTGTTCCGATGAACGAAAATGTGGCCTGATTCAGGCAATAGACAAAGCCCAGAAACCGTCCCAGTGAGCCTAATAAATAGGTTAGCGAACAGTAAAAAGTTACTGTCGGCAGAAACGCGCCTTGGATCTCAAGATATTGCGCGAAGAGGCCGGGACTCTTCCAATACCGGAAGCCGATCCTGTCGTGTGAAGGTCCGCCTCCCAGGTCGATGACTACGCCGAGAACAACGAGTCCCACAATTGTAATAACCTGGGAAATTTTATTCAGGTGCCCCTCATCTCACGTGAAAAAACTCGACGGTACCTTGATGGACGCGAAAACGAACTCTGCCTCGCCATACCACCGCACTGCGAGGAAATTGATCGAAACGACAAACACAAGGCACACAGTAATGTAAACCGCGTTGTTGATGCGACTGTCCGTCCAGTAATCGAAGATAATCGCTGCCGCACTGAGCTCGGCTGGCATTGCGATACTACGTGGGAGGTCGGTTCCGGTGGGACAAGAAATCAAAGGTGGACTGACGTGAGAAAATAGCCTACTCAAAATGAGACGCGAATTAAACATCAAGGGATAGGCCTACAGTAGAAATAGCCGATCGTCATCCCCCAAGCGGGTTCGACAAAACGCCCCGCGAGTCGTATGTGTCCGCCTGCATCATTCATCAGGGGTCTGCCGTCTCATTGGCGAGCGTAGAACAAGCATTCCTTCAATGGGAAGAAAGGCGACCATTTCGCCTAAGCTAATCCTGGAGTGGGACGTGATGAGGCGGGGCTATGCAGTGTGCAGCACCGACCGTACATGACCGAGTAGCATACTGAACCCATCTGTTTTGGATCTGAGATATTGAGAAACTATCAGCTGCAACTGGAAGCGTACGATTGCATAGGCGAGAAAAAGACCCAGGGGTCCACCGTTATCTACAGACGATGTCGGTGGGATCTCGATGCAGAAAACAACAAAACGCACGCAGGGCAGACGCCGTCCCAACGAACAATCCTAGGTTTTCATGGGAATGGCACCAATCAACACGCAATAGTTTCAGTGGTACCTACGCACCGGTCCCGATTACTGCCCCAATGCTGGCAGGGTAAGTTCAGGCCACGTGCATTGCTCAGAATATGAACTGCCAGTGATGGGAGGCTAACCTATGATTGCGACTCGAATAAGACAATATCCTCGGCGTTAGACAGCAAGACGCCAAGGCACCTGATCATGGATATTTGCCTGCTACTCATTTGTCGAGCTAACCCTTGATCTGGTGCGAGGTCATCGTTCAAGCGTTGGGAACGCACAGACGCGGCTTCAGCGTCCGCGACGAGGGCAGAACCCTTTTCGCTGGACGCGCCGGGCTTGAGCTCTGCAGCACCAGCAGCAGACATGGCGGTGGGCAGATAGCAAGAGGGGTATTTGGTGATACCAGACCGCGGCTTCCACTGTCATCCAGAGCCAGATTGGGGCAGAAGCGAGCGCCCGCATCACCGTTGGACATCGATATTGGCCGCGCGCTAGTAATATCAGAACGGAGACGTCCGGGAATGCAGGTTGCAGGAGTGCCTGGAGAGCATGGAGAGCGATGCTGGGATCAAGGAGCGTGTCAGAGCAAGTGAATGGAGCAATGCATGGCTCGGCTGTCAAATTTCGGCGTCCTCCAGACAGCTGCCGAAAGGGTGCCTATCGATGCGATCGGCAGTGAGGGGACAATAGGAAGGCATCCACACTCGTCAACAACCGTACCTCCCTCTCAGGACCACGACGACGAGCGATTGCATCGAGCGGTGGGACAGAGATGTGTGGTGCAAACGCGCTGCTATAAAAGGGGCGGGGCGCGCGCTGCTGCATCCCCATCCCGCAGTGGTCTGCCCGCCTCGCCCTCGCCCTCACTCCAAGCCATGTCTTCCGCCGCCGCCGCCGTTGCCCCTGCCGTTGCTGCACCGCTCGCCGCCGCGCCCGCCAGCCCCGCCCTGCACGAAGATGCTTCGACCTCTCGTCCGTCGACGCCCGCGCCTAGCGCGCCCACCACGCCTGCGCCAGAGCCGGAGCCAACGCCCGAAGCCGTCGCCGTTATCTCCGCGCCCGTTGATGCCGCGACCGCGACCACCACGGATGTCCTCCCGCCGTATACGCGCTCGGCCGCACCACCCCCATACATCGAACGCGAAGAAGTCGGCGAGCCCAACACGCTCGCCAAGCAGCTGTTCTGCTACGGCTTCTTCTTCCCTCTGTTTTTCTTCGTTGGCGCATCGGTGAGCAGCATTCCCGATCTCACTGCCCTACCAGTACTCACGAACGCCCCATAGATCCTGATGTCCAACCTTACTCCGCCAGCCAGCTGGGAGGAGACCAAAACCGAGGAGGAGCGCACAAAACTCATTGCCGTTCTCCGCGCGACCGAAGTCAAGTGGGCCAAGCGATGCCTCTACGCCTCCATCGCCCTTCTCTTCCTCATTGCTGCTATCGTCGTACTGGCCGTCATGGTCCCTCGTCTTCATCATTGACTATCTTCTCGTTGCACTGGTGCATCATCAGTTGTCAGGACTGCTTTCCTCTGTTGTCACTCTCTATCCTGTCTGTTTTCTCATGACCTCACACGACTGTATCATGCTAGTTCTTTTCATTCCAGTACGAGTAGCAAAGAAATCAATGACTGCGATGTCTCGCGACCACAAACCCATTCGTGTCGAGTTGAAGACCCTCTGAATCCGATCCAGCCAGCGCTTTCCGGGCTTCCGGTGCTCTTGTCTCCTTGGTGCGCCTGAATGGCGCGCAACATCAAGCTCTTCTCCAAGTTTGACTCGAACTACACCAAGCTCTTGCAAGGCCTCACGCCAGAGCGCATACATCCCAATGCAGACACGGCCACGTTCTGGGCCGACCATTTCGCGTTGGATGTGCGGCACGAGTGGCTGTCGGCGACGTTGCAAAGCCTGTCGAGCGAGGACTGTCTCCACCGGCACCGCGTACGCTCAACGGGTTCTACAAGCGCACGCTGACCCGCCCCGTGGTTGCAGTTTGTCATTGCCGCCTTGTTTCAAACCGCCGTGTCGTTTGCTGGGAACGAGCCCGTCGACAAACCGCAGAAGCGCAATGCACTCGAGACTCTGGTCGTCCTCCTGCGCGCAGTACTGTCCAAGAATATGTCCGGTTGGGAGATCATGGAGGTGCTCGCCGGGTCTGTCGCGGAGGCTGAGCCCATCTTCATGGTACCTTCGCTGTCGGGCCTTCGTCTGGCCTGCTGCTGACGTGTAACCTGCAGAGTTTCGTAGACACTATCCAAAAGCTTGTTTCTGACGATACACTTCCGCGTATGCCGTTCGACGCGCGTATAGGCAGCTGCAGCTAAAGACGGCCTCAGCACCGTACCGGCGACGCGCTCTTCAGATTGCGGTGGTATGGAAATCTCGGGTTCCAGCACGCGAACGAGTACTGACCCGGCCTCAGGTATTCATGTGTGGAGTGAACCAGCTCAGCCCTGGTGCTTTCTTCATGCGAGTCACCGACTTTCTTGCTATTAGCCTGTCGGTGCGCACCCCATTCCGCCAGCCGTATCAGACCTGCCCGAAGTTGACGGCACATAAAGATCCTTCGAACATCGCAAAGCGCATCCTACTCCGCCGAGTGTGCGCTGTTTCTGACACTGTTGGCAAACTACCACAAGTCCGATGCGGCCACGCTGAATCCCTTCCTGAAAGGCATTAAGGAGGTCAGCGACGACGCGGGGCTCGCCCAAATCTGCGTCAGCGTGCAGGTTATCTGCGCCAGCGCGGTGAAGTATGTCCCCTTGTCGTTTTGTCACCCATGGGCTTATATTTGCTAGGCTGTACCAGGACGTATCGGATGATACGCCCCCAACGCTCATTGCGTCGTTCGGCAGCTTGATGACGAGTCTGCGGCCAGACAAGGCTTTTGCTGCTACGCATGTTGATATGCGTGAAATGTACAAGCATCTGTGCGTCTTCAAATTGCACTCAACCATCGGATAACTAATTGTGCCTGCAGACCTCCTGCGCAGGCAGTTGTATTATTTCCCCTTCACGAATTTATGCTTCAAAGCAACGCATTTCGTGCTGTCCTGGTCGCCGATGCTCTGGACGAAGCTTCTACCACTGTGCATCCGTGTCTACACTCCGTGCTCAGCTTGTCGTCGTACATTCTGACGCACGGCTCGTCATCGGCGCGCGGGGCAGCGTACGCACACCTCTGTCTAAAACTTTTGGCTACCTGTGCATCGTATACAAATATCTTGGATGCAATGACAGCGGAACCGAAGGGCAAGAAGGACATCTGGATCTGTCGACAAGTGCGTATGGCTCACTCAGCGTACATTTACGCGCACTTACGATGACACTCGCGTCTTGCAGCGAGAACCTCAGCTACCGCTTTCTGTGAAGCCGCGACCAGCTCTAGCATCGCTGTTGGATGTTTGCCTACTGTGGATTCGACACAATATGCTGAAGCGACTAGAAGTTACATCGTATATGTATGTAGTATCATTCGCAAGCCCGCTTCGTCCGCTGATTACCCCCAAGAACCTGTATTGGAATCTTGCATCGGACGCTGCAATATCTGTATAATGAGAGGAAACGTTTCAGTGAGCTAGGCATTTCGTCCCAGGGGATTCGGGATGACAAGTTCCTAGGTTATCATTGGGAGGAACTTTGGAAGAGCTTGATTGGACTGCTAGATTTCATAGCCAACAAGGTAGACATAGCATCCACTGCGCGAGCCGACGAACTGGTCCACCTCGTGAGTTGTGTTCATTTGTCCACCTTGCTAATGTCGCTGACAGCATCATAGACCATCATACTCCTACGTTCTGCATTGCTAGCTTCAGAAGCGATTTTGCCAACGCCTGCCGCGGTTCACCAGTATCTGTACGAGCTGGTGCGCTCGCACCACGTGCTCGAGAAGCACAAAGGGGCTCTTCCGTATGCCTCGACGCGGTCGATATCGCAGAAAAGAGGCAAGGGCAGCCTTGTGCTTCGCGCGTCTCGCGCTATGTCCGAGCTTGAGAAGGTGATCTCGCATTACCGAGACAAAATCGCAGGCAAAGATGCGAGCGGCAGGACGGTCGAAGCGGTCATGGCCTCCATACGCGCCGAAGTCGACAGAGACGGGATATTTGGCATGAGCAACAGCGAGGAGGCTCAGGAAGACACAGATCTGTGAGTGAGCAATGACATTTACATGTGGAGATTAACGGTTCTTCGTTCGCTCAGTGCGAGTGCCGAAAGTCTGTCCGCTACATCGTTTGCGAGATGGGCATGTGCGGATGGACTTGCTCTTGTCCCTTTGGAATTTTTGTACTGATTCTTGTACTTTGGCGATTCTCTCAATGTATGCACAACCCATTTCTTGGATACAAAAATAACGGGCGCTTGCTTCTCCCGGCGCCTGTTCCACGCCAGACAACCGAGCCAGCATTTGGCTGTGAGAAAAACTTTTTGAACCCTCTCCTCCTCAGCCTCTTCTCCCCATGCAATCTACTGCATATTGCATGCTCAATACTCACCTCGATGTGCGAAAACGTTTTAGAACAGGAACCTAGCGGGGAACGCTGTGTAAACTCGCGCTACAAGGGCTGGATATGTC
Organism: Auricularia sp. M12; assembly: GCA_037042885.1. Classification (NCBI taxonomy): domain Eukaryota; kingdom Fungi; phylum Basidiomycota; class Agaricomycetes; order Auriculariales; family Auriculariaceae; genus Auricularia; species Auricularia sp. M12. The sequence continues at coordinate 2,081,491 of CM073214.1, forward strand.
TCTGTGGAGTACGAATCCATTCCACCGAGCTCGACCGTCACGTACATATAAGAGGGCGCGGCGACCTTCCTTGCCCTCGCTTCCCTTGACCGCCTATCCGCGCGACAGGCCGCCCCCGTTTTTTTGCCTGCCCTCCCAGCGGCCAAATGCAGGGTGCACCGGCGGCCAGTCTCGTCGCGCGCGCTCGACGCTCGCTCCCCGCGTCACTGCGGAGCTTATCCTCGCTCTCGCTTGGCCGGCGCCCTGGCCAGGCCCGCTTCGTTCCATCCCGCTTGCGAGCGCTCTCGACGGCGACGGATTATGTTCATCCCGTGTTTGCGCCGCTCGACACATTCGCGGACAGACACATCGGCCCAGACTCGCATGAGGCTGCTAAGATGCTCAAGTACCTGGGCTATGACACCATGGATGCCTTCGTCGATGATACAGTCCCGAAGCACATCCGTATCGCCGCCGACACCGTCAGCAACGACACCATCCCGTCCTTGACCGAGTCCGAGCTGCTGGACCGTGCGAAGGAGCTTGCGGGCCAGAACAAGGTGTTCAGGAGCTACATCGGCATGGGCTACCACAACGCCGTAGTGCCGCCTGTTATCCTTCGCAATGTGCGTCTTCTCCCGCGGGCGGTAGTGTGCTGCGTCGGCCGACTCTGTTATCTAGATTCTTGAAAACCCTGCATGGTACACACCCTACACGCCTTATCAGCCAGAGATAGCGCAGGGTGCGTGTGTTTACGCTGATATGTTCATTGCTCATGCTGAGTGATTGTAGGTCGTCTCGAGTCTTTAGTTAATTACCAGACGATGGTTATGTCTCTCACGGCCATGGATATCGCAAATGCGTCTCTCTTGGATGAGGCCACTGCTGCTGCGGAAGCGATGGTCATGTCGTACTCGGTCTCCGGATCGAAGAAACGGACATTCGTCGTCGATCGTGGTGTTGCTCCGCAAACTCTGGCAGTTCTTCGGACGCGTGCGAAAGGTTTTGGCATTCAACTCGTGGTCTCCGACGTCCTCTCGCACCAGCTTACCCCCGAAATCGCTGGAGTGTTGGTCCAGTATCCCGACGTGAATGGCCATGTTGCAGACTACACGGCTTTGGCGGAGCGGGTACACGCGAACGGCTCTCTGCTCAGCGTCGCGACGGACCTTCTTGCTCTGACGATGCTGAAACCGCCCGGTGAATGGGGTGCGGATATTGTGTTGGGTAACTCTGCTCGATTTGGCGTTCCTGCTGCCTACGGAGGACCGCATGCCGCCTTCTTTGCCGTTAAGGACGCTCTGAAACGCAAGATGCCAGGCCGCCTCATCGGACTAAGTAAGGACACGATGGGCCAGCCGGCATATCGTCTTGCCCTCCAGAGTACGTTCAACCGCCCATGGCTGCAGCATTCATCTGACACTCTCCAGCTCGCGAGCAGCACATTAGGCGCGAGAAGGCAACGAGCAACATTTGTACGGCGCAGGCTCTGTTGGCGAACATGGCTGCCATGTATGCCGTTTACCATGGCCCCACGGGCTTGCGTGCCATCGCAGGCAAGGTGCACGCCTTCACTCAGATCCTCAAGGAACAAGTCGAACGCGCAGGGCTCACAGTCGTCAACTCCGCATTCTTCGACACGTTAACGATTTCGGCGCCGGAACAAGCGGCGGCTATCCAGCAGCGGGCCGTCGCGCAAGGCATCAACCTCCGTCGAATCGATAACGGACATCTGGGTGTCACGCTTGACGAGAGTGTCTCCCTCAAGGACTTGACCGACCTTGTCGCCGTGTTTACTGGAGCTTCGGCGTCACCAGCTGATTTGCTGCCACCGTCTACCAGCGCTATTCCTATCAACGTCCAGCGGTCATCCGACATCCTTCCTCACGCGGTCTTCAACAAGCATCACTCCGAGACGGAGATGCTTCGTTACATCCACCACCTACAGTCGAAGGACCTCGGGCTGGTCCATGCCATGATCCCCCTCGGCAGCTGCACCATGAAGCTTAACAGCACCAGTAGCATGATCCCACTTACGTGGCAGGAGTATAGCTCCATCCATCCGTTTGTGCCCACCGATCAGGCTGCTGGTTATCTGCAAATCGTCAAGGTCGGTGAGAACTTCAAGGCAGGGCGGGCAATATCTGACCATGCGTAGGAACTCTCTGAGGACTTGTGCAAGATAACAGGCTTCCATTCGGCCTCGCTGCAGCCTAACTCTGGTGCTGCGGGCGAATATACTGGTCTTTGTGTAATAAAGGCTTATCACGAATCCCGGGGTGACGGCCATCGAGACGTCTGCTTGATTCCCGTCAGCGCGCACGGTACAAACCCTGCTGTAAGCAATCATACTCTGCGCATTCGCCCGCTCTTAACTCGTCGTAGTCTGCTATAATGGCAGGAATGAAGGTCATATCTATCAAGACCCATGCCGACGGGAACCTCGACCTCGGTGACTTGCGCGCGAAGGCCGAGCAACATCGTGATAAGCTGGCAGCGTTCATGATCACTTACCCGTCTACGTTTGGAGTGTTTGAAGATGGTGTTTCAGAGGCATGCAAGATCATTCACGAGAATGGCGGCCAAGTTTACCTCGATGGCGCTAACCTGAACGCGCAAGTCGGTGTGACAAATCCGGCGACATGCGGCGGTGACGTTTGCCATCTGAACCTCCACAAGACTTTTGCTATCCCTCATGGTGGCGGCGGCCCTGGAGTTGGACCTATCTGTGTTGCAGAGCATCTCGCGCCATTCCTTCCTACGCACCCTCTCATCGCAACTGGTGGAGAGAATGCCATAGAAGCAGTCGCTGCTGCGCCTTTCGGGAGCGCGTCCATCCTTCTCATCTCTTGGGCGTACATCAAGATGCTTGGGGGACGTGGTCTGTCCGACGCATCGAAGATGGCGCTTCTGAACGCGAATTACATGGCCGAGCGTCTTCGTGGACATTATACGCTGCGCTACAAGAACGGAAAGAATCGTGTCGCCCACGAACTGCTCATTGACCTTGCCGAATTCGATAAAGCCGCCGGTTTAAAGGTCACTGACTTCGCAAAGCGTCTTCAAGTTCGTTCATATATCTTTTCTTCCACCCACGAATACCACTTAATTCTGCAGGATTACGGATTCCACCCACCCACATGCTCGTGGCCCATTTCCACGTGCATGCTCATTGAGCCTACAGAATCGGAATCTCTCGAAGAGCTTGATCGGTGTGTTTGACTATCTTTTTCCAGCAAGTAACTGACTCGGCTTAAGATTCTGCGACGCCATGATCAAGATACGCGAGGAAGCTGAAGACATAATCACTGGGAAGCAGCCCAAGGACAACAATCTGCTCAAGAACGCACCGCATCCCATCGCGGCCGTCACACTGTCCGATGCTGACTGGAATCGGTGCGCATGACCGCGAAGTATGCGTTTGTAGGCTAAATCACATTCAAGCCCATACAGCCGCGACGTTGCTGTCTATCCCTTGCCTTTCCTCAGGCATCGGAAGTTTTGGCCTACTGTAACACGGATAGATGACGGTGCGCCCATCTGCTCCCGTAACTTGCGCTCGCGCTGATAGAGGCTTCATCATTCAGCCTACGGCGACATCAACTTAGTCGTAAGTGCGCTCTCTGCGTCGAGTGCGATTCCTGACCATGTTAACAGTGCGAATGTCCCTCTGTAGAGGAGGTCGCTTCCAACTAGATTTATTTCATTTCGCGACCCTTTTCTACGGGACCTCTGGGGATTTGGTTGAACCACATTAGTCTGCTCATCCAGACTTGTTTTGTCGCTATCGCTATCCGCTCATCCGGTCGTCATCGTTTCGTCCAGCTGCTTTCTCTCCCTCTCAGTCTGCATCACATAGACTATCGCACGATCGCATGTTACAATAATCCGTGCTTCGATGCCTGCTCAACCAGCGCGCCCAATCTACATTATTGTCGATTTCTCCATGACATGACGCGTCCGGATCCCATGTTGGAGTGTCGAATTGTGTTGACGTGCTGTCTCCTGCAGCACACAATCGCTACAACATAGGAAGAGATAGTAGTCATGAGAACATCTCAGAAGTCGGCAGCGAGTGTCACAATTGAAGGCGGTTGCAGGCCGGGAGAGCGCATGGGCTGGGTCCACAATCATGGCGCGTTACAATAGTGGCGGTACTTTGCGTCTGACGCCGAGCTCCCGGACCTCGGCTGAGAAAACTGCTTTAAGCTTTCGACTGGAACTCAACAGCATCAAGCCCGATGTCGCGAATTGGAGCGCAGTTTCTCATGCCCGAGCAGAAAGGATACATTGATGCGGACGATGAGGTTATGAACAATGGGGAATGTCCAAGAAATACACTGGCAGGCGCAGTCAAGAGATGGTACTTTGGCTACATGCTCTACGTAGAACGGTGGACGCTAAAGATCGCAACGGCGAGGCCTACGGCAAGACCGATGATGAGAACTAGGGTAAAGATTGCGAGAAGGCAGCGCTTCGCCCACTTGAGCTGTGGTGCGTTAGGCTGAGCACAATGCGGAGCAGACGGCGACGTACTTCGGTGCGACGCGTCGATTCCAGAAGAAGGCGTTTCTCGTCGTCGGTCTTATCTTCCCAGCCGAAGGACGGGGCTTTCAACTCGGAAACTTCGAATGGACATGAGCTTGGATGCAGCGACCGTCAACCAAACGTACACATGATGCATGCCCCGATGATCCAGAATGGGGGAAACATGAAGCCAAACTTGAATAGCTCGCGTGCGATGGTCGGGGGCTCGTGCGAAATGTAGGTGCCATCCTCTTCGACAGTGAGCAGATGGCCGGGAGGCGTATACGGCGGCAGGCTAGTCGATTCTATCGAGGGACGGCCCATGTCGATCGTTGTAGAGTGCGCTGGGACACGTCCTCCGGCGAAAAAGTCGTCCGCGACGTACGCCGGCGCAGGTTCGCGAAACTGTGGCGGCGCGGTCCCAAGCTCGAGGTCTTCGGTGCGCGACGATCCAGTCGTTGCAGCACTCGTCGATGCGGCCGAGGCGCCCCAGACGCCGAGGATGGGATGGAGCACGAATGTGAGGACGCGGGGGAGAGAGGGCATCGTGGTGAGGAGCAGAGACGTGCTTAAGCAGCCCCATTAAATATCGGGAGGTCACAATGCGTCCCCTGTCCACAACTGTACACCAAATCATGGTGGCAGGAAAGTCGCCGTTCCGGCCACGGGAGCATCTTCCGACCGGTTCTGCACACTTCCGATCGGCGGCTCTCGCTTAGCATCTCCGAGTCCGGTCACCGGCGACTTGAAAGTCTAATGTGAGGAGCAGAGCCAAAGATAGGACAGCGATGAGATATACACAGGATACAAACGACTCAGAAGTACCTCTCGGACGGCGTGCCAGACCTCGCCGACGCCGTCTCACAGTCGCTCATCTCTCCGGAACGCTCGAGGATGACCGAGAGATGGTCTGGTGTCAACTGCGAGCGCATATATCAGTACGTGCGCATGGAGTGTGTATAGCGATGACTCACGTAGCGATGTTCTTGTAGCTTATAGGGGTTCGTCTTGAGGTCGGCGATATCGTACTCATCTGGTCCACTCTCGGACGGCGAATTAGGTCTCGTAACCTTGAGCGCAGGGAGTTCGTGCCCTCCGACGTGGGAAGCCTCCTTATCTCCCAGCCCCTCTCGTTTCCGCCGTCCCTTAGGTTCGCCAGTCGAAGGACGCCGGCGGGCGGCCAGGAATACGCAGCCAGCGACGAGCGTCAAGACAATGACGCCAATGACGACGACTCCTGCCACAGCGCCGCGCATGTATTGGCTAGGCGGTGAGTTGACTATGGGGGCGTTGTCTTCGGTGGCGGGAACGTTGATCTGGGTGGTGCCGACTTCAGTGCAGCCAACGGCGGTCATCGCACAAGGACCATCGCCCGTCCCTCGAGGCGCATGGCTCAGGCGGAAAAGATGCATTGACAAAACGAGTGTGAGGGCTGTACGACGAGGAATGGCCTGAGGGAGAAGAGAGGTAAAGGAGTGCCCCTCTCATCTCCCCTTTCGTGGTCCTCGGGACGCGCACCTGTCGGAATCTAAAATCGGACGGACGCGTTTTGCACACCGCACGCGCCCGGAAACTCGGCACATGACCGCACCCCAACAGCAGTTCTTTCGCGCTTGGACAGCTCCAGGCGTCGGTGGGCTACAAGATGACAGCGAACGTAAGCTGGCTCCAATGTCTCGCGGGGTCAGAGCTAACAGCAGCTTGAATAATATGCAGCCTGGTACGCGCAGTCGTCGCCCTCAAACCGCATGCTGCTTGCGCTGCGCTGTGGGATCGACTCCGAGATAGACTGGGCTCTGACGCGTCTGGTCCGACTTACGCACGTGCACACGGAGAAGTTCACGTTCAGATCCATTCCGGGCTTGCTGGACGCGCTCTTCGAATGGCCGGAATGGTACGCCAACAACTGGGTGGAAAGCGACGAATACGGGCTCTTCGTCTCTCTCGACTCCGATCTCTCGCGCAGACGGCGGCGCGCTCACGACTCCCTGCTCGTCATGCGTAATGCGTCACTAAACAACGACAATGCCCAAGAGCTCAGCGGCCACCCTCGCACGCGCGGTCTGATCAGCACCGCGCTCTCACGTCTCCAGCGGACTCACGATTCCAACGCCGAGTTCATGCTACATATCATTGATCTTCTCTTTGCTATGAGCACGAACCTCGTCGTCGTCCCGTCTGGGCCTACCAACCCAATTAAGCACCTCGAGGACATTGCATTCACCTCCAATAACCGCTCACTGATCATTTCATCACTTCAAACCCTTACCGTAATTCTTTCAAACCCTCACAACTCTGCCAATCTCTCGCCGTCCTCCCCTGCGTTAGCCGCTGCTTTGCGTTATCTTCCCCTCTTCAAAGACAGGCTGCTGCTCAGTGCATCGCTGGAGTTTCTTCATGCCCATCTATCAAACCAGGCCATGACGAAGGCATTTCTCCTCCATCCTGAGCTTGCGGGTACGCTCAGGGTCCTTGCATCCTTGCTCATCGCCGAGCAAGACCAAGAGACTGTCTCCGTTGATATCGAGCCTACGCCGGCACCTGGGAACGAGGCAGCAAAAGATGAAGCCAAGCCTGCGCAGCCCGAAGCCTTTTTCGAGCTGACCGGCGAAGTCCTCGAGACCATAGCTGCAAAACCTGAGCCCGAGCGTTGCTATGAGTGGTACGAGGAAACTTTCACAAGGGATTTCTTCATATTCACACCTTCGCCAGGATGCGTGCGATGTTCCGGCCTGCCCCAGAGCACGAACTCCTTCAGGTCGACTTCTGGCGTTTGTACCAGGAGCCGCTCATGCCATATGCTCATGGCAACCCGCTCCTGAGTGCAACCGAGATCATCAAGAATGTTGCAACTGTCTTTCCTCACGCGCAGGCGCTGGTCAACTCGTCTGGGAAATTCGTCATACGCGGAATCAGCAGAAAACCGGCCCCAGAACCCAGGGCGGACCAGTGCAACTGTCTGTGGGACCAGGGCACATGCACAGCGCAACCGTTCGATTCCCCTTCCGACCTTTATCGACACGTACAGACTCATCTGATGCTCTTGCCCGCAAACGAGTCGCGATGTCCATGGTCGACCTGCACGGCGTCTCCACCTCCAGATCGCCTTGCGACCCACGTCCTCACGCACTTGCCTCCGCCCAAGCCGCCCGTTCTGCCGCCGGGTCAACAAGAGTTTTCTTCTACCCTCGCGAAGAGGCGAACAGCGGACGGTAGCGCTTCATCGGTCCTGGCAGCGACGCCTGCCACCTCCTTCACGTACAAGCGCCCGAAGCCGGGGAAGGAACCACCATCGACTTCACTCGTCGCCTTACTCGTGCTGCGCGTGCTATTCCGCACGGCATTCGTTTCTGACGAGGCAGCCCCGCGCGCCGACGACGAGCATTTCGGCTTCCCTGGGCTCATCGAAGGCGACGACGCAGCTGCATCTGACGGCGATGAGCCCGCGGCAGTGGAGCGGGTCAAACGCGACCTCAATGCTGAGAGGCGGGGCCGGGCAGCATTCGTCGGCGTGCGTGCGATGCTTGCGTCTGTCCAGTTTGCAGACCCAGTGCTGCAAGATTGGGTCACAGAGATGGCTGACTTGACGTTGGGAGATGTCGAGGTGGACGAAGATATGTAAGATAGCAATAAGAGTACATATGTATTGGTTTTACAGTAAGAGAACATAAAATTACGTCTAGGCCTCGACTGCAGAAGGTTCCTGGATGGCTTTGTGCGCGAAGTCATCGTCTTCGGGATAGACCTCGCGCAACTCGGGGCTGGGAACAAATCGCGCGCGGCCCATCCAGCCCTCCTCCACATGTGTGAAGTATCTACCAAGTCCCGGGTTAGCTCCCAGAACTCCGTCTACCAGTGTCCAGAGTTGCGGCATGTGGAGACTCAGCTTGCCCTGGCAAGTGGGGCACTCGCCGTCCGGAGGACAAGTATGCAGCGGAATAATATTACAGCTCGCAACGTAGCGCTCGGGCTGTGGATCATCCAGCATCGCAAAGACGCGGTAGAAAGGCTGCTGTCGTCCACCGGGCAAACGGTCGACATCCATGAGGTTTATCCAGGTCTCCGAAGCGGTGCATGCGTGCTGCAAACCCGGTCAGTTTCGACGCGGGGAAATTTTTGGAATGGCAGATACTCACGTCCCAGGTGAAAACGACTCCCCAGTAATGATATCTCCGGTGGAAAACAATCTGACCAACGGCATACAATATGCGTTCGGTACGTGCTTGCGGCTTCGCAGGCCGAGAGTCCTCCTGCGTCCTCGCCTCGCAGAGTAGCTCGAGCTTGCGCCGCGCATCCGAGGCTAGCGCTTTCGCAACGCCGCGCAGCACGATGGGCTTCAGATCGAGCGGGAAATGCTCCCTCCGCGAGTCGACGAGATGATCCAGAAAGCGGGCATGCTGCATCTGCGGCGTCGCCACAAGGGCAGACACGCACAAAGTCACATAGCCTGCTGTAATGTGGTCCTGTTGAGACCGCTGGGTGTTGATCCCGGGGCTTAGGCTATTCCAGATATTGTTGATGACACGCTGTATCATGTCGCGCGTGCTAGTGGGTCGGAGGACGGTAGGGTGATCGATGACTGCGTAGTCGAGTTGGCTTAGTCGATCTTGAATCGCCTCGCGCGAGATGACGGCCCTGGTCTCCGAGGAATAGACATCGACGAAGATGTCATCGTCCGCGGGTGTAGAGTCGGATCGAGAATGGACGCGCACAATGACCTGCATGGGGAATGCCACAGGGGATGCCGGAAGACCCAAGCGCGAGCATAGTGCGAGGAATACGATGATTAAGGACATCGGAAGCGTTCGACGATGCGTCGTGAGGAAGGTATGCGCAAAGTGGTTCATCAAACGCGAATATTGACCTTCTGCATCGCAATTAGGTGGCTTGCACAAGAACAAGGCAGCTATTTCGGCTCACCAGCAGCTGGACCAAAGCCTTGGCCGCGCATCCAGGTACAGAGCGAAACCACGAATCGCTCGCGGTCGAATTTGTCCCCATCGCTAGGTAAAGAGACATTCTGGTTGATAAGCCATTCCTTGCAGTTGAGGGCAAGCGTGTCGTATTTCGCTTGTAACTGCCATGCGCGTATACTGAGGGCGTGAAAGCACGAGCTAGCAGACCAGACGTACCTCTTCAACATCCTCGCCCCAGAAAGCTGACAGGTCAGTGACGGCCGCCTCCAATGACAATTGGCTATAAGGACGATTCCCGGCCATTGCGCGCGAGATGGCCTCTTTGCGAGCGATGACTCCAAGTGCCTGACCAGCCCAGTAACGACGAGTATAGGTGTCTGCGCCCGTGAGACGAGATCCAGCGTCGCGCTTGGCTTGAGACCGCAGATAATCCCAGACGTCGCGGCCGAGGTCGTCTGCGAACTGGACTGATCTAGCCGGGTGAGTGGCCCGGTCGGCCGTGAGCTCGTCGAGGAACTCGTCCGCAATGCGGTCCAGCCTGGCGCGAGCAGCATACATCAGACAGTAGTCCGAAGCGTAGCGTCGTCTGCGCTTGTCTTCCTCCTTGCGGATGCATCTCGTCCACCGGGCGTCATAGTAAGGCTGCCAGAGTATGGACATCGTAGCAATGCTGCGTGTGGCTTTGCAGGTCATCTGGAGAGCAACCAGAGCCCGAGCGCCGTCTTCGAGCTGGAATTTGCGGCATACAGCCTCGAGCAGCTCTGGTGGGAGGCGGTCGAGCATGATGTAAGCATGTGAGATCGGGACACGCGCCGGTGAATACCGATTGCCACTTTGCTCTCGCCACCATGCAGGTCGAGGAGGCGGCTGTTGTCGCACAAGAGTACATCTCGAGTAAGATACCCTCCAGCTTTTAGCGCACACTCTTATGCGCGCCCAGCACTTGACAACCTGCCCGCCGAGGTGCAACACCTGCTGGCGGAGATCCGGGATCGCGAGAACAAGGTCCAAGGTGCACCGTTTAGCCACACCCTCAAACGCGCTTAGCTGACGCGTCGCAGCCCTTATGCAGCATATACAACACAAGACGCAGGGCTACATTCGCAGCGCCCTGACCGGCGCGCCCATCCCCGCCAAGGATGCTAGCGTCCCTCAACGCTGCGCCGACGAGTGGTTGGAGGTCGAGCAGCTAGCAGACGAGAAGGTTGTGCTCGCGCAGCGCATCGTTGAACTGCTTACGAAGGCGTGTGGACGACTGGACGTCGACCTTAATCGCATTCTTACACCGGGCATGATGGACATGCCACCTGTCACTGGCAACGATCTCTCGAGCAGCCTGCTCTTCGGCGGAATCAAAGACAGTCTTCGTGGCGCGCTCAACACCCCCGACGGCTCGCCGCCTCTGGTATCTGGTGGCCCGCCTCTGAAGCGTAAGCCAGCATGTCTTCAGGTTACCAGTCTACTGACCGATTCCACAGGCCGCCGGCTTACCCAGAATGTCAGCTCTTCCCATGCTTCTCCGTCTCCCAGCGTACCTACAGCCCGTGCACGCAACCATGGACGGGGACGTGCAGCATCTCTCCTCGACGCGATGGAGGTCGAAGGGGACGAAGAAGTCGCCGAGAACGACGATGGCGACGATACTCTTTACTGCTTCTGCCAGAAGCCTTCCTACGACGAGGTCAGTCCGTTCTCCCCTTGTTCTATTCACTTCGTTCTAACGTTTCCGCAGATGATTGCTTGCGATGCTCCGAACTGTCCATACGAATGGGTAAGTTTCCTACACCGAAATCCATCTTAGCTGTCGTGTTCATCCCGTGGTTTCCGACAGTTCCATGTAACATGCGTAAACATGGTGGGCGTCAAGCCTCCCGAGACGTGGTACTGTCCCGAGTGCGCGCCCAAGATGGAATCCGAGAAACGCAAGGGGCGCAGGAAGTAGACTCATTACATATACCATCTATGTTACAGTATCTCCGGTGTACATTACTTGCTCTCGTCGCTTTCAGGGTTGTATCTCCACTCCAAGACGTGTAACCCAGTCCGTCCACCGCCTTTCGACTCTGCGATCTGGATAATATCTGGCACATCCTCCAGCAACTTGAACCCATTCTTCTCGAACACGCGCACGCTGCCCCGGTTGCCCAAGAAGGCCGATGCTACGATGTGTCGTGCGTTCATGCGAGGTATCGCCCATTGCTCAATGATCGTGCGGACGACGGCTGTCATTATGCCTTGACCCTGGTAGGATGGGTCTATCCAGTCTAGCAAAGGGCGTCAGGCAAAGTAAACGGCACCATCGAATTCAGAGATATCTACCACCAAAACTCCAAGCAATAGTTGGATCACCAGCTTTCTTCGCCTTATTCTCTTCCTCCAATTGCTTTGCATCGACATGCAGCGCCTTTGCCAGATGGTCGAAGCCATGCCGGTCGAAAGTACAGTCGCCAATGAGTCTCGCCTCCGCGATGGTTGAGTTGCTGATGTCGCGAATGGCGCTTACGGGGCACATGTCGACGAACTCTGCGCCGGTCCGCAGTTGCTCGAGCGCTTTCTCGGTATCTGCTATGCATCGTCCGAGCCAGTCCAGCGCGTGCTCCACTAGGTACGGCAGTGGTGGCCCGATCAGGTACATGTAGATGCGCGGGTCATTGAGGTTTGCGAGTGTTGCCTCCACATCGCTCAGGCGTCGCGGCGTGAGGACGATATGTGCGTAGGGCGGCATGAGCTGCAGGTACGGTTCCCCTGTCGCAGGGTCTATCTTCAGAGGATGCAAGTTTCCAAGGCCGGCCATGTTATGGTCGCACAATGACATGGATGCGATCACGGCTTAAATGCTAAACGCGTCGAGTCACGAGACCGAGTCAGCAGGGCGTGACTCGCCAGTGAACGTGGATCTGCTACATTGGGATGAGGAACGCCGGTCGAATCATTGGCCAATACAGTCGTAAGGGTACACATAGAATACAGAAGGAAACGTCTACTGCCGTATTGGGAAACCAGCCGGAGGATCGCTTTGCACGTAGACGCCAGTCCGGTCCGTGTGGTCCACCAGAACACGTACATATTGCAGCATGGGAGCCGCCTTCTTCCAATTGGCGAAGAACACATCGCACTGGCTGGAGACGTCGGGTTTGTCGACAGTGTATAGCAGTATCTCGAACGCGCGGAGGCGGAGAAAGGAGGGAGGCAGTGCGGCGGTCGCAATCGTTTCCAAGTCGTCGAGGATCACGTTGCACAGGACCAATGTCTCTAGGTACGGAAGACGTCGTGCGAGCTGGCTGAGGCTGTCAAAGCATCCATCGTCCAGAGTAACGGTAAGCTTCTTCAAGCAGTTGGGCAGGGCATTCACGAGAGCCTGGAAAGAGGATGGCCCCTCGACGGTGCCTAGCACGGTGACCTCTTCCAGGGTACGATCGAGCCCCAGCTGCACGACCGTGGAGAGGGGAGCTTCCAGTGAGCGCAGGCATGGCAGATCGCCCGCTTCGAGTTTGGTGTTGCCGTCAAAGGATACGCGGGTCAACCGGTGCTGGCGTCGCAAGAAATTGTCTACTCCATCGAGGTGCAACCAGGCCGTCGACAGTTGGAATGTAAGAAGCTGGTTGTCTGACAAGTTGTCGTAGACGCTGTGTGGACAATAGCCGGTGCTAATGGAGAGATGGCGCATGTTTCTGCATCGGTCCAGCGTCAAGCTGTTCAGGACACTCGCAGCAAGGATGTATATCTCGATGCTCAGCGAGCGGACAAGCACTGCCAAACAGGGCTGGTCTCGCAGAGTGCGAGCAAAATTTCGGAGAGAGGCGGTATTTCGAAGGGAGACTGAGCCATACAGGGTACGCGCCGCTTCAGTCTTGAAAGCGCGTGATACGCGCGCGAGTGAGAGAAGATGGGTCGTTGCTGTAAATGCTGCGACCTGGCCAACAAGCTCAATGGGGAGGGCGCAGTGGGTGGGCATTGTTGTAGGAGCAATGCAAGCGGAGAGTCTCGAGGTTTCGCAGGAGCTGGCTGTGGGCCTCGCAAAGTTGTGGAAGAGGGCAAGGCGCGTCGGTCGGAGTTCGTTTTGGTTGCGTCACGCGAGTCCTGCCAGTGATCAACCTCACTGCCCGATACACTGAGTCTCGAGTACGACGATCGAGCCTATACCCATCTAACGGGGGGACTGTGTCTTTGCATCCTTGTCGTTGAAGAAATTATGTTGGCCACCAAGCTGCTTCGTGAGCGATGTTGCCGGTTTTGTTCAACCCCTGCTCACGCCCGCGGTGCATTTCTGCTCTGTCTGATTCTTCATTCATCGTTCCGTTATTCTCTGTGTTGAAGAGCTTTCTTGGCTGGTTCTCGCAGCTTGGGGTGTTCCGGCTATGTCGATCCCGCCGAAATTCTTGCAACCACCCAGCGATGCTCTCGACTTTGTCGACCCGTACGCGTCACCTCGTGCTCTGTTGCCTCCCATCTTAACTCGTACTAGATTAATTGGAAACGGCGGCGACACACCCAACGGTAGTGGCGGCATGATTCCGGCAGTCGCTCCCCCGTTTGCCATGACCCGTTGGGTGGCCATGACGCGCCAGAACTATGTCAGTGTGCATCCGTACAACTACAGTCAGACGACTATACATGGTTTTCTTGGGACACACCAACCAGGTATCGTCGTGTCGACTTGTGCTGCAGTTCTCGTGACATTCTATCGATTTGTAGCCATCTGGATGGGTGAAAGTGGACAAATCGCACTTATGCCTGGGCAAGGTGCCGTGATGCCCGACTTCGACCGGCGTGGACTTTCATTCTCCCATGAACGCGAAGTCGCTACTGCCTCGTACTATCGCGTCGAACTTGGCCAAGAGGATCAAAAAATCACAGCGGAGCATAGCGCAAGTACGCCGCGGCCTGACGAATAGCTTGCCGGAATATTTAACATGTGCAGCGTCACGCGTTGGGCACCTGCGATTCTCCTTTCACAACACGACCGCGACACCCTATGTGATAGTGCAAGCCACGCGCAAATCTGTCATACGATGGTGGGAACCAGCGGACCTCTTCGACAACCTCGGCGACGTGCACATTGATGCCTCACGGCGCGAAGTGAGCGGACGCAACCCAGAGCGACAAGATAGAATCCTCGGACCATCGCTCGCCCCGAGCTACGCGGGCTTTTTCGTTGCTCGGTTCGATCAATCATTTGCATCGTATGGGATAGCATCGGGCTCGACACTATCGGAAAACGTTCGCTCACGAAGAAACGCATCTGAGCTCGCCAGCTTCGTTCGCTTCCCTGCAGGGACGAGTCAAGTCAACGTGCGTATTGGTGTGTCATTCATATCGATCCAGCAGGCGCGCGCGAATCTGGACGCGGAAATTCCGGATGGCCAGGCTTTGGAGACTACGGCGTATAAAACGCGGGCGGCGTGGGCTGAGAAACTTGATAGGATCAAGGTCGAGGGAGGAAACGCAGATAGGCGGAGGACGTTTTACACCGCTGCTTTTCATGCGCTGCAGGTGAACAAGTTGCCCCCCCCACCGCCATTTGATGTGCTGAACGTGGTTCAGTATCCATACGAGCAAGATGAGAATGGACAATACTACTCGGGGTATGATGACAAGGTGAGTAATTACATATGAATTTCGATGGGCGGCTCAAGGTGCACGATGTGCAGGTTCATCACGGGCGCAGCTATACTGGTTATTCTATCTGGGTAATTACATTTCCTTTCGGCGAGATGACATCTGTATAACTATTCACCAAAGGACACGTACAGAGCCGCGTGGGGGTGAGCGTGTATTATGCTATGGATCTGAATGCGGCTGATGGCTACCGTAGATGGCTCATCCTCCTTGCTCCTGAGCATATTCCGCACATGATCACGTCGATGCTGCAGGACTATAAGCAGGTTACGAACGGCCCGTCGTCTATGTTATTGTGTAGACTGACCCGGAAGACAGAGTGGCTGGTTGCCGATGTGGAAGAACATTGTGGAAACGAATATTATGGTTGGCACCCATGCCGACTCGTTGATTGCGGAGGCAATGGCGAAGGGAATAAGGGGATTCGACGAACGACTGGCTTATGAAGCTGTGCTTAAGGTAAGCTTCACTATTCGCACTGTTCGCATGAAGCATATTCACGTAGGTCGCGCAGGACGCCACGATCCCGCCCGAAAATGATAACACGACACAGTGAGTTGCTTTCAGTAAGTACTGTTCGTCCAAATGCGCAACTGACGGGCTGTAGGTATGCAGACCGCGAAGAAGTATACCACCATTCAAACGTCGGGTCAATTTGCATTGACCGCTCGTGCGCAGGGTGTCGGCTATGAAGCTCGGGCCGGGCTGACTTCAGTCTACAAGCAGAAGGGCTGGGTGGGAAACGAATTGCACACCGAATCGGCATCCAGGACGTTAGACTATGCTTGTGAGCCTGCCCCAGTCCAGCTTGCATGTGACTAACACCCATTTCAGACGACGACTACGCAGTTTCTATCGTGGCAGGTGCGATTGGAAAGCATGATGCTGCCGCTTTCTTTCGGCAGAGAAGCCAAAATTACCGCAAAATTTTCAACCAAGCTACGGGATTCATGGAAGCCCGGATGTCCAATGGCAGTTGGGCAGGGGAAGGCGAAGGCTGGACAGAGGGGGACAAATGGGCGTATACGTTTGACGCAGTGCAGGACATCGCGGGCCTGATAGAACTCAAGGGCGGTAACAAGTCATTTGTTGAATTACTAGACAACCATTTCCTCGGAGGTACGACATTGAGATAAGGCATATATACCATACGCTGACAGACTTTTCCTAGGCCACAATGACCACACGAACGAGCCATCACATCATATTCCGTATCTCTACGCATTGGCAGGGGCGCCGTCCAAAGCTCAAGAGAGAATCAGAATGATATCCCAAAGCGAATACAACAGCACCGTCAGTGGCCTGGCGGGCAACGAAGACTGTGGTCAGATGAGCGCATGGTAAGAGTTTCGCCGTTCCCTAGCCCTGATTGAGATATACGACAACACCAAGGTTCCTGTTCTCGGCTTTGGGATTTTATAGCGTCAATCCCGCATCGGGCGAATACGTGATAGGTGCACCAACAACATTCGACACGATTAGCATCGACTTGCCCGGAAAACGAGGGAGGTTGACTGTCAGAGCACCCGGAGCAGCAACGAAGCCGTATGTTCGGTCTCTTAAGGTGAACGGAAGCCCATGGGAGTCGGTAATATTGCCGCATAGTATACTGATCCAGCCTGTGAGTGTTTTCCACTGGGCCCAACACGTTATAATATCGCGGCAGGGGCACACGACGTTGGATTTTGAAATGAGCAGTATCCCGCAGCGATGGGGGACGTAGTAGGGTTGTTGCAAGAGCAATGCTTGTCAACGGCGGAAATGTAAGATAGTGAAAGGCTTCGAGCGAAGTTAAGGCCAAAGACGCGCGCCGGTATGGTGCGCACACAAAGGGCGAACAATAGGATAGGAGCTCAGTGTGAGAAAAGGGAAGAAAAGAGAGACCACGCTGGTTCGCACTCCGCAAACTAGCTCTCCTCTTGCTATCCCTTTGCTTCTGAATCTCAGGGCACTGCATCTTGTGTCTATGCCGGCAACGCGTAGTAAAACTGCGGGTCCCGATATTTCGCTTCTAGCAACCGAGGTTCGCCCATGACTGGTGCAAAGTATTGACGTCTGAAACAACTCCCAAGATCAATTATATTATCTATGCATACCTCGTGGATGCTGGTGCGCTCGCTTGGCAAGCAGGAAACTTAATATGAAGATTATCCTCAGGTTTTGAGCATGCAGCCTATAACTTGCGAAGCGAAGCGCGTTTGGACACATCCAATCACAAGAAAACGTATCTGAAACGCCATGCTCTCGTCGATTTACTTGCGAAGGCCCTACTGTATGTGGAGGTTGAAACGCACTGGCGACAGGACGGACGCTCGCAGCCATGTACCGCGCCGTTCTCGCTCTTGAAGAAGCATGTCTGTTCCACCTCGAAGCGGACAACGGATATAGTACCAATATCAGTAAATCAGTCGCCCCAGCCTAGTACGTCTGATGAAGCTCGGGAGCCTGTCAAGCGCAAGGGAGCCGGCAAAGGTCGCGACAATGCCGCAGGAAAACGGTCCAAAGCACGAAGCGGCGTAATAGGTCGGGACGATGGTATGTCATTTCCGGCGCAAAATATGTGAGCTCATGTAGACCGCAGATGATGCTCAAATGGAAGACGTGCAGTCCGAACTCCCGCGTAGCTTGCGAGGGTCTGCTCTTGCCGTGATTGAGCACCTTAATGGCGATGGCAACAGAAATTACAAGCGAATGTCAAAGTTAATGGAGTCGACCCAGGTCGAGCTACTTGGTAGTCATTCAACTGAAGTGGGTAATCGACAGGCATACATCTACCTGTACGCGATCTGAAGCCGCATAGATATTTGCTTGTGCCTGGCATCCACATGCTCCGTTACTCGCAACTGGCTCGAAGGAGGCGTCGGTCTGTGTTTGGGACGCAGAGCGTACCTACGCTATGCCCAGATTATACGAAACCTACACCGATCCGATAGCGACTGCCGATATAACTTGTTTGGATTGGAGTTCGGATGGCTCATACTTGCCACGGGGAGCATGGACATGTTCCTCCGTGTCTGGGAGATGACTGGCGCGATGCATGTCCATTCGTCCGTGGACCCTAACGCCCCGAACGTAGGTGCAGCTATCTTTGCTTCTTTGCGCCCCTAATCCTATTACTGGCTTGTAGAACACCGGTCCTCTCTTGAGCGTGCGCTTCTCGCCGTCTGGTCGTATGCTCGCCGCTTGTGCACTTGACGGCACGGTCACCGTCTGGAATATGAAGGAGCGGCGAGCTGTGACTCACCTGAAATCCCACAATAGTATGCGTCTGTTTTGAAAACGCCTCCGTTTCTTACGTCCTCTCGTAGCAAGCTGTCTTGATGTCGACTGGCGCGACGATCACACTTTGGCCACATGCGGTAGCGACATGCAGATTGTCTTGTACTCGTTAGAGTCTGCGCCGGTATCCTTCGGATGGCGCGCGCACGCAGACGAGATTAACCAAGTACGATTCAACCCTCGAGGCAATTTACTTGCCAGTTGTTCAGACGACGGGACTTCCAAGATCTGGGAGATCCCTATTTTAACCGGGGATGCTGTCAAGCAGTTCGACCAGAGTGCTCAACGACTGTTGGTTCGCACATTGAACGGACACCGAAAGCGTATTGTGCGCATAATGTGGTCTCCCGTTGACGACCGTATCGTGGCGACGTGAGTGTCCCGTATAACATCGCACTATCAGCTTTTTAATTGTCTAGAAGCTGCGCCTTGGATTCGACCGCTCGATTATGGGACATTCAGACGGGAGAATGTGTACGCATCATCGAAGGCCACGATAGAGGCTGCTTCGGCGCCTCGTTTAGCCCTGACGGACGACTCTTTGGGTCTGCTGGTGGAGATGGAAGCGTGTTTGTCATTTCCGTTGAGGTGTGTCTGCTGCATCAATGGACGGGCAACATCACTAATTCATTGTTCAGACCGGCGAGCGCGTTGCAGAATGGCAGGACCAAGATAACAATTGCGTATTCGATATAAGCTGCCGTATTATTGACGGCAGAGCTGCTTTCGCTGTCTGTGTTGGGCGTCAGGTCATGTTGTTGCGACTTTGAGGTCTGTGATCGTGTCATGAGCGATGTGTATGTGCATTCTTGTATAAGCTGTTGTACAATACGTCCACGTAACTGTAATACAAGCCCCCTCCAATAGCTTCCTGGTAATATTGTGAATCAACTGAATCCAGCTCTCCCAGAGCCCGTTATTGATTTCTGCCGCAAAATCGAAATTACATCCCACTGTCGTCGCGCAAGCGCTTTCGGACCAAGCCTGATACGCTTATCGCGTGCAAAGACTCGCACTCGGCGCAGCATGTCCGGATTGTCGTCGAGTTGGCCTTCCTCGTTCACCAGATCCTCGTCGGCTAGTTCATGGTCTCTCAGTGAGAACTCCGCGCCTTCCACCTCCTCCGCTGTCACCATTTGGGTTTGCGCGGGAGTAGGACTCGAAAGACCGGTCAAGGTGAACGGAGCGAAGAATACCGCGGTGGCAGCAGTGGACAGAGAATCAGCCACATTGTCGATGAGCGTGCGAGGTTTCTTGGATGGTAGAGCCGCCAGCATGAACTCTTTCTCGGGAGCTTTAGACGCTGGAAACCTGAGAGTTATTGTGCCGTCCTCCTCTAGGTATTCGAACTTGGGCATGGGATGAGAGTACGTGTTGGGATATGGTATCGTTGTTGGGCGGCGGTGCCGTAGAACGAGCCTCCCTTCTGCAGGTGGAGATTAGGATGGTCCCTTGCGCGAGCGCGGGTGTGCCGTACGCTCAACATCGATTGCATGGCCTGCCAATGCCAAGCCTGAGCACCGGGCCCAATAGCCATTGAAGATGACTTACCTGAGGCTTTCGAACATAGTGTACCCTCCCCGTCTAGAAAGAATACTTGATTATCCGTGGTGGGATCTCTCAGCGTCAGAACGTGCGAGCTCTCCTGCGACGGCCAGAGGATGACTTCGGTGCCGTCCTCTCTGTTGTCGGCTTCGACGTCGAGAACGCGACCTGTTGCTCTGGACCTGATTACAAAGTAGCCTGCTGGAAAGCCGTAGAAGCTAACTTCGCGCTCGTTGTAATCGGGCGAGACTGGAGGGTACATATGTGCCAGTCCGGGTTGTAAGAGCAGAGAGCAGGCAGCGCCACACGGCCGCTCATTCCCGGTCTTCGTTTTCTTGCGACGCGTGCATGCTACCCGCTAGTGCGCGTACTCTGTGAGTAGTCAACATCTTTCCCTTGTCGCTTTACTTATCTTCTTTCTAGCAACTCCCACGTTCGACGATTCATTCGTCAGCAAAGGCCTCGGCATGCGTGCAAATTTTCTGCAAGCTCCTCTTCCACGCACGCGGTGAACCGTGCTTCGGCTCAGGCTCAACACCAAGAACGCGCCAGCCAATCTGACGCGTCTTATGACCCGACACAGGCAGGCAGCAGGATGTCAGAGGCCGCGTCCCTCCACACGGTTCATTCCCAGTGGGTTGCCACAGCTCCAAGTGATACGCACATTGCTGACGACGCGTTCATATCAGTGAGCTCGCGGGTCAGGACATCGAATCACTGGATGCGCAGCGTAATGCATTCATATCGTCGTCCCGGACGTTCTCCATGCAACAGGATCATGCCCGCGCTATCCATGCAGCTCGCAGAGCCGTTGAAATTTCCTGCCGCCTTGTGTCCGTCAATCGGGACGCCTTTCAGCTATCACTTGGACAGTCTTTGCTTGCTTTAGGAAATCGTCTCCTGGCCGCATCCGAACTCGAGCCCGCGCTTCCTATCATACGCGAGACGGTGGATGTCAGTCGTCTTGTTGCCTCCCGCGACAAGACGGATCAGGCGAAGCTGCAGCTCGTCATGGCACTCGACCAGTTTGGACGTGCACTATCGACAGCTGGCGATGTACATGGGGCCATTGCTGCAGTCTCTGAGGCTGCTGTCATACTCGGCGACTTGTCCATCGCTGCCCCGCACTTGCGCCCGGACTACTCCACGCTGCTCCAGACGAACTCCATGTACTACCTTCAAGCCGATCGACCCAAAGACGCTGCAAAGACCGGCCAAATTGCGGTTTCCGTCGCGCGTGACTGTCTCGACGGCGGAGTCCCTGCTCGCGTGCGGCTTGCAGTCAGCCTCAACCAACTATCCAATGCCTGCGAGGCTGCGGGGGACGTGGAAGCGGCATACTTGGCTATCGAGGAAGCAGTTTCCATTACGAGCGGCCTTGGCGAACAGGACTGGCCTTCAGAGATGGTTGACTACGACACTTTTTACGTTGGCGTCAGCACGCGTTTGTGGATTCTCTTCAAGACTCTGCACCGCAAGCAACGGACCAAAGAGCGCCTTCGCCGAGCTTCCGATGCCATAGCCGAATGTGTTCACGTTTGTCGACGGGCATACAGCCGATGGCAAAATGAGGAACTGCAGCTACGCCTCGCGGACGCTCTGAACTACTACGCTGAGGCTATGGAAACCCGGAACAAGGGCGTCTACGCTATTCGTGCTGTCCAGGAGGCAACACAAGTGCTGGGAGCTTTGGCCAGGCAGTCTCCATCCGAGTTTCTCGCGTCGTATGCAACATCTTTGCTGAGGCAGGCTGAACTCGGGGCAAGGTATCGCATCCGAGACCCAGCACTCACGCAAACATGTGTTGCGGTTCATAGACAACTCCGGCACGTCGACACATCGCAATCTGTAGGGCTTGCTCTCGCGCTTGGTCACCATAGTGACGACCTCGCACGCAGAGGGCAAAGGGATGATGCTCTCCGAGCCAACTTGGAAGCTCTGTCGCTATTACGAACAGCCATCCCAACTCTTTCCAATGCCAAGGAGCGACTTGCCGCCTTACAGACTCTGCACCACCGCGCGGCTTTCTACCAGAGGCTCGGTCTGACAAGGGATGCTCTCGCAGCATTTCAGCAACTGCAGAGATTTCTGGAACGCGAGCAGAATCTGCGACCACCTGGTTTCCACGTGGGCTACTGTCACCTATCCTTGGCCCGAGTACACTTTGCACTCGGCGAGTATAAAGAGGCTAGGGAATTGGTAAGCTCGCCACATCCCTACCTGTTTTCTTCCTTGGTTGATTATGTCGATAGGCCGAGAAGGGTGTGGAATGCTTCACCCAAGCTCTTCAGTCTGGGTATCGGCGAGCAGTCATGTTTGGCATCCGCTGCATGCGCCTGCAAGTAGCTTGCTTCATCGCCATGGGCGAACGCTGGCCCGCGCGCTTCGTGAGACGAGACGCTCTGCGCATGTGGAGGGACCTCTTCCCGCTCAATGCCCGACCTTCACAGTTTGTGCGCAGGCGGAAAGACAAACCGAAATCCAAGTCGGCATCGATTTCCACAGCGCTAGTGCCGAAGGCTCGACCAATGCCCACGTCTTCATAGCCTTCCGCCTCGCTCATCCCATTCCACACCCAGCTCAAACGCAGGCAGCCACAACTCTTGTTTAGGTCATATCCTGCTCGTGCATTCGACGTTAGCATTATGGGCATCAAGCAATCGTCCGTGTAGCGGATATATACAATGCCAAAGAACTACAAGAATGGACGTCAAGACATTGTCAGGAAGTTCAGGACTTCTCCGCGGGCGCATGGTACGCGGATGAGCTCGGGCCTTCATAACTAGGCGGCAGGTCCGACGGCGTTACGCTAGTGCGTCGCGTTGCCCATCCGCTTGGGCTCGTCGGGGATGTCGGTGACCGCGGTCCTCGAGGAGGCGCAGGTACAGACTGCTGGCGTGCAGGCGGTTGCGCCTGCTGTCCTGCGAAGGACGGGGTGGGAGGCTGCGCTGTGTTGATCCGACCAGGAGTTAACGCATATGGCAGCGATGACGCGCTCTGTGGCGGCTGTGGCATTTGTGGAGTAGCTTGGTAGGAATAATACGAGCCATCCGTTGCCCCAGAGTCGCGATAACCTGGCTGAAGGATAGCCGGTGGTGTGGGAGTGTATGCCGATGGTGTAGACGCATTGGCAGTATAGTACGACTCTGCAGGAGTGGGCTGAGGTTGTTGTGCGCCAGCAGGCAGATATCCACCTCCTGATGGCTGCGGGAAGGAGGAAGGCTGCTGTGGCTGGTACACGTTTGGTGCAGAAGCTGAATGACCATATCCGTTCTGTGTGTATTCTGGTTGGGAGTAGGTCGAGGGGAAGTAGGAATGTGCAGAGTGGTCTGTGATATCAATGAGTAGGGCAAGAGATGACAATGAATTGGAGCTTACAAGATGTCCCGCGCGCCTCGTGACCATATTCCTGGGCGTTCGTAGCAGTAGAAAGATATTGGTCATGACCATGACCACCTGCAGCACCGTAGCCGGCGAAGAGGGCATGGCCGACAGCTGGGGCCGGAGTAGTAGACGGCGGCGGTGCAAAGGACGGCTGAGGCTCGACAATTTCGGGATAGTGCGAAGCGATCTGGGCGTGCGACGGTTGCTGATTCTGTTGCCACTGGCGGGGCGGGGGTGGGTATGAAACAGCGGGCTGTGGTGGCTGCCTAGTCGGCGAATAGTACTCGTCCATCGCTGATGTCCCCTTCGGCGCGGGGGTGTAGCCTGTTGCTACTGCGGCAGCGGGCATAGTGGGCTGCCGCCGAGGTTCGGCACCGTCGCGATATGGTTGCTGGGGAACGTCTTCTTCATCCGATTCCTCGATGAACTGCGTCCGAAGCGGCTTCGACTCGTATTCCGCGAACGCGGGGAGGCCACCCTCAGTAGTCCGTTGGCGCTGCTTGCGCTCTGCCTCAGCTTTGATGGCG
This sequence comes from Auricularia sp. M12, assembly GCA_037042885.1. Classification (NCBI taxonomy): domain Eukaryota; kingdom Fungi; phylum Basidiomycota; class Agaricomycetes; order Auriculariales; family Auriculariaceae; genus Auricularia; species Auricularia sp. M12. The sequence goes on from CM073214.1 coordinate 2,105,267, forward strand.
TCCATGCGCATTGGATCCGCCCCCTGGCTCTGGTCTGGCTTGGTATAAGGCGGCGTGTAATGCTCGCTGCCAGTGCGACCACTTTGCCCTGGAACGCGAGGGCGTCGGCGCAAACAACACTGTCCAAAGCCGTAGAAGCAGCTCGCGAAGAACAGCAGTACCCATGCGGCGAGTGTAAGCCAGACTCCCGTTCCGATGGCGGCCTGGCCGCCAACTGCATTGATGCGAGAGCGAACGAGAAAGAAGAAAGCAATGTCAAAGATGAAGGCTATAAGAGCCATGGATGCCGCGAAACCAGAGAAGCAGTTCGAGCAGCAAACCATCGACATCTCTCTGACATGCGCCAACAGGCCGAAGAGGGCTGACACGGCGGCGAGAACGAGCGCTACGACGTGAAGCACGAGTGCGTAGGTAATCCACTTGACGACGACATTGGGTATGTCGATGCGGTTGGTGATGCCGAGAACGACGTTGGGGTCTTGAGGGTGCACGGTCAACATCCGAACTACGGCACATCTGGACAGCGAGACGCACCAAACTCGTACCCTATGCTGGGCTTTGAGCACTGGTCCCCCGCTCCTATGTCTAGACAGTATCCCAGCACTCCGAGTGTGAGGGTTCCGTTGACACCGTTGCTGTCAATGTGCGCCTGGAGGAAGTACACCGATTTGAGCCAAGGGACAGAGAATACAACAAGCGCGAGGCATATCGTGGCTGCCAGAGTCACTATGAAGCCGGGAGTAGCTGGTCGGAGACCCATTGCGACGTAGAGGAGCTGAGCGGTACGCGCTCAAGTTGTGATGACGGACAGTCAAATAGCCACCGTTGCACCGAACCGGATGCAAGTGACCAGGGAGCGGTGCACAGCACACCATCGCATGCAGTGTTCAAGGTCCAACGACTACTATCCATATATTCGTTTAGCTAATATGGGGCAAAGAGCACTACCTGTACAAGATACATGGTCCAATAACAATAGAATGCAGGAAAATGATCAATGCAGACGAACGAAATACCAAGGCACTTACGGGACATGCCCGTCTGTGCGCAGCTCAGGGATAATGGACCGGGGGCGCGGGTCGATGTCATGCAAATAGAAGCCCATGGTTGAGTTCATCGACAAGGAGGAGGACTGCGCATTTCAACGGCCGGTACGCCTTGGCACCCTGGGGGGGCACGTCTGCCTCGTTGCGAAAGCTATCCAGCGCTGTGCGCAGTCGCAGAGAATAGGGAGCCGAATGGTAGACCTTGATGTAGTCATAATCGAGGGCAGGCTCGTAGGCGATGCCCACCTGACCAAAGACGTGCTGTTTTCGAATTCGGATGAGGAAGTCCCAGAATGCACGAGCAGTTTCCGTCCTCCAGACGAGAGGTGCACCAGCTCCTGCGAGGAGAGCAGAGAGTGTTGGAACAAAGGCAGCTGCCGTGCACTTTGGCGCGTCCAAAGGCTTTCCGCGTATTGGAACGATCCATGCAACGCGTTTATGCCGCATATGGAGGTAATCACGCGCGCCGTCTTGCAAATAATCACGAACAGGGTGTTCAGGCAGTGTATCCATCGGGTTTGGAGATGGCGCCGCCGAGGGTTCTGGCGAAAAATATTGATGAGGCTACGAAACGTTCAGCGAGTGCGCCAGTGACCACGAAGGCAAGCGAACCTGATCAATAAGATGATACAACGGCGAAAGCTGTACTTTGCGTCTCTTAGAAGGAGGCAGCGTCGTTTCATTACGCGACGCTGTATGCCGCGTTCTACTACGCTCGTCCCTCGGAATGTTGGTAGAATCGAATGGTGCTGAGTAATCGACCGTCGTTGGCATGCGCGCGGATTCTACAGCGGCAGGTGTAGATGTCGGGTCGTCACCCCATTCTGGTATCAATGCCACTGCCTCTGCAGAAAGCAAAAACGCATGGAACAGCGGATGTGCGCTGAAATGGCCTGCTGAACCGCTGATTAGAAGGGCAGATCCTCGTAGTTGTGGCTTACGGTTACATTCCGCGTCCCTCAAATCCAGTGTCTGCCAGCCATCCGTGCCGAACGCGGCGCGGACGAGACGCGAGGCTGACTTGTCGCTTAGAGACGCGTTGTTTGTGCCGCCAAGTTGGTGGTGGAGCGTGACTTCCATTTGTTGTCTCAGGTTTGGCCCACACGCGTCGGTATCACGGTTGAAACTCAGCCAATCGACTCAGACACAACACAAATGCTCATATTCGGTCGCTCGTATTCAACGGTTCGTGGAGGGCAGAAAGTTCTCAGAGCTCGGAGTGCCTCGGTGTCTGCACCTTGAAGTATTCGTTACTCTCCTCCGGCGTCTTGGGTACGAGGAACACTGGGAACGGAGGGTAAGATAAGAGACTTCACGGGCTCTACGATATCCTCACTTGAAAGGAACTCGTGCACGATATCTGCGGCAACAGTAGCCGTTGTCTCGGCGTTTGTCTATGAACGTGCAAAGTGAGCAATTCGAGGCGATGACATAGAGTGCAAGGGACCGCACATCATAGGCAGGCGCAACTTCCACCAGGTCAGCACCACTGTGGCAGATAATCAGTCCAGGTCAATAGCAAGACTAACTGGCGTAACGTACACAAAATTGAGGCCGACAAGTCCCCGGAGAATGCGCTTCAGCTCTCTTGTTGTGAAGCCACCAGCTTCTGGCGTGCCAGCTGTGGCGATGTGAGCCGCTTGAATTGCATAGAACCATTTGAGCATACTCGCAGGCGCAAAAGCAGGGTCCAAAACGTCAATGTCAAGACTACAAAAGACTCAGTATTGTTGGGCATGTTACTATAGTCACTGCAGTCACCTCAGGTACACAGGGGCAGATCCAACGCGAGCGCGGATCTTCTGGATTATGCCTTCAACGCCCAGGTCGTCAATGTCGTCGGTCGTGACAAGCGCGAAACCCATAGCATCGTCGTGCTCGAGATCTTCGATTCCCTAGCGAATGCAAGAGATGTTATGCTGTAGTCATCGACATGCCCGTAAGTACTCACTGAAAACTTGCAGCGAATGCCTGCATGTACGGAGCTGTTCGTGAGGAGACCTTCCTTACGCGCACTATAACGAGTTTAGGAATGTAGTTTCCACATACGAGATAGACTAACGCGGTAAAGAACGTTCCGTGGGTGATTTCGGCGGCTTCGTAGGGTGCTGGAACTGGCGGAGAAGCCCACGTGTCTAGATGTGCATCGAAGTGGATGACGGAAATGGGGCCATAGACGCCGTGCAGCGCCCGAAGGATGGGAAGGACTACAAGGGGGCTTTAGCTGAAAGCTACGCTGAAGATCACAGTCAGGTTACCTATGGTATGATCTCCCTTGGTAAGAGATTAGCGCGGTAATACGAGAAGATATTATTCCCTTACCCCAAGTGTAATAATCCGGGGCCTCTCGATTTCGTCGACGGAAAAAGAACGTGTCGCCTTGATGACATCGTCGTGCACAACACGGCGTTTGAGTAAATCGGCATAGGCCACCTCCATCTGGTCCAACGCCAGACCATTGTGCACCGGCGATATGGGTACCTACATCATGCAGGGTTATAAGCGAGGAGCAACTCGGAGTAACCAAGCGGCATTCTCCTCACGTCTCCGCAGTCAATAACTTTCATACCACTGGTGTAAGGGTTAAAGCCGTAATGGAGAACATAACCACGCCCAGGTCTCTGGCGGCGACTTCCAGCGCGGATACCAAAGGGCCCAAAACGAGCCCCAGGTCTGTAAGACACAGTCGTATCGAATGGCATGCCGAGGATGGCAATGTCGAAAGCCTCGTCAGGATTTTCAAGGCACTTGGAGTATGGAATATGGGAGAAGCTCAGAGGGCCAGAGAATGGTAGGTCATCTTGCTTCCCGTACTTGGAGAGCCAGGACTGGAACTCGGTCTCCGGCGCTGGCTGAACGACATCTATGGGGTCCGGTTCATGGTGGCCGAGTGCTGGGGCAGCACAGGCGAGTGCGGCAAGCAGAGATGCAGCCAGGCGCATGAGTGTGCAGAACGAAGATAACGTCTCGGCATCGTTACGAAATGTGTGAGATTGCAGCTTGCTGGTTCGGAGGAAGCTCAGCGGCACCCCGCCAGATTCCGGTCCGCATGTCCGCCGCGGCCGTGGCGCGTCTTTGCTTTCGTGCTGCTCACTCGTCGAGACGAGTCAGGACTCCAAAGCCACAGCGTGTTACCAAATCGAAAAGGAAAATGAAGGTACGCTGTCCACGCGCTGCTTCGCGTCCGGATTTCGCCAAAACGCGCAAGACTTGCAGATCGCCGTCGAGGGCTGCTGCCACGGCGAACTGGACGCGACGTACAAGCACATTGCAGAGCTCGAGCGCCGCAACAACTACAAAGTCGACCTTCTCATAATATGTGGTGACTTCCAGGCCGTTAGAAACTTCATGGACCTCGAATGCATGTCAGTGCCGCCGAAGTACAGACGCGACGGAGACTTTCACAAGTATGTGGGCCACTCGAGCGTGCGGACGATGTACTGATTTAGATTCGAGCTACTATAATGGGGTGAAGCAAGCACCAATACCTACTCTCGTCATCGGCGGTAACCATGAGGCCTCGAACTATCTCTGGGAGCTGTGCGTGAATTGCACGCATTGCGTGCGCTGAATTGACGCGAACATAAGCTATCATGGTGGCTGGCTAGCACCTAACATATACTATCTTGGAGGCTCTGGGTGCATCCAGGCGAATGGTCTTCGAATCGCTGGCGCGTCGGGAATCTACAGCGAACCTCATTACCGACTGGGCAAGTCGGTGCATTCCTTGCAGGTGTCCCTACTTAACATTCACCAGGTCACTTTGAGACGTTGCCCTACAACCATAGTGCCATACGCAGCAGCTATCACATTCGCGAGTACGATGTTCTCAAGCTCTCACTGGTTAGTGGTCGATCTTCTGGTCCAGATGTCTGTTGACAATACGTGGGTCAGTTGTCGAGACCAGACATCTTCCTTTCGCATGACTGGCCACAAGGCATTGAGCACCACGGCGACTTGGCCCGCCTCCTGCAGCGCAAATCCTTCTTCAAGGCAGACATAGACAGCGGACGACTTGGCTCGCCGCCCATGATGGCGCTGCTACGCAAACTGCAGCCGAAAAGATGGTTCGCTGCTCATTTACATGTACGGTATGAAGCTGCCGTCCACCATGGCCAACATGGGGCAGTTGCCTTGCGGAATCAGGCCACGAATCCCGACGAGATTGTCATGGACGATCTCGAGGATGCTCCTCAACCCAATCCCGATGAGATTGTACTAGACGACTTGGACGAAGCCACCGTATCATCTCTGCCAAATCCTGACGAAATCTCTATCGACGATCCAAGCGACGCAGCGCCTATGTCGACGACCTCGCTACAAATATCATTGAATCCGGATGAAATTTCCTTGGATAACCTTGACGCCGATAGTCATACTCCTGCCCCGACAGTACCGTCTAGTCCGCGCGTTACGCAGTTCTTGGCACTGGATAAATGTCTGCCTAAGCGCGCCTTCCTGGAGGTGTGTCCACGTTTTCCGCTGTCTGCACAAGTCTAATGTCTAGCAAGGTTTTGGACGTTCGAACACCAATCCCCGTGGCCAGCACAGGGCCGATCCTGACTTTTGATCCAGAATGGCTCGCTATTTCGAGGGCAATGCATCCATTTTTATCCACTGGTCGCGCTGCGCTGCCGTTACCTAGTGAGGAGACTGCTCGGGGCCTTGTGGAAAGGGAGCGAGAGTGGGTTGCAAATAACGTCAGTGCACTGGAGATTCCGGACGTACAGGTCTTTACGAAGACTGCGCCGAGTCCTTTGCAAAAACATGGTCGCGCAAGGGGAATGCAGCGTGAGCGGGCATTGGTGACTAGTATTTCATTACTGATGACTGCGCAGCGCCGTGGTACACGAATCCTCAAACCGAGGCTTTTGCCAATATGCTAGGTGTAGAAAATAAGGTGAATCCTCCGCCGCCATCAGAGAGTTAGGCACACTGTTGTCCTTCCGCAAATTCAATGTACTCTGCTCAGGCAATGCCTGTCATTGACTCGTGATTATCGACGTGAAGCCGTTGAGATGCGCTCATAGTGCATCCATAAAGAACGATTCAAATGACTGAGGGCGGGTACAAACCTGAGCGGGAAAATAGGCGCTCGTGTGGCATGCGAATTTTGGCTCGTCCACTGCACCGAGTCATCTGTATATCTAGTCACATCGCTGCTTCTCCCCGCATACAACGCAGAACGATGTCCGATAACGCTACCAACGTGCCGCCTGTGCAGGAGGGCGCTGCGCCTAAGAAGAATGCCGGTATGCCGCGTCGCGTCGTGTATCGCGAATCGATTGCATACCGATCTCGATGAGCAGCCAAGGAGGCCAAAAAGGCGGAGAAACTCGCCAAACTCGCTGCCAAGACGGCCAACGCGGCTGCCTCTGCCGTGCCCGGCGTAGGCAACAAGAAGGCGGCCAAGGTCGAGAAGGCAAAGGAGGAGGAGCCTGCTTTCGTCAACACGACGCCGCCCGGCGAGAAGAAGGGTGCGTGCTACAACTGGTTTATTGCTGTCGTATCTGACCCCAAGTTCACGGCCAATAGACCTTAGCGAGGCGATGGCTGCTGGCTATAATCCAATCGCCGTTGAATCCGCCTGGTACGACTGGTGGGACAAGCAGGGCTTCTTCAAGCCTCGTCTGACGCCAGAGGGCAAGACCATGCCCCAGGGCACATTCGTTATCCCCTTCCCTCCCCCCAATGTCACAGGAAGCCTGCATATAGGCCACGGTCTCACCGTCTCTATCGAGGACACCCTTGTCCGATGGTGAATACGCGCTGCTACGCGCTTGAAGGCATATATGATCTCTGACTCTATCCCAAAGGTATCGCATGCGCGGATTTACGACACTGTGGGTCCCTGGCTTTGATCATGCGGGTATCGCGACACAGGCCGTCGTTGAGAAGCGTCTTGCCAAAGTCTCGAACCAGACGCGGTATGACTTGGGCCGCGAAGCTTTCGTGGGCAAAGTATGGGAATGGAAGCACGAGTAAGTGCCTGAAAAAGGTTGGCTACATATACTCAGCGTTCTGCAGGTATCAGAGCAGGATCACATCTCAACTACGTCGTCTTGGCGCGAGTTTCGACTGGAGTCGTGTTGCATTCACGATGGACGAGGTCTGAAATGCACCTTCTACTATGCTTGGACCTTGCTCATGACTAGCTTCCTCGCAGGATCGCACACGAGCTGTGACCGAGAACTTTTGCAAGTTGTTTGAGGACGGTATTATTTACCGCGCGAACCGTCTTGTGAACTGGTGCACAAAGCTCAACACCACACTATCCAATATCGAAGTCGACCAGAAAGAACTTTCCGGCCGCGTGCTCCTGACGGTCCCTGGCTACCCTCCAAACGAGAAGTTCGAGTTCGGAGTCATCACCTCGTTTGCGTATCCCATTCTAAACTCGGGTAAGCGCACACCCACTTTGCCTTGTCCAGTTACTAAATCTCCTTCCAGATGAGAAAATCATCGTCGCGACCACACGCCCTGAGACCATGCTCGGTGATACTGCTGTTGCCGTCCACCCGGAGGATCCGCGCTACAAGGTGACTGCTTGAGAACTATCTAGCAGCAATTATCCGTAACTCAACATCCACTCAGCATCTACACGGCAAATTTGTCCGCCATCCTTTTGTGCCCGACCGTCGCATTCCCATAGTCACCGATGAATTCGTCGACAGAGAGTTCGGTACTGGAGCAGTCAAGATCACACCTGCTCATGACCCCAATGACTACGAGCTCGGCCAGCGGCATAAACTCGAATTCATCAACATCCTGAACGACGACGGGACACTGAATGAAAATGCCGGCGAGCAGTTCAAGGTGCGATTTCTTATCCACCGACCTGCCGTATATTCATGTTGATTTTTTTTTCTCGAAGGGAATGCGGCGCTTTCACGCGCGAAAAGCAGTGGTCGAAGAGTTGACAAAGCTCGGCCTTTATATCGAGACGAAGGACAACCCGATGAAGGTCCCGATCTGCTCGTGCGTACCTGCGCACTTGAAACAGACTGGGCACTCAATCGTCTCTCTAGTCGCTCGGGAGACATCATTGAACCTCTTCTTAAGCCCCAATGGTGGGTCAACTGCACACCTCTTGCACAGGAGGCCGTTCGCGTGCGTTCATTATATTTGCCTGTTTTATCCCTTGATGACATCTCGGTGTATGTTCGTAGCGCACGCGCGCTGGAGAGCTCCTCATTACCCCTCAACAATCTGAAGCAGAATGGTACCGCTGGATGGAAAACATCCAAGATTGGTGCATTTCGCGTCAGTTGTGGTGGGGACACCGCGTTCCTGCATATTTCGTTGCCATTGAAGGCCAGGAGAATGACGTGAATAACGCTTGCGACTGCCATGCATAGTGCTTATGAAATTTGCAGCGGTCCGATACATCGTCCTGGGTTGTCGGGAGAACGCTGGAGGAGGCGCAGCAGCGCGCTGCCGAAAAGGCGCAAGGTCGGAAATTCACGCTTGAACAAGATGAAGACGTCCTCGACACATGGTTCTCCAGCGGTCTATGGCCATTCAGCACACTCGGCTGGCCGCGTGAGGTTTGTGGCAGACCGGATTTCGCAACAAATTTTCATCTGACAGTGAGCGATAGACCCTTGACTTCTCCACATTCTACCCAACATCACTGCTGGAAACCGGTTGGGACATTTTGTTCTTCTGGGTTGCGCGCATGGTCATGCTGGGTATCAAGTTAACGGGGAAGGTACCGTTCAAGGAGGTACTTTGCCATGCTATGGTGCGCGACGCACACGGTCGCAAGATGAGCAAGTCGCTCGGCAATGTCATCGACCCTGTCGATGTAATTCAAGGCGTTTCGCTCGAGGCCCTCCATCAGCAGCTCCTCCAAGGCAATCTGGACGCAAAAGAGATTGAGAAGGCGAAGAAAGGGCAGCAGCAAGATTTTCCGAAGGGCATTCCGCAGTGCGGTACGGATGCTCTGCGGTTCGCTCTCTGCGCGCATAGCAGTAGTGGAGGTACGAAGTCGTTATATCACCGTCAAGTCCGCTCACTCGCAGCTGCACGTATCAAGCGCGCGACATCAACCTCGACGTGTTGCGAGTGGAAGGCTACCGCAAGTTCTGCAATAAACTGTGGAACGCGACAAAATTCGCAATGCTTAAGCTCGACGATGCGTTCGTCCCACAGCCAACTGCGCAGGTTTGCGGTCGTGATGCTCTGTATGCCAGCTTCAACGATCTCACATTGTATCCAGCCGACTGGTCGCGAAACGATGGTTGAGCGGTGGATATTACACAAGCTCAATCTTGCTGCGCAAGAAATCAACCAGCACCTCGAGTCCCGCAATTTCATGGCTGCGACGTCTTCAGCGTACAACTTCTGGCTTTACGAGCTTTGTGACGTTTACATTGTACACGGCCCATACTCTCTGTCAGCTTTTTTGTTGCTGACAATTTCTTCAGGAGGCCATGAAGCCCATGACGGATGACTCTTCTTCAGCTGAAACGCGTCGATCTGCGCAAGACACCCTTTACACCTGCCTAGATTATGGTTTGCGCCTTTTGCATCCATTCATGCCGTTCGTTACAGAAGAACTCTGGCAACGCCTGCCTCGTCGGCCTGCAGACGCAACGCCTTCGATTGCGGTGTCTGATTTCCCCGTCTATGTCCGTTAACTTCCTTTGAGTAACGCTCACTACTCATAAGCTACAGGATGAAAGCCGCGTATTCGCAAAGGAGGAAGCCCTCTTCAACACTATATTCAATGCGATCAAGAGCGGGCGGTCACTTGCTGCGGTCTACGGTGTTCAAACCAACGTTCAACGTGCGTCGCAATTATGCATCGCCCCAGCTTGAGGCTTACACTTGTACAGTCTTCTTTTTGGTGCCGAAGGAGGCCGCCCTTGCCGATGCCCTGGCTTCGCAGTTGCCTACCGTCGTCGCATTGACGAAGGGATGCAAGAGCGCGAAGGTTGTGAACAACATCTCAGACATCCCGCACGGATCAGCATCGGACGTATTGTCGCCAAATCTCACGGTGTATCTCCTCGTACGAGTAAGTACCGTCACTATTGCAGATGTCTTGTGCATGTAAACAATGCTCTTCCTCAGGGCCAAGTCGACCTCGACGCGTCGATTGCGCGACAACAGAAGAAACTAGATGCTGCGAGACAAGCGGAGGAGAAACTTCAAGCAACGATGTCGAAACCAGACTATCATACATCTGTCCCAGCCGCCGTGCAAGAGGCTAATCGTGAAAAGGTATCACATTTATACACTATCGTCATACACAGACTAATCAACTGAATAGCTCTCCACCATCGAAACCGAGATTGCAACTCTGCAGGCTTCCATTGAGTCCTTTACTCGTCTCAAGTAATGTACACACCTTGCAGTGCCTCGCTTTATGTCACCAGTGAGCTGTGGTTCGAATCTGAGTTCGTCGGCGAGGGTACGCCAGCTCAATCCATTCTCCTCCTTTTGGAATATTGGTCTCTCCAAGAAGACACCACCCAGCCTGCTGGGCTGAATGCAAATACTCCTTCATGTTGCTAACCCCAAGCTGTGCAAATATATCTTGCTTCCGGTGGCAGAGAAATCCTCCCAGAGCAGACCACAGTGGACGAGTGTGTCCTCTCTGTGCAAGGCCTTCTAGAGCTTCCACAAGGGGTTGATAGGGTGTCGGGACAGTGCTGAGGTTTGCTCTTAATGTATGTTAGCTGATTCTTGGAGATGAATATAAATTACAAACCGCTTTGCTCGTGTGGATTCGTGCTTTATGTCGACACCTGACCGTCTCCACGAAGCTGACTGGGAACCACCAGTGTTTGTTGACTTCTGAACTTTATGCATAACCGGCCTTAACCAAGCCGTGTCGTTGTCCTCAATTGCCGAACATTTATGTTCAACATCTTCCTCTTCAAGTTCGCTTTCAGAGGTGTTATGGGAAGCAGGCGGTGTTCTCAGGCTCTGAATGTGGTGCTCCAGCCCCGGCGGCAGTAACGGAGTGGGACCAGCAGCAGGGGAGGGCTCCGGTGATGGAAGTGAAGGCTTGACCGTCTCAGGTGATTGCGGCAGAGGCAGAGATGCAGCCTCTGATTCGGGCGTGCAGGGTAAGGGAATCGTAGCTGGATCCAGAGAAGCATTTGGTGGGCCTTCGAAGCACCGGGCAGTTACGACGTCAACAGCAGAACCGTTGGTCGAGACAGCGACGACCCATTCATCCGGCTGATGGCTAGGCGCTGTGGGAGCAGGCGTACATTTTGGTACAAAAGGCGGTGTGGCGGGATTAAGCACAAGTCCTAACTTCGACGGCAATGTCATGGGAGGGCTTGGCTTCGTCGCGGGTTCCGTCGCAGGTGTGTACTGGTTGTCGCCGGCCGCCTGAGCATCGTCTTCGGTCCCGGAGTGAGGCTGCGAGGGACAAGATGAAGAACGCCCGGGCTCGTCGGCCTCGACGCTAGGAAGAGGAGGGGGTGCGTGGAATGGAGTTGCGATCTTACGCTTCAGTTCGACCTTCGCCGGTATTATTGGCCCAGGTTTCCATCTGAGATAACGTTGAGAGCGGTGATTCACAAAACCGGAGAGTATACGCGTACTCAACAACTCGCGATGCTTGCGCGGCAAAGGAGGAATTTGCCACCGCCTTGGGAGCTGTAACAGGCACGCTTGAGTTCACCATTGTACGTAGCCGTGCGGGAGAAGCACCTATAAGAACAACCTGGGCCCTTGGTGTCAGAGGAGAGCGAGAAGGGGAAAGTGGAGAACACACCTGAATCCTTCTCCTGCGCAGGAGAGATATGGTGTACGAAAAATCTTTGTCGCCGGTTACAAGAACGATCGTAGACGAATCCGGATTATCGAAAGCCCATTCCAACATGTCGGTAATGAGTACGTGGTCCGCCATCTTAACATGCGTCGGAATAAGTGAGACTCCCTGAAGGATGATTAGCGTGTGTGAGATACGCGGGTTTGAGGACGAACAGCGGTGACGAGGTCGGATCGTCTGGAACGGAGGTCAGCCAGGGTACAGTAACTGCCGCGCGGATTCATACTTGGAATATGCGATCCCTTCGCTCATGGAGGCATACGCCCGAAACGGACTGCAGATACCATATTCGCGTGCTACTGACTCGATATACTGGACGGCAGCGCCACTGAGCGTCTGTGTCAACTCGGGGATGCAAGGATGCAGTCAAACAAGTCACCCGTTGACTGTGGCGGGGATCGCACAATTCTTGCATTTCCGGGTCAACAGGCGCGTAAGATTCCAGGTGAATGTCGCACCTCAATGTCCCAGAACACAGCGACTCTCGATCTCGCGCTCATTGTAACCCGATGGTAGTGGTGTCAGAGAGAGCGAGGCTCGGCAACAATTGTGCCACCTCTGTAGGACCTGGAACGTTAACCTGCCGCATGGCCTCAGACAACAAAGAGCGTGGCACACATATTCACACATATGAGATGGATTTACAGTGGTAATGATAAAGAATGCGGCGGTACATGACATGGATGCAAACATTCCATCCGGGTTTCCAGGAATACTACGCGGAGGAACAGTGCAGGTCGTACGGGATTTGGCAGATGAAGTGCAAAACAGGCAGAGAGCGACACAGGAGAGCTTGGGACGGCGAGACAGACGGGACAGGGAGATAAGAGAGATACTTGGCAAGGACAGACGGATGGCACATGAGGTTCGGGAAAGCGGGGGGATATATACTGCACGGAGGCCCACTCTAGATGACGGACATCGTGCTGCTCGTCGCGGGCATCCGGCACGACGTAGCATCGCTTCACAGTCTGTGATATTCTAGAGCCAAAGCGCCTACAATGGTGAGGCAGATTTCTTCGGGGGAGACTCGTCCCACGAGTCCATCCGAAGGAAGCGTGCGAGGACTTCTTCAGAGCCCCTCTTGAATACATCCACACCGCGAGTGGGGTCAAAAACGCGTCCGGTGCGACGCGTCGCTCGTCCAGCCTCGCCTACAGGGGAGGTCGGAGTTCCGCTCGAGACGGGAGACAAGACTACGTCTTCGCTGGGCAGCGACTGCAAACGGGGGCGGTTGCGTGCACCACGATCGTCCTGTCGAGGAACAGCCTTTGCTGACTGTCCAGACGGTGGGGATGGGCGAGCGCCTGCGGCAACTCTTGGCTTGGGAGGAGTCGAAGTACCGCGACCATCGTCTTTCGGAGGTGAATAGTTCATCGAACCGAAGGCGTACGAGTCGTGTAGACGGGGTGAAAGCGTCCCGGAGGGAGGGAAGCCAGCGTTGCCGCTCATAGGAGGCGGCAAGCCAGGCGCGGGTCCGTGAGGCGTCGAACTCATCTGCGCCTCGCTCGCTGAGACCTTGAGTTGCTGAACCTCTGTGGGTACAGGTGGTAAAGCGCCTGGGCTGAGGTGTGGCGGCTTAGCCTTGCGGCGCACGGCCTGCACACCGCGGTCGCGCGTTTCTTTGGGTATGGTCTGGATGCTCTGCGACTTGTACTTTTTGTCACCAATGGAACCTGTACGCGAACCTCTTCGGCTGCGAGGCACCACGGACGTGCCGGGACGCGTTGGAGCAGGGAAGGGCGGCGCCGTACTGACAGACGGCGATGTCAGCGTTTGGCTGCTCAGAGATTTGTCCTGCGAGTCCGTCGATTCCAGATCACCCAATGTGCTGCGTCCGCTGTCCGAAAGTTCGTCGTCCGATTCGACATCACCGTCGCGACTACTTTCCTCGACTTCCTCCCATACAGGATAACCTTCACTGTGACGGCGGCGATGGCCCTTGGAGGGTGCGGGCTCGGTAGGAAGGACGATGGGAGGCGCAGGTGGTCGCATCAGACGCTTTGCATATTTCTGAATGCCTGGCACGTGGTCCCATGCGTTCACATACTGCATAGAAAGCGGCATGCCATTGCTGCGATGACTGGGAGGGGACGAAGGCGGAGAAAAGTGTCGCGTGGCTTGGACCGCCTGCGGAAGAGTCTCGGGCGTTGGTTCCACGAAGGGAAGGCCTGGCGGGGGCGTGTCCGTGCGCGGGAAGTAGCGTTGGGGGGCGTGCCTGCGTCGCTCTTCCCAAGGAAACACAGTAGCAACGCTGCTTCGGTCGGGCTGCGGGTGCTTCACGTCCGATGTGATAACCGAGCTATAATGACCTTGTTCGATGAGATGCGACGGGATGTGGCTACGCGCTGGGGGCTGGAAGAATTGTTGGTCGCGATGCGTCCTCTGCTCCTCCTCAGTCTGGTGATGATGATGATGTTGCCCTTGTGGCACATCCCATACATTGGGGAAGTACGAATCAATTGGGAAATGAGAAGGCGGCGGGGGAGTGCGCGGCGGCGGCTCGAGCGCAGGGTTCCATGTAATCTTCGGCGGGGATGGCGGCCGGGGAGGCGAAGGCGTACGAGAGCGGTGCTGCGCGGCCGGAGGAGGTGGGAAATACTGCGGCGGTTGGTGTGGATGGGTGGGAACACCAGTTTGCGGTGTAACTGGCGGGAGCGAGTGAGTTCTCTGCAGCGGCGCCGGAGGAACTTCATGCGGTAATGGGGTCGGCAGGGCCTGGGCAGGGAATGACGGAAACGGCTGTAAGGACGAACCACTCGTGCCCTGTTGAGTAAAGACCGCTGGAGGAGTGGGGCCTTCAATGTGCACGTGAGGCGGACTGGCGGGTGGCGCATGCTCCTGAGTCTGCAGGGGAGGCGGGCGCATCAGGTCGACGCGACCTTCCAGCGGCAGTGTTTGATATTCGCCCTCCCCAGCAACAGCGGGTGCTTGACCGACGATGCCGCTGGCACCGACACCTTCAATCGCTAGGCGTTTGAGATCGTTCAAGTTGAGCACTGTGTTGGGCGCCAGTGACTCCGTTGATTCGTTCCAAGCAGATTTGTACCGTTGTATCTCGTACTCTTGGTGAGGCGCGACTTCGGTGGGACGGAAATGCGTATCGTAGACGTCGAACCAGCGGTCAACCAACGCATTGTATGCGTAGGATTGTTGTGCTGAGGATGTGGGATGTGAAGCATGGGATGCGGGGGCTCTGAACGGTATGGAAGCCCATGGTTTGTTGGGGCCTATGTGTTGTCAGTTCGAAGACTTCTGAGCGGACAATTGAGCGCAGCACCAATGAAGTGGATGGCAGATATCTTGTCCCCGAATCGCTCGTATGCCGGCGCGTAGCTGTGGAGATACTCAGCACGGGAGCACGAACGCCAGAGAGGACAAGAACGCACGTATATGCCGCAGTTGGAGTGGTGTTGTATGTGAAACTGAGCCTATGCCAGTTGTCGCCGCGCCATTCGTTCAGAACGCCCTGGTCCCCTCCATCCCAGCTGCCCTTGGACTTCACAAGCTCCATGATTGCGTTGAATTTATCGTCGCCTGGGTTGAAGACCATGACACCAGAGTTGAAAATATCGGGCCAACCGACATCAGGCACGGCGGCGAAGTCGTAAGGAAGCGTAAAGAGGTGCGACAATGGTCGGAGAGGGAGAACGTCGGCGTCCAGGAAGATGATCTTGTCATACTGGGTGAGACGGAAGGCGTGCAGCTTGGTGAGCACGGTGTGCAAATCGGGACGTCCTGTGCGAACCAAGAATGGAGAGTGTTAGCGTGCACGTCAAGCCAGAAGCACAGCACGGGCAGCGCGTTGCCAGATAGGCCGAGTGTATGCAGCAACGGGCGCCCATTTGCCATGGGTAACAAAACGCTGGACGTACCGAGCAAGTCCAGGCCGATAGTTGTGTCCGCAGAGATGACCTCGACGCCGACGACAACATCGAACGCGCGGCGGAGCAGCTTAATGCTCCTGACGTCGACCGTCTCGGGTGTGACGAGGCAGACCGTCTGGAACTCGACCTCTGGCGGCTCGGCCGGCGTCGGATGCACGTCGCGCAGCGCAGACGCAACTACAAGCGCGCCTGGCAGGTAGGCGTCCGAGCTTACAAGGGTTACGAACGCGAACCCCATCTTCCGAGACTGCACTCAGCGTCTGGAACGTCACCCGCAGCCAGCTCGTCACGAGCGAATTGGGGAGGAATTTTCGATGCAGCGGAGTTGCTGTCTGTTACCGTGTCAGTCCGGTCCGAGCAACCTGGCACCGCGTCTTATTCCTGACTGGCAGCGGTCTGCCACCATGTCATCATCCTGCATTCCTATAGCTGTCCTGAGATAATGGATCCCCCGACATAACTGACCCACTTTCCAGACTGGCTCGAATACATGTTCCGCTTTTGCCCTAAGAGTGACCGGTTAACTGTTGGAAGAAGCCTGCGCAGGCCGTTCTTGACCAGCTGAGCTGGAGCCATTGGTCGCGAGCTCGTACCGCTGATTGACATTGCGTAAAATTACACTTGGAGTTGATGGATACAGTACATATACAATCCGACCGTAAGAGCATGAAAGCAAAAGGCAACGTTCCAAAGCTACGAAAGCGACGAGGAAGACAGAGATGAAGATAGAGATGGCACGCAGCAAGGTCATGCAACGAGAGGCGTACTTAAAAGAGAGGCATACCACTGCGGAGCTGTTAGTCAGATTGACATCGATGTTGCAAGGGAATCGATAGCGACTTACCTCGTCGAAGTCGACCTCTGCAGATGGCATCATAGAACCATCAGTAAGCGCAGGTAGTGATGCGTCTCCGGGTTGCAACAACCCGTTCGTGTCTTGGAAACCTAGACCAAGTCCCAGGTTTGGAGGGTCCACGAAGGCATCGCCGGCGCCTGGACTTTCCGACAGTGAACAAAGGTAGGCGAGTTCTTCGGGGCTGAATGAAGACGCATCGAATGTGATTGTCGGCGTGAGTTTCACCGGAGTAAGATCATGGGACGGAACGACGTGTACTCCGTGGCGGAGCATTCGTTCCAGTGCATAGGCCTGTAATTTGCTCCAGGCAAAACTAGCATCCAAATGCAAGGTGCTGGGCAGCTCGTTGAGCGGCTCGCAACAAGCTGCCACCACCGGAAGCAGATGGTCGGGGCAGGATTCAACATCGAGCGACGGCGTGTCGACGATAAATGCGGACAAGTCGACGTTGTCCGCAAGTTCAGCTTTGGCGGACGATGCGTCCCAATTGAGGTGACAGATGGAGTCGAACACGTCAAGATCTGTCGAGGCGACTTGGGCGCATGGGGGTGCGGCGATATGCTTCACGCGCTTGGCCTGGGATGCTGATGAATCGTCTTCAGTCAACGAGCGCTTGCGCTTTTGAGAGCGGTACGAATGTTCGAACTGCTTTGGCTTGACCGGCGGGCTGTCGGCGACAGCTGTGGGTGTAGGTGAAGCTCGCTCCGCGGATAAGTCGTCCAGCGCTCGTCGACGACGCTTAGCCGGTCTAGCGCCATCAGATCCGTCCGTCGAGTCGGTAGATGTAGAGCTAGACACGAGCGCATCGCAGACAGACAGGTCGGCCAATGTACCGTGAGAGCTGAGCGATGAATTAGAAGACGAGCGCGAAACCATACGAGATGGAGGCCGTCCGAGTCCGAGTCCATCGTATTTGCGCTTTGCGCCAATGACTGAGGTAGGAAGTACGTCCGAATCGTCTTCTACGTCGGTTTCAGAGTATAGTGTGTCCGACCCAGAGTCGGATTCGTCGTCGTCGTAGGAAGAGTCCTCTTCATCATCGTCGGAAACAGCGTCAGGACCAACGTTGTCAGGTACGCTGAGGCGTTGGACAAGGTCAACAACGTCACGCGCCCACGAACTAGTCTGATCCTTCGCCGCTCTGGAGTCGTACTGGTCGAGCACCCACCGCTGCATCATCTCTATCCGACGAATGATGACAGCCGGTATACCGGCGCGCTCTGCGGGCCCGCCGAAGAGAACACGACGTACATAGTCCGCCAGGACTCTGCGGTCGTCACGGACTGTGTCGCTCTTCAATATAGACGTGTAACCCATCTTGCCACGGGCCATGTTCATCCAATCCTCGAGCTTGCGCTGAGTAACAGATGACCAGCCCGCAGTAACGCATTGTTCAAGGAGTAACTTCTTTTCGTCGGCAGAAGGGTAAGGGGATGAGATGTTGTCCAAGACAAACTGCAGTAGTGGGCGGACCCATGCAAAAGGTAACGAGGAGGCCTTCAGAGTGGGTTCCTTGGGTTCCTTCAAAAAACGTGAGGAAAGCCTAATGCAGTGAGTGTTACTCAAACCTTTTGTGTGCCAGACTGTTCAAACAAAATGCGAGACGCATTGACGCGCAATTCGCTTACAGCGAGATTGCCTTGCGTGTCTATGGCTTGCATATGTGCAATCATCGAAGTGATAGCGCGAGTAACGGTGTGGACGAGAGAAACCGACTCCAAGTCAAGTTCGTCGTCCTCGATCGCAGCCATGAGCTCTTCAGAAATCATTGACCAGCTACGCTGGAAGCGTGTGATAGCAGTATGCCCAGCGCGCTGGGCTTGCAGAAGTTCGTGAGGGAGGCTGGGCAGGCACTCCAGCAATGCCGACAAGGTCCGGGGTGATTCAGTGTTCACCGTCATGAGGGTGGGAGGCAAAGGGTTCGAACAAAAGGACGGCAAAGGCCGAGCAATGTCGGAACAACCACTGCGGCACAATTGCGCGGCCGCGGTCACAGTTCCCCTCATACCCCATCCTCGATTACCCCTCTATTCCATTGCCAGCTCACATCATACGCTCGAGTTCATGGATAACCTACAGCGTACAGCACATGTGGCCTCCAATTTGCATGCCAAACTATCTGGATGGCTAACGTCATCCCGCCATATTCGCGGCTACCCGGTCAGACGATGCTGGGATCCTCAGCTCGTTTTACCAACAGTCCCTTCCATTGAGGAGAGACTCGCAGCTGCCGGTGTTTCTTCCGAGCTCTCGCGATGCATCTCGGATTTATTTCTCGCCAGCAGTGCAGACCTCGCTGAGTCTATCGTAGACGAGTACAAGGCTGCCGTCCAAGCGACCTCGGAGAGTCACGAGTTCTGTTGCATCGAAGACACGACGACCTCGATTTGCCCTCTATCGCGGAGCATCGTAGCTGCGTTCACGCGACTTTTCGAGCGCCAGGTGCAATCATTATCGAACGACATCGTCAGCCGGGCATCGTGTTCAGTCAAGACGTTTCCACATGGACCAAGTGGATTGTCAGCATTCGTGACTGTGCGTAGTTTTGGACATGTTGGTGAGACATCGCTGAATGATGGCCATCCAGGACTATACGCCGATCCTCGAATTTGCGTATACACAAAGCAAAAAGCCCAATGCGCACGAGAAGGCACTACTAGCTCAAGCAACTGGCCTGGAGCTCAAACAAGTCAATATCTGGGTATGAACCGTTTGGTGCTCTTGAAGGTCGCTTTTACTCAGCTTGTTATAGTTCCAAAATCGAAGAGCGCGCGACAAAGCCGGCTCATTTTCCAAGCGTGCACCACCTCGGACGATTGACGAGCTCGGGCAACGACTAAAAGCCCATAATCAGCGTCACGCGGTTGTGCACCGCAGCAACGGCGAGAGGAGCAACAATGATTGTGACGATTCTGAATGTGTGGTAGGTGTTATCCTTGTACCGTTGCCGTGATCCTGAATCTCCGCCAGTCGAAATCCCCGCGCTTAGCCTCAGTATTGTCGGTCGACGATCTTGCTCGACTGCTGGAGGATTTCCACATAGACGACTATAACGAGACGCTCCATGTCGCAAAGGAATCTCAGTGTTCGACCGTGCACCAGATGCGCCCGATTGGAAGAACTGCGATGTCGTCTGAAGACGCTTCTATACGACGGCCCATCAAGAGACGCCCTGTCTCTGGGAGAGCTAAGCGTAGTACGACTCAGTCAGGCGCATCACCTTATTCGCCGCCGCCCGAAGGTGCGGGTCGAAGACCTGTAGCAGGCCGTCCAGCATTCCGTACGACACGGCGCCCGGCCTTCACAAACGACCGTGGTCATACGCCTCTGACTGGGGTCCCTGGTGCATTTCCAGTGGTCGCATCAGACGGAATTTTGTCGTCACCGCTACCCAATGCACCGTCGTCTCCCGCAGAAGCAGTCAGCGCCAACAAAGCTCATCGGCGAAAACATACGCATCTTCCTGCTCGTCGTCCGACCCGCCGACCCGTCGGCGTTGTACGGGATCCATCTCCTACGCGCGCCCCGTCTTTATCTTGGTCAGCTTCTGCAACGTCTCGCAGCTCGTCACTGTCCTCCCAAATGTCTCCGAGGACTCCCCCAAGCGATCTTCCCTGCGCGGACCAGCTATATTATAGAAACCCTAGCACAGGCGAATTCGTCCCCGTTGCGGGCGGTAGCATTATCATCACCCATACTGGACAGAGCTCATCTGTGCTCACCGGCGAGGACGCGAGCTCTGTGAACGATACTGTTGTGCTGGGTCCCCCGGCAGAGCCCCAGCTCGCGCCTGATCATGATCCTAGGGCATTTTCGTCCAATATCCTGCGGGAGTCACTGTCTCATGCTGAACCGACTCTTCATCCAGCGGCTTTCGACTTCTCGTGCACCCTGTCAGGCATTCAAGACTCGAATACCATCGCCGTCTCTGCTGACGACGCGTCAAGTCCCGCTCTGCTGCAGCCTTTGGCTGCAACCTTTTCGTGTAAAGACCTCTGGGCCCAGCCCGCAGGCTTAGATGTGGTCAACTATGCATACGAGCGTTCGTGGACGACAAACGCCAGTCATGCCGAGACGTGGGCTCACCTGTTGTCTCTGGATTTATGACTGGTAGGCCATGTGACCCACTTTGCATTGTTTCTATGCCGCTATGTATGTTGTGCTCTCCCGCTCTTGCTGTATCAATAGCCTATCGCGTTGCACTTGCTGCTGTAGGACCCGTTGCATGTAAACATATCACATTGAACCCGATTTGCCCACGTCGTTCATATGTCGCCTGAAGCATTGCTGCCTGGAAGATAATGGATGGCGAAGAGAAAGAAATGCACCAAGTTCATTGTAATACAGCGAGTCGAACACGCATGAGTCGGCGATCTACTCGAAGATCCAGTTCTCCTGACTGTGGCTGTACTGCGTGAGGCCCTCAGGGAACCACCTGTACAATGATCAAGATAAGAACAATTGACCTCAAAAAATACGCACAGCTTGATCTCCTTCTCTGCGCTCTCGACAGCATCCGAGCCATGGCAGATGTTGCGACCGACAGCAAGCGCGTAATCGCCGCGGATGGTCCCTGTATAATATAGTATCTGAGTGCTGAAGGCCGTTGCTGCCTACTGTACTCACCCGGAGCAGAGGCGAGAGGGTTGGTCGCGCCGAGCATGGCACGACCAGTCTTGACGGCATCGAGGCCTTCCCAGACCATAGCGACGACGGGACCCGATGCCATGTACTTGATGAGGCCCGGGAAGAACGGCTTGCCCTTCAGGTCGGCGTAGTCTGCAGCGATAGCACGATCAGCGATGAACGCGCTTAGATCACAATACAATCCGGCGATGGCGACTTACGGAGCTCGAGGTGCTCAGTCGTCGCCTGCACGAGCTTCAAGGCGATGAGCTTGAAGCCGCGCTGCTCAAAGCGGGCGATGATGGCGCCGACCAGACCGCGCTGGACGCCGTCGGGCTAAGGGGCGAGATCGCAGGCATCAGCGCTCAACCTTGCAACGCTGCAAGACAGCCTGGAGCTCACCTTGACCATGATGTAGGTGCGCTCGGTCTTGGACATCTTTTGGCTGTGTGAGTGGGAGGGTGAGAGATGGAGAGCTGCCGCGGCGTGCGCCAATTTATCCTGGATCTTGTCCATCGATGCAGCGGCGGCTGAATTCGAAGTACCTGCCGCAATCGATGTCACCACCTCCTCCACATCTTCACATCGACTGCATATTATGCGTACAAGGGAGAGACTTCGCAGGAGGGCAATTTTTTATACATCACGTTCCTCTAGAGCCGTATGTGGAGCTTCGTACACTGTCCGTTGAACGTGTTCGACCTTCCTCCGCGTATGCCTAATGAGGCCAAGATACTCTAACTCGTGAAAGCTGCGCAAAAAGCGCGCCTTTGCCTCAGCCTCTAGTTCGGCGTCGCCGATAGATGTTGCAGGTTTCGGCGCGCTCTTCTTCGGCTTCTTCGGGCTCTGCGACAATCGCGAGCGTCGTCTGGCACGCTTTGCGGGGCGCGGGGCATCACCATCGTCGTCTTCACCGTCTTCGCGCTCGACTTGGTTAGTGATGGACGCGCCAGAGCGATCGGAGAGATGTACACCGAATGAGTGATACCAGTCGTGGATGTTAATGAGCTTGCCGGTGTCGAGATAGCGACGAAACAGGATACTAGTGTCAGGAGGTGGCTCCTGCTCATCCATGTCGTCCGTAGGCGGGAGGATATCCTGAGGTGATAGCAAGGCAGCAATCATTGACGCCCGAGGATTCGCGTTCAAAAGCTGTGCAATGCCTCAGAACTTTGTGGCAAATGAGTGTTAGCGGACTCACCTCTGGTGAATAAGTCGTTTGTCCCGTACACGTAATGCTATAGAATGGGAGATCGTCCAACTTGGCCAGACACTCGCTGGTGGATCATAAGAGTCTGCTTTGACGTGCGTGTCAAGTGGCTCACGAGAAATAATCACGCATCCATTGGCCGATGCTTTCCGCCCGTCCGCGAACGTCTTCGACACTCGTCGCACCAGCGAGAGCAGCTTTCTCCTCAATGATGCGCGTACGGATGGCCTGTTCATTTAGACGATTTGGCGGGGACAGGTCGTAGAAGAAGCTGTGCAGGCGTGCTACGAGCCCGCGCAGCTGATCTCCCGACAGTTTCCTGCGCAGGTTATTAGACAAATGCACATGACTAAGAGGCCGGAGATCGCGCACTGTAATAGAGTGCACAGCTCATTCGCGGTCGTATTGACCAGTGACCCGGCCAGGCACGAGTGCGCCAGATGTCCAAAGCTGTGGCGTAATTCTGGAGCCCTCAATTGCTGCTCGCGGAGATATTGCTGGACCACCTCCAAAAGGTTGAAAGCGATGCGCATACGGCGCACCGCCGCTTCAAACTCGGTTCGATGACGCGCTATCAGGTCCAGAATGTCCTCTCCGGATGGGTACGGTTGCGAATTCGGGGTGATGTCGAGACATGCGAGTAGCCGCTCCCGAAAAGCGCGCGAGTCGGACTGATCAAGCAGCCTCGCCGCCTGCGCCCGATCGCATTTACCCAGGACTTCGTCGATGCAGACCGCAGAGACGGGCTCCGCAAAGTGGTGCATGTGCACCAGCTGCCATAACTCTCTTAGAACGGCGGTGCAACAAGCATTAGTGACTGTACGTACTCGGAGCGCGGATCGCAGAAAGTCGCTAGAGGCGTTGAAACGATTGGCTTCGTCTAGCAAGACCTCAAACGCTCCAGGCCCCAGCATGACGTCGGGGCTGAAGTCCAGATCGAAGAACAGCTATCCAAGGTCAACATTAAAAGTTAAAGAGCGCGAGCACATGGCTCATGGCGAAACATACTTTGCGTAACACTGTTTCATGAACGGACGTAGCTGTCTGTGATATTACAAACTTGCGCATTCGCAGTGTCGCGAGTGTTGCACGGGGTAGACTTGTGCGGAGGAAGTCCGAGCGGGCGGAAGTACCCAAGCAGTAAACTAGCGGGAGGTCTTCCGCATAGAGACTGTGATCTTCGTCAGATGTTGCGCGGGCACCCAATCGTTGATATTAACCTTGAGATAGCAAACAGCTCCTGAAGCACTTGCGTATCAAACATTTCCACGTCGTGGAAGAGAACGATCGCTCGGATAGCGCTGCCTTTGATGTTATGCCATCAGTTAAGCCGCCAATTTAAGGACCAAGCCGCACCTCCATTGGGCGTGCAAGCTTGCGCCCATTGCTGCAAAGGTGTCAGATCGGAGACTGTCCCTGGGAAGGCGCCTATCAGTAACTGCTTGCAGGACCACGCAGACCTTCACACCCACCGGATCCCTCTGTGGAGCCCAGGAACCTCCCGACCAGGCACTTGAGTGCCCCGGCCGCAGTGAGGCAATCGGATGGGTGCAAATGTATGACTTTGTTATCCTCGTCACGTTCGAGGCGCTCGCAAAGCCCATCCATGACATTCTTGACAAGACCCGGGTCCGAGCCTGTCCTCAAACCGTCAGTTGTTGCACAGTCGCAGCATGCATGCGATTACCTGAGATCACAGCAGCAGGTAGCTCCTTGACTGGCATTAATGGATTCTCTTCGTGACGCTCGTTTATGACGAAGTTGTGAATGTCATCGACCGTTTTGGCCCGTATCTGCGCGAGGACATCCTGCAGCACTCCAGTTGAGCTACGTTTGGACTGCGTAGATCCTGCTACGCACCTGCATGCGATCCAGACATTTCTTCAGAGCCGTCGTACATGCTCGCAATCGGATGGCTGGTCCGTCGTCAATATCGCATTGCGCGGCGGGGTGCTGAGGTATTGCTGCGGTGGTACAATCTTGCAATGGCTGTGATGCTTTGGAACGGTGAGCGAAAGCAGCGATTGTGGGTGGCAACGCGTACGGTTGGCGTCGAAGGGGATGATGTAGCACGTCTGGAACGGTCAGTCCACTAACTGGAACATCGGCGAGCAGCAGCATACTTCGTTCTCCGCGGCATTCTCCTCCGCGGGCTGTGGTTCAGCTTTGGACGCGCGCTGTCGTCTGACCATCGTACGACGCGAGGACGCCGGCGGATGGGTCGAGGTGTCGGCTGAGCTTGAAAGCGCGAGTGGCCCGCGACTTCCCTTGGGGCGGTCAACGGAGTCCCGTTGGGCCGTCTCGCCACTTGCCATCGCTTGCGGTTCGGCATGCTCAGAGCCGCCACTGCACTGCGTACCCTGCGACTTGGAACACCGTCGTCCCAGCGCAACCTCCTCCACAAGTCTGCAGTCATGCCGTCGCCGTCGCCCCCGCCAAAGCTCCTGTTTCCCCGGTCGCCAGTGCCAGACAGGCCGTTGAAGCCCATACAAACCGCAGCAGCCCTCATTATCGGGGATGAGATACTCAACGGCAAGGTGCGTCGCCGTCTCTGTCCCGCTGGCCCATTCAATGACGTCCGGTCGCAGACGCAAGACACAAACTCGCACTATTTGGCGCTGCGCTGCTTCGAGCACGGCATAGACCTCAAGCGCATAGAAGTCATCCCGGACGACGAAGGCGAGATCGTCGAGGCTGCCCGCAGGCTTGCTGCCACCTTCGACCTCGTCGTCACCAGTGGCGGTATGCATCCGTTTCACGTGCGGCCTCATGCTTATGATTACCAGGCATCGGTCCCACACATGATGGTCGGTCATCCGAGCCAGCTTTTGGAACCCTTTTGACATCTGCAGATATAACATATTCATCTCTCGGGGTGGCATTTGGCCAGGAGTTGAAGTTGAACGATGAAGTGCGCCGCAGGTACGTTCTCAGGCACATAACTGCTAAACATTGTTCACTCAAATCTGGAGCAGGATGACGGCTCTGTCTATGTACCGTAAGGAGCACCTGGATAATCAGACCGACGAGCAAAGAGCCGCCAGGGAAAGGTCGGACGACCTCGGCGCTTCTTGGCTAGCGCTCATTTTCTTGCCCCAACAGGATGGCGCTTTTCCCTAGTGAGGCCGAGGTTCTCTTCGTAGTGGAGGATCTATGGGTGGTGAGCACCTCGTACTCTTTAGACCAAATTCAAAGCTACAGCAATGCTGCAGCCCATTGTTCGTCTCGAGCACAAGCTTTGCGTCCTCCCCGGCATCCCGTCGCTCTTCCGTCGTCTAGTGGACGCGTTATTGCAGAATTATGTACCGCTCCCTGCCCAAAGACCGTTCCGACACATGGTTTTCACTACGTGCGCTCCACCTTGGCATGATGTGCAATGCCTGACGAAGGGTCGTCAGGCTACCCGAATCGTCGATCGCGCCTTTCTTGACCTTGTTGCAGCAGCGCGTAAAGTCGGAAGGAGTGCGCATTGGGTCGTACCCTAGCTTCCAGAAAGGCGTGACTGTATCTCTCATCGGTAACGATGAGACTCGCGTACGCGAACTTGGCGACGAGGTGTGTTTGCTGCGGGCGCCTGTGCGGTGCAGAGTCTAATCTTCCTCCGCAGGTTTGCAGGGAAATCCATGGGACAGTTGTGACAAAAGTTGATTAGCTGTAAGCTGTAAGCTAGTGTACCAAGTATCTACCCAAGAACAAGACGAGAGTTCGCAACCAAGATACCGCGCCAGTCGTGGCTGCGCGGCGTTCTTGTCACTCCTCGCCGCCCGGCTTTTGAAATCAGCCGAAGTCGAAAGTCCGCAAGTAAACTTGGTGTTCCCCCTCACCATCCGCTCGCTCACACACTCGTTAAACCCCTGCACGCCCCTCCCCGCCATCAACCATGCGTTACTCTCTCCTCGCTGTCGCAGCTGCGCTCCCGATAGCCCTCGCTGAAATTGTCGTGCGTCGCCAATCCTGGTCAATGCAGGAACAGCGCAGTAAAGTCCCGTCAGATTACCGACCCTAACGGCCTCACGAAATGCACTGGCGGCCAACAATGCCAGGTGAAGTGGAACGCCGGGACGAACCCTCCTACGCTCGCCGAGAGCGGTGAGTACACGATAAGCTCGCTACCGAGCAACCGTTGATCAATGGTGTAACCTAGGCGTCTGCGACTTCTCCGTCTACACCGGAAACGCGCAGCAGCAAGTGAGTCCACTATCTCACCCACAGGCATGGTCTTGCTGAAGGATCTGTCATGTAGACTTTCCTGCAGAGGATCGCGCCAGACGTCAACGTTGGAGCCACATCCGCTCTCGTCTTCACCATCGACCCGACCATTGGCGCCAACTCCAACTCCTAGTCAGTACTTGTTGGCGCCGCGCTGCTCGATTGATCAATCTCATAAATTTACAGCTTCATCCGCGCTCAGTGCCCTGTCCCGGACCCGGCTGACCCGACGCTCCCACTGCTGGCATTCTCTCATATGTTCACGTACGTTGTGCTGGATAAAGTCACACTGTATGGTTGTGCTTACACCAGTGATATTTTACAGACTTGAGGGCATGGCCGGAACATTCAACGCGAGCGTCATTCAGCAAATCAATGGTATCCCAGCTACCAACCTTCCTGGTGGTCAACTCGAAGGCCCGACCAGCACCCCGGCTGGTAGCCCCACGTCTGTGCGGAGTCCGAGTGTCTCTCCCAAGTCCGAAGCTACCAACGTCCCCGATAACTCTGCCGTTGTTCGCGGTGTGAGCCACGGCCTATTCTTGGCCGCTGGCGCCGCCGCCCTTTCTCTCATCGTTTAAGTTTGTGCTTGGATCCTTCATGTTCCCCCCTGGTCCCGCGCTAGACCCACAATCTTGAAGCTACCAACTGCTGGTCGTCCATCGCTGTTAAGATGCGTCGCGACGCTCCAGAATCGAATTTCGCTCGTTGTGCTGTATAGAGATGTGGAGGCGTAATGTACGATTGCGGTTCGAATAAGTAGTAATATGACATTTGGCCGAGTTGTACAGACAGTCAGACACGGACGCTCAAGCCAGCCCCAACACCTTTGCCACGTTCTCGTGCCGCGGGATGCAGCGAATGCGGAACGGGACTGGACTGCGCCCAGACTTGCCATCGTACTCCTTCAGGTCGATGGGCTCGCCAGGAATCTGTTCCATGCGGAAGCACCAGAGCATGCGAGAGATGGTTAACCAGATCTCGCGTTCGGCAACCAGAATGCCTGGGCATATCCGGCGACTGACAGGGATGGGTGAAGTTAGGACGGCTCTGACGCCACAGCACTGCTCTTGTTTAAAGAGAACACACCCAGCGCCAAACATCCAGTGGTCTCGTTCGTAAGGGTCTGCCAAGTTGGCACTGTCGTTTGTAGAGTAGACGTCATCCATGTACCGCTCCGGGTTGAAAGAGTGCGGCTCAGGGTAACGCTGCGGGTCGTGATGCATGCCGTCTGTGAGCGAGGGTTAGCCCTGCAAAGGAATAGGCCAGGCGCCGCTAAACGGCACGCACAAGTGTTGAGCACAACAACGGAGCCTTTAGGGATGTAGTGCCCCGAAGAGGTAGTGAAGTCTGCCGTGGAGAAGTGGGGAGTTCCCAGCCAGAATGGATTCCTGGTTCGTTCCACCTGCGCAGCGGGTAACAACGTCAGTACACACGTCCTTCTACGGAACCGCGACCGCCCGTAGAAGCAAGCACACTCACTTCTTTGATGATGGCCTGCGAAAGTGGTGGGCGTTTCGGTCAGAACGAGGAGTGTTGGCCGCAAACTGTGCGACCGCGCTCACCCGAATGTATGGCAGATAGGGCTCATCGTGCACGGTGGGCAACCGGTCCCTGCCTATGATGCTGTCAAGCTCGGCGTGGGCTCGCGCCTGGATTTCCGGATACGCTGGAATCAGTGCCGCAAACCACTGCATGATAGCCGCAGTCTGAAAGGGCCATGAGAGTGATCGGTCATCAAGTCAAACGGCCAATGTCCACACCCACGTACCGTCTCTACGCCACCGATCATGAACGCGCTTGCAAGCATACACATGTCTGTCCAATCAAGGCCCTCTTCATCGCGTGTTTGGATCATGGTCTTTGCGAGGCAGTCGGGCACGTTGTCACCATGGTCTAGCCGCGTCTGAATGTCGTTTATCATGCCGCCGTACTGCGACATGAGGTCGGCGTGCAGTCGCTTAGCCCGAGATTTCATCGGCGTCGGCACCGATTGCAAGAGCTCGACGAAGTCAACCATACTGTTAAATGAATAGAGTGAGTGATTTTCAGGGCTGTAGATCGCGATTGGCTTTGACGGTAATCGCTTACTTTGACACCGGGCCCGTGCAATTCATGAACTCGCGCGACAGCCTTAACGCTTGGCCTACCAGCGGGTGGTCGACAGAGTCGGTGCGCGTCGCGAAGACAATCGCAAGCATGTTGTTGAGGGAGCAGCGACCTGCATGGGACTAATGCGCGGCCGTCAGTCTCGCGCCGATACGCTCCCGTTTATGAGATGCGATTGCTCACTTGTGGGTTGATCGGCAGAGAGCCAGCACCGCCTTTGGAAAAAAGCGACTGCACGAGGACCAGAGATTCGCGTTCGAAAACGGGCGTGAACTTCTCCACCGCGACGGGGTTCAGCATGCCGGCCGCGATGCGACGATGTGTCCTCCAGCGTTCATTGTACGGGCTCGCCGTGATGCCGCGGCCGGCGAAGACGATTTGACTCTTGATAAACATTTCCTTGCGGGAAGAAAAGACGAGGCCGTTCGTGACGAGCAGGTCCTTTGCGATGCCAGGATCGGAGACGACGATCATGAGTTGTTTGCCGAGCCACATGCTGTAAATGGGGCCGAATTTGCGTTGCCAGTACGTGAGGGTGAGCTCAGGGTAGGCGGTGAGGAAGGGGAAGGAACCTGGGGTCGGCCGCGTTAGGCAGCCAACAAAGGAACGGTGGCGATCGGCGCACCGAGAAGGGGGAATCCACGGGGGCCATTGGGTATCTTGTTGCCTTTGGCGTTGGCGAGCGTGTAGTGGGAGTGGACGAAGAGGTAGTAGTAGCACGCCACAACGAGGATCGACGCGAGTGCCGCGGAATAGGGGACATGCAGCTGGGACGTCGGATAGACGTCTGCGTCCGAGACGGCGAGCGTTGCGAGAGCAGGACCGACGGACGAGTGCGAAGGCATCGCAGGTGGAGAAAACCCAAACCGGGATGGGGATTTGTGGGAGCAGTGACGGGTCCTTAAGTAGTCTGGGCACGAGCGTCGGATACTTCTCTCGTGGGGCGGCCGTAAGAGCCACGCGAGAACGCGTTAGAGATATTTTCCATGGGATTTGTGGGCCTCGCAAGTGAGCGGAAGGAAAAGGAACCGTGGACAGAGGCCACCTCGTTGCTGCAAAGTAAGGGGCGAAGAAAGAAGCGCGTCACTTGGGCTCGGACAGCGGGAGGAATTGTGTGACGGTGTCGCGGCGGTCGGACTTGAAAGCGCAAATACCAAGAAACCGCGTTGAGATGCGGACGGACTGGTCCGCATCAATGGCACGCAGAACGATAGGCCTAGTTTCTGTTGCGAACGGCCGAGCGGACACCGATCACGTCAAAATTATGCATGTTGGATCGAATGCGGAAAGCAAGACGATGATTTGGGTCTGAGATGCCGCATTCTGCCAGCATCACATGTGCGAGGTGGGGGCACGAGAACTCGTACGCGAACAGCGAGTTCGGCCGGGTGACGAAGGCGGGAAGGAATATTGGATAAGGTGCGAGGCGGCCACGCGCCCAATATTCGCGGTTTGCGGAACTCGTGCCGGGCAGCGACGGTAACGCGAACAGCCGATGGCCCTGCCTTTCGATGACACGACGCTGGGATGCTCGGTGCGCCTCTGGCAGGAGGGCTAGCCGATACGTAAGACGACCCTGAGAATTATGACCACGAATTGAGACGTGCCAGGCAGTGGCGTTTGGCTGCAGGTGCCGCTTGGCGGTCCCGTTCGGGCAGTGACGCGTGAGAGGGCGTGAGCCGTCTGCGGCGAAGAGATCCGGACATACGAGGCTGATACTTGTCCATAATTTTTGCAGACTCGGCGGCGGGGCGTGGTCAGCACGTGTGCGCACTTTAGGATCGGATCGCCGGGGCGGCGGCTGCTGTCCAAATCTGGCTTCCCGCTCGGCTTGACCCGGTCGGACGGAGAGGCCCAAATCGTCCCGCGCACTTCTTCTTCGCTCCTTGCCTCTGCCCACATCCCACCCCCCGCCTCGCGGTCAGCGCTGTACTCGACGTCCATGGCCCCCCGTGCTCACCTGCTCGCCCGCTGGCCGCCTCTCGCCAGCCGCTGGCTCGGTTACCGTCCCGTGCCACCCAAGCCACAGCACAGGGTGAGCCCACCGCGACGCGTCCGCGCGCCCAGCTCACCCAGCGCAGGTCGTAATATGGGCCTGGTCGTTCATTGGTCAGTCCCCGCGCAGCCCGTGCGCGTCGCCGGCGCTGACGACCGCGGATCGCGTCAGGCGCCTTCGTCGGGATGTCAGTGCTGCAGGCCGTCTTCGGCCATACAGCGTACTTCAAGGAGCGCCATGCTCCCCCGATCATCGCGTCCTTCGTGCGTGCCCTGTTGCACCAGACAGAGCCCATCCCCTGACCGAGCCGTCTGCACCCAGGCCGCGTCCGCAGTGCTTTGCTATGGTGCCGTTGAAGCACCATTCAGCCAGCCGCGCTCGCTCATCGGCGGCCACTTCCTGTCCGCACTTCTCGGCGTTTGCATCCACAAGCTTTTCGCGCTTCTGCCCGCCGCGCGGTACGAGGAATTGCGCTGGCTGTCCGCGTCCCTGTCATGCGCCGTCGCTTTAGTCGTAAGTGGGATCGTCTATTAACTCCAACGCGAGCTCAGTGCTTCTCAAAGGCAATGATGATCACCGGAACCACGCACCCTCCTGCTGGCGCGACGGCTATGCTTGCGACGACCGAAGATAGTGTCGTCGAGTTGGGCTGGTATTACCTGCCCGTCGTCCTTCTCAGCAGCGTGCTCGTGCTCTGCGTTGCGCTGCTCAATAACAATGCCCAGGTGTGTTTTGGACTTGCCGCACGCGCGCACAGACTCACCTCGGCCTCAAGCGCCGTTACCCCGTGTTTTGGTGGAAGCCCGCGGTTGCTATTCCTGCGCCACCCGAGCCCGCGCTCGGTGGGCCAGAGCCCGACGAGCGTAAATCCACAGATCCGCTCAAAAGTATTGAGCAGCGACAGTCAGCCTCGTCATCGGGCAGCGAGCGCTCAAACTATAATCGGACTGCTGACGAGAAGGTTTAATGAATTGACGAACGATAAAACGAGGTACTCGCATGTATTACGCCACCCATTTCTTGCACGAGGGCACATGAACTGTAGATTCGTTTTCTTGCTGTCTAGAACCGTTGCCTTGTTGGCTCCATTGCTGTAGATTCTGCTGTGCGGGGGAATCAGAGATCATCTTCTGCGTGAACTGGAGCGGTGAGGAGCGCAGAGACTTCGGTAGCTTCGAATGTTCGAAATGCGGGCCTCCTAGCCCAATTGACGGTGACATGTGCTCGATCGAGCGGTATCCGAGCAATGTTAGGTCTTGCTGCAAGAATGCCCGGAGTAGAAGTCGCCAGTAATTGTCATCGTAATGGAATGTCAAGGCATGCATATGAACACGGAGTCATCGTAGTATTTGACACTGGAGCGCAAGAGCAGAGTTACTCACGCCGAATATGCGGCAGGCGAGCATGTGCCCGGCACACTGAGCGCGGACCGGTCGAAGCAAGAGAGAAGACGAAGCAGGTGCGCAATTCGATGTCTAGGTCCGCGGAGGTGCAGAGTCGGTGACTTGAGCCATCCCCGGTGGCCGGCGGTCGGGATTGAATATGAGCACGCTGGAGACACCTTCGATAATAGGGGTCAGCTGTATAGCCGAGATGCGTCTAATTCAACGGAGATGTAGCAAGAGTGGCCGACTGGTGTGTTAATCACGATCGAAGACGCGTCAACGGCTCAACCAGCCTCCAGAGCACCTGGAACTGCGCGGACCGCGACAACAATGCACGCCAGCGTGAACACAGAACTGGAGGCCGCTCCTGATGCATAAACGGCGCCGTGCATGAATAAGCTGGGACGGATGTGGCTACGACCGGAGCAGGAGGAAGAGACGGCCAAACACGTCCGGCAAATCCCGTTCAGCAGATCGCGGAAGGCCTCACTCAACTGTTGCTGTTGCCTTGATGATTCCCCGCAAAGTCATTGTGACAAAGGAACAGCTCGCCGAGTTCGAGGCTTCCAAGACGCATGCCCAGCTGCTCGAGTACATTGAGACGCTCAATCAGGCGGCCGTGGGCGTGCGCCTGACAGATAGCTGTTCCAGTTCCGAGGTGCGACGCAATCCCATGCTCGCCTTCTGTCTGCTGGCGTATCTCTCACACATTGGCCGCGTGGGCGTGCAGGGCGTAGAAGCAATTATCCGTGTGCTGGATGATGTTGATCGGCTCGTCGACGCTACACCACCCGTCGATAATGCTGGTTCGCGCTTTGGCAACCCAGCCTTCAGGTCCTTCTACGACAAAGTCCACGAAGCACGTCTGCCGTCTCGCTCTTTCGTCATGCCGTAGCGCAT
This sequence comes from Auricularia sp. M12, assembly GCA_037042885.1. Classification (NCBI taxonomy): domain Eukaryota; kingdom Fungi; phylum Basidiomycota; class Agaricomycetes; order Auriculariales; family Auriculariaceae; genus Auricularia; species Auricularia sp. M12. The sequence goes on from CM073214.1 coordinate 2,138,286, forward strand.
TCTGATACTCCTCTCTTCGGTTCTGGCTCGCCCTGCTTGCGTTCGTCGACTATAGCTCGCGCCATCGTGTCATGCAAGCCTGCCTGGCCTGCCATCGGACTCGGTGCCTGAGATACAAGTCTATTTCGCCGAATCCTGGGGTAACAGAACACGAATTGACTATGGAAGCGGCATGGAGCTCAACTTCCTGTGTTGGCTGTACGTCTATCTGTCCATCGTCTTCGCCGTCGCGGCTCCCCGTGCTCAAACGAAGCTGGAACAGGTTCTGTCTAGAACACCTCGGGGTCGTGCGAGAGAGCGACCACACCGCGTTGGTTATTCGCGTCTTCTGGAGGTGTGTCATTTACATGATTACCCACGCCAACATTGAAAGCATAATTTCCGTTAGGTACATCCAAGTCATGAGGCATATCCAGTCCGCATACTGGCTCGAACCGGCTGGCTCGCACGGTGTTTGGGGATTAGATGACTATCACTTCCTTCCGTTCCTCTTTGGATCGGCCCAGCTTCGAGGTGGGCTTCACCCAACCGATGCATATGGCCGACAACTTATGAGAGCCCAGGTCACAAGTATCTCCGCCCAAAGTCGATACACGACCCAGATGTTCTCGCTGAATACTCGAAGCACTACATGTACCTGGCCTGCATCCATTTCATCAATTCCGTACGTCGCCATACGTCACCGAAATATATCGATGCTCACACGCTCGTTCAGATCAAGACAGCCTCATTGCGCTGGCATTCGCCCATGCTAGATGACATTTCTGCAGTATGCACACACGTTATTCGGACTCGCTCATCGGCTGACACCTCGGCTATGTAGGTCAAGACCTGGGAAAAGGTCAACTCGGGCATGATCAAGATGTACAAGGCGGAAGTGCTAGGCAAACTTCCTGTCATGCAGCACTTCCTGTTTGGCTCTATCCTCCCCTGGGAAGGAGAGGTGCCACCAGAGGCCGGTAACGGTGAGGATGAGCATGGCCACATCCACGCCGCCAGGGGCGAGACCGGATGGGGGGACTGCTGCGGTATTCCCATTCCCTCAGCTTTCGGTGCGGCTGCCGCGGACAAAGGTCTGAGTGGGCCTGCTGTACGACCTGTACCATTCGACTAGAGTGCACACTGTACCGATAGAAACTACCCGTGAAATGTACCCATTGACGCCATAATTCCATCCGGTTCCGGCCGCCCTCAGTGACAAACTTGTCTTCACTGCCGCGCGGCAGTCTTCTCTCCTTACCACCTCGAGGCTCGTAGCCCTTCCTCTCTCGTTCGTCGCGACCAGTGTCCTACAGAGGGCGCTGTGTTGCGCAGTACAGCCACAGCCATGGGCGGCAAGTTCGAAAATACGCTCGACCTTTCGCTCCTGCCCTCTATTTCCGACGATGCCATCATCACCGCGCTGCGCGAGCGGTTCCTCAGCGACCAGATATACACGGCCGTGGGCACGTTCGCGCTCGTAGCGGTCAACCCGCACAAATACGTGGCCTCGAACTCGGACGCAGTGCTGCACCAGTACGCCTCAGAGTACAGGGACACGTCCGAGAACAAGACCTACAACCCGCCACACATCTTCCAGCTCGCCAACAATGCCTACTACCACATGCGCAGAACGGGCTCTGACCAGTCCATCCTTCTCAGGTGCGTACGCCGAGTTGCCCGCTTACGGCTCCTAACGACGCTTGTTCTTCGTATAGCGGCGACACAGCCAGTGGCAAGTCTGAGAACCGACGTCTCGCAATCAAGAGCATCCTCGAGCTCAGTGTCAGCAACCCTGGCAAGAAAGGCTCCAAACTCGCCGTACAGCTACCGGCGGCTGAGTTTGTCCTCGAGAGCTTCGGCAACGCACGCACGCTCTTCAACGCCAATGCCTCGCGCTTTGGCAAATACACCGAGCTGCAGTTCACCGAACGCGGTCGACTATGCGGTGTCAAGACGCTCGAGTACTACTTTGAGCGCAATCGCGCGGCTGGCGCGCCTTCTGGCGAGCGAAACTTCCACATTTTTTACTACCTGCTCGCGGGCGCCTCCGTCGAGGAGCGCCAGCACCTCAAGCTCAGCGAGAAGACGACATTCCGCTACCTCGGTCAACGCGCGCAGCTCGGGCGTCCGTCCACAAGCGGTCCAGACGAGGACGCGCTCCGCTTTGAGCAGCTGAAGGGTGCATTGAAGAACGTGGGAATGTCTAAACGGCATGTCGCTCAGGCGTGTCAGCTGGTTGCCGCCATACTGCATCTTGGTAACCTCGACTTCACCATCGACCGTCACCGCAACGAAGACGCCGCTGTCGTGCGCAACACTGACGTGCTCGAGATTGTCGCCGACTTCCTCGGCGTTGACGCTGCCGCTCTCGAGGCTGTCTTGTCGTACAAGACGAAGCTCGTGAAGAAGGAAGTGTGTACGGTCTTTCTCGACCCCGACGGCGCGTCCGACAACCGAGACGATCTTGCAAAGATGCTGTACTCGCTGCTCTTCTCGTGGTTGAACGAGTCCATCAACCAGCGGTTCTGCCGTGACGATTTCGCAACGTTTATCGGCATTTTCGATCTGCCTGGCACTCAGAACCTGCCGACCTCCGCTAGTCGTTCGAATTCGCTGGACCAGTTCTGTGTCAACTTCGCCAATGAGAAGCTGCACCAGTTTATCCAGCGCTCTATCTTCGAGAAGCATACGGACGAGTACGCTAAGGAGGGCATCTCGCGCTTTGTTCCCTCAGTGCCATTCTTCGATAACTCGGAGTGTGTGCGGTTGCTGTGCAATAAGCCTGGCGGCCTTATCCACATTATGGACGACCAGGCCCGTCGTATGCCCAAGAAGACGGATCACACGATGGTGGAGGCATTTGGGAAGCGGTGGGGTAACCATAGCTCCTTCAAGGTCGGCGCTATGGACCGCTCTGGGTTCCCGACGTTCACGATCAACCACTACAACGGTCCTGTGACGTACTCATCCGAGTCGTTCCTCGAGAGAAATCTCGACGCGCTCAACCCTGACTTCGTTTCGCTCCTCCGCGGCGCACATGCGCAAGGGCCAGAGCTACCTTCTACTGCTTTGCCGGACTCGGGCTCTATCAACCCCTTCGTTCGTGGTCTCTTCTCGAGCAAGGCTATCTCCACCGTCGCCCACCCGCGTAATGAGGACACGGTTGTTGCGGCTCAGCAGCCGCAAAAGCCGATGCGTGCACCCTCCACGCGCCGCAAGAACACCGTCAAGCGCATGCCGACCGTGGGCGAGGACGAGGAAGCCCATGACGAGGCGTTGTCGTCCGGCGCGCCGTGCGCTGCGGGCCAATTCCAGAACGCGATGGAGACGCTTATCCAGACGCTGGACGATACCCAGCCGTGGTATGTCTTCTGCATCAACCCGAACGACTCGCAACTGCCGAACCAGTTCGAGGGCAGAAGTGTGAAGGCACAAGTGCGATGTGTCGGCCTCCCCGAGATCGCGCGCCGCTCAGCCATCGTGTTCGAAGTTAGCATGACGCCGGCCGAATTCTGCGCTCGTTACAAGGAGCCCCTTGCGGCGCTGAACTTGGTGGAAGGATCGGACAACGACCGTGTCGACCTTGCGCGTAAAGCGGTCGGATTAGCAGAGCACGACGTTGTACTTGGCCAGTTCAAGGTTCGCTGCTGCCAGCATATTCTTTGTATTTCCACTAATATGTGTTTTCAGGTGTTCCTCAGCCATGCGGCATTCCACAAGTTCGAGGACCGACTTCGCGCGACAGATGTCGAGGAGCAGAAGCGCAACCGCATGAGGGAAATGGAGGCCGAAGCAGGTCTCGATCCGCGCGGTTTGTCTGATCCCTATGCGCCGTATGCTACGCCTGGTGGAGAACATACGCCGACCTCGCCGTTGATGTACGGGGATCCATTTGGACAGTCGAGTCAGGCGCTGCCTCTGGTTGCGAACGCGCAGCCGTTCCAGCGCGCTGACCTGTACGACGACTACGACGGCAAATCGTTCCGCAGCGATGATGACGCCCAGAGCCGGTATACCAGCCACCGTGATGACACGAACTCCAATTTTGGGACAGAATCCTACGCGCCCTCTCGTAATATGTTCCAGAATTTCGAGAAGAAAGGCCTCGAGAAGGAGGCGCTCCCTGGCGAGGTCATGGAGGGCGAGGTCGCGGAAGAGATTCATGATTCGTCGGCTCGTCGGCGGTGGCTCGCTGTCGTCTGGGTGTTAACATGGTGGCTGCCGACGCCGTTCCTTTCCTGGTTCGGCCGCATGAAGCGCATGGATGTGCGGCAGGCATGGCGCGAGAAGCTGGCCATCAACCTCATCATCTGGTTTATGTGCGGTTGCACCATCTTCGTCATCGCAGTGCTCGGGAACCTCATCTGCCCTCGCGAGTACGTTTTCAACGCCGACGAGCTCTCCTCGCACGCCTTCGAAACGAACCCGAAGCATGTCTACACGGCCATCCGTGGCGAGGTTTTCGACCTCAGCAGTATCGCGAAGGTCCACCAGGCTACGATTCCCGTTGTGCAGCAGAAGTCTATCCTCAAGTACGGCGGGCGGGATATAGCCCAGCTTTTCCCGGTCCAAGTCAGCGCGCTCTGCAACGGCGTCAACGGTCAGGTCAGCCCGTGGCTGACCCTCGATACCATTAATGCCACGGGCTCGTTCGCCACCGACGCCCAGTACCATGACTTCAGAGCGTGGAGTTCTGACTACCGCCCTGACTGGTACTTTGAGCAGATGACCATCATGCGATACAAGTACCGCGTTGGCTTCGTCGGCTTCACCACTCAGTTACTGCGCGACATGGCCTCTGCTGGGCGCGTTGTTGCAGTTTACAACAACATTGTCTACGAGCTGACCAACTACATCAACTTTGGGCTCGCCGTCAAGGTACCCAAGGAGCAGCAAGCGCCTCAGGGCATCGACAAGAACATTATCGATCAGTCAATTATTCAGTTGTTCCAGCTCAACACTGGTCATGACATAACGAAGAAGTTCGACGAGCTTCCGCTGGATCGCGATGTCAAGTATCGCCAGAAGATTTGCCTTCGCAATCTCTTTGCCATAGGCAAGGTGGACCACCGCAATGCTCCTCAATGTCTCTTCGCGACGTATATTCTCCTTGCTCTCTCCATCGTCATGGTCTCTATCATCGGGTTCAAGTTCTTGGCTGCTCTTCACTTCGGCGCGCCGCGTGCCCCAGAGGATCACGACAAGTTCGTCATTTGCCAGGTTCCTTGCTACACCGAAGGCGAGGAGTCTATGCGGCACACCATCGACTCGTTGGCCAAGCTGCGGTATGACGACAAACGCAAGCTACTGTTTATCATCTGCGATGGCAATATCGTCGTGGGTTCTGGAAACGATCGGCCCACGCCGCGCATCGTCCTCGACATTCTTGGTGCCGATCCCAACCTCGATCCTGAGCCGTTGAGTTTCCTCTCGCTCGGCGAGGGCGCCAAGCAACACAACATGGGCAAGGTGTATTCTGGTTTGTATGAATGTGGCGGCCATGTCGTTCCATACCTCGTCGTCGTCAAGGTCGGGAAGCCGACCGAGAGGCAGCGTCCTGGCAATCGTGGCAAGCGTGACTCCCAGATGGTCTTGATGCACTTCCTTAACAAGGTATGCTCTTTTTAACCCGCAATTTTGTACCATGGCTTAATTTGCCGTCCACAGGTTCACTTCAACGCGCCCATGAACCCACTCGAGCTGGAAATATACCACCAGATCAAGAACGTCATCGGAGTCAACCCAACGTTCTACGAATATCTACTGGTGGTCGATGCCGATACTACCGTTGAACCTCTGTCGCTCAATCGTCTCGTATCTGCGTGCGTCTTCCATTCGTCATGTCATCCTTCCCTCACTCACAGCGTTTAGGATGATGCATGACAAGAAGCTCATCGGTGTTTGCGGCGAGACCTCATTGGCCAATTCGAAACAGTCAATCATCACGATGATGCAGGTGAGTATCCTTTGACTGCTAACAGCGATATTTCACTAATTGCGTGGTAGGTCTACGAGTACTTCATCTCGCATCATCTTGCGAAAGCATTCGAAAGCTTGTTCGGCTCTGTGACTTGCTTACCCGGTTGTTTCACCATGTATCGCCTTCGAACGGCCGACACCCATAAGCCGCTTTTCGTTTCCAACCAGGTTATCCAAGATTACTCAGAGAATCGAGTCGACACTCTTCACATGAAGAACCTACTACATCTCGGCGAGGATCGCTACCTGACGACGCTCCTCCTCAAGCACTTCCCTTCCAACAAGACCCAGTTTGTGCGAGACGCCCACGCCTACACTGTTGCCCCAGACGAGTGGAAGATTCTCCTATCGCAGCGTCGTCGTTGGATCAATTCCACAATCCATAACTTGGCCGAGTTGGTGTTCCTTGACCGTTTGTGTGGATTCTGCTGTTTCTCCATGCGCTTCGTGGTCTTCATCGACCTGTTGTCAACAATTGTGCAACCAGTCCAGGTGGCCTACGTCAGTGATCCTCGATTTGTTCCTCCGTGTCAATACTGATGTTTTTGTTTCCAGATCGCATATCTCATCTACCTTATCGTCGCGGAGGGTACCGGCATCCCGCAGTTGTCGCTCATCATGCTCGCCGCCATCTACGGCCTTCAAGCACTCATCTTCATATTCCGGAGGAAGTGGGATATGATCGGCTGGATGATTTTCTACATTCTGGCTATTCCGGCGTTTTCTTTCTTCCTGCCACTCTATGCATTCTGGAAGATGGACGACTTCTCATGGGGTGCTACTCGTGTGGTCCTTGGCGAGAAAGGCAAGAAGCTCATTGTTCATGTATGTTTTCTGCCAGTATATCTATGTGAGCGCGCTAATTCTGGTCCAGGACGAGGGCAAGTTCGATCCGCGGTCTATTCCGTTGAAGTCTTGGAACGACTACGTATGTCCAAGCCGTACCTACGTTCGTTGGCATCATTGTCTCACTTTTGGCTGCAGGAGAACGAGCTGTGGGACAAGGAATCCAACCATAGCATTGGCTCGTGGGTGCCACCTCCCAAACTCAAGGACGAGTACGACAACCGGACGGTGTCCAACTACGGTCGAGAGACCTATTACGATGCCCCGATGTCTCGCAGCTATTCGCCTGCACAGTCTCAAGCCCACCTATACCCTGGTTACCAGGCCGGGTATCAGTCGGTCTCGAAAGGCAATACGCCCCCGAGCGTGTCGCCATCTCGACCAGTGACTGGTTACTTGGACGTGAACGTGCCCCAGGTTAGCAGTCCTTTCGACGACTTGGGCGGACCGAGCGACATAGAGCTCGAGAGCACCGTCCAAGCCATCGTCAAGGAGGCCGACCTCAATACTATTACAAAGCGAGAGATCCGGCAACGCCTGGAGGATCATTTCGCTACAGACCTTTCTTCGCGAAAAGCTGCCATAAACGCTATGATCGAGCGCGCCCTTTATAGCCGCACTTAATTCCCCTTTCACGTTGTAACGTTGGACATTCTGAATCGTTGCATTTCCCTCATGGACATGGTTTTGTCGCATGTTACGTAACCTCCACAACCGCTACAATCCAGATGCTTTGCGCCCCCGCACGTTTCATTGACCAGAGGCAGACGATACTGTCCTGGCAGGATGGTTCCTAAGGGAGGATTGTGGTCTTGAGGTCGAGCACGAGGCTGATGATTACCGCGATTCACGAGTGAGAGATTACACCGAATTTCTAGAGTACACGTGCAGGTACAGTGGATAAATTGCATGGTGCGCAATACATGACACAATCTTCTGGAAGCCTAGTCAGGAATTCGACGCTGACAAGGCTGGCATATGGTGTAGCAATGTCAAGTGAGGTCAATTACGTCCAGATTGTGTGCAGGAAGCGCGAACTGTGCCCGTGAGCTTGGGGGCGTGGCTTGATCATCTGCACAGTTCCGCGTCGACATATCCGCAGGTGGAGGTGCTGCGATTCCTAAGCGAATCTTGGGCTGCAGGGAACTTGAAGCCGGAGAATCCGAATCGTCGAATATAGCAGCTATCTGCCGAACTCGACTCTGCGATGCGGCAGTCGTCGAATGCGTGGGGTTATCGTGCGGATTTCGGGCCCGTAACCCGGTTGAGCGAGGCGCACGCTTCAACGTGACTGCCTCGTGTCGCGCTAAATCCTTGGCAATGGCTAAAGGCAGTGATGAGGGTGCTGCTGCTGCCGCGGCCGTTGACACACTGGAGCCAGCGTGCGCGTCGGCCGTCGGGTGATTGCGCGCCAGGCTTGCAGAACTGACGTCGTCGGAAGCTAATATTTCGTTTAGATTAGCACTGTGTGCAGCCATTTGCACATGTGTCGCCTTCTTTCCTCTGGGTGGAATTGGCGCTGGTGGCAGTGAGGGGAAATCGTCGTCGGAAGAGTCACGGGCCATGATATCAAAGAATTCGCCAGATAACTGCTCGCGAGCACGCGCCGGAGCGATGCGAGCAGCGTTCGTTTTGTTCTTAGGTGGCCTGCCGCGGCGCCGAGGAGAAGGAGATGCCTGCGGTGTCGGTGCACCCACTGCAGCTGTCACCGCAGCAATATCGCTGACAGAAGCAGACGCAGCCTTCGTCGGCCTCCCGCGCGACCGCACTTCTCCACTGACCGTCTTGGAATTTGGCCGTCGACCGTTCCGCTTCTTAGGAGTCGCAAGAGGCTCCTCTGCAGATGAGAAGAAGTCCAAGTTGACGGCATCGGTCACTGGAGAATATGCTCGAGTGTCTGATGAGCCTAGTATGGCCTCTTTGGCCTTTGGCGGACGTCCCCGTTTCTTCTTATTTGGGAGCTGCGGAGACGGGACAGACGGTCCGGGCTCGTCGTCCTCTGAGCACGCGCTGACGGCCTCAAGGTCGAAGAATTCGTGCGTGCCTTCGTCAAGCATCGCGGTGCCTTTTTTGGAACTTCGCTTTGTCCTCCTAAACTGGCCATCGTTTTCCGCTTCTGCGTCAGGTACGGCAGCGACTGCCTTACCCACGTGACGCCGATAACAGCCCTTGACAATGTCGCCCCAGAGCACATATTGCGAACAGCCAGGACAGTTACCGCCTCGTGGGAGAATGCTCCGCGTGGGCTCCGAGGACGGCGAGAGTTCCTTGGACATGAATTTGTCCGCCAGGCAGGTCAAGTGCGAAATGCTGGTACATGATTTGCTCGGACAGAGCGCGATCGTCAATGGGTCCTTCAATGGCGACAGAGCGGGATCAGCAGTGGGCGGGATTCTCAAACTGGGCCACATACGGTTGTATGTAGGTCCAACTCCTCGTTACATACAGCGCAAGCACACGGGCTACTCTGCATAGCCTTGTGTTTTGCCAGGTGCGCCTTGGTGAATGCATCTACAAACAGTCGGTGGATCGTTCGCACAGGCGCCATCGGTTCAATAGAAACGTACCGTCTGTAACGTCAATAGGGCCGCTCCGTCCAGAGCCCGGCTTGCCACTTTTACCGTCGACACCTTCAAGCTCTATCTGCACCGTCAGGCCATTCGGCAACGGTGGGGTACTACGCGCGGCGTCTCCCCAGTGTCGCATGGCGTCGGTTGTGAATATTTTGACGTGCAGCGGCCATAGATTATAAGGGTGGGAGCTGAGCATCAGTCTCGCCACACTGTTCAACATTATGATCAGCTCGCATATAGAGCACAGATCCACTGTACGTACAGAATGTTCTTCCTGAGAGACTTGCCGTTACTCGAGAAGACACCCTGCTCGCGAATGGTTTTGAAATGGCGCGTCTTCGATGGATTCTGCCAGGCCCATTCAGCCTGCAGGGCCGCAAGTTTGCTCGGAAATCCGTAGATGAGCATATTCTGAGTTGCGCGAGGGTGGGCGTCAGACAGTTTAAGGTGCTAACGCGCGTACCATCTCCCAAGGACGGCTTTTACGCGTTTTCCACGCGCCGCCCTGTATCTCTCCGTTATGTTGCCGTATTCTGCGCGGCGGGTGGGGAGTGCTGCCAATATACTATTGCATTCAGTGAGAGCAGTTCAGTGGATGGCATGTGTGCCGCACTGTAGCCGTGCTTGAGGGTGTGCGACAGGACTTGAGCAAGTAGCAGGCGTAGAAGGATGGAAAAGCATGGTGGACGAGCGATGAGCGCGACTTCGCCTTTGCTGGCGATGATTCCGCGACGGAATCCATTGCGACGAGAGCGTCAAAGTGCTTGAGCCACTGGCGGGCTGTCCGTACGCCGAGACGCGGTGCCACAATTTGTTCTGCAGGTGTTGTTTACGTAGCAGCACGTGACCTTCGGAGGAAAGGCGCGGTGGCGGCTAATCCCGACGGAAACCAACTCAACCAACGATCTGCTTGCTCACTCTGAGTCTGAGCCCTCGAGAATCTGCCACCATCAGCATCAGTGGCGACGATGGCAGCAGACATACTCTTCAACTCCCCCGCGCTCCACTCGCTCAAGCGCGAGCAGCTTGTCAGGCTCTGCAAGAAACATGGCATTAAGGCGTCAGGCAAGAACGTCGACCTCATCGACAAACTCCAAGCCTATGCGGCCTCGCTGCCCCCAGAAGCGCGCGACGGTGTGGACTCTAGCGGTGGAAATACGACGGTCGTGCTTGCATCGTCAGTCTCAGGGGACGAGGACGAAGGCGACGTGACCATGCAGGACGAGTCTGGACGACCGAGCCAGCAGTGGGAGATACTCCAGGAGTTCAGGGTCCTAGACGACATTCCCGCGGCCTCCTCTTCCAGCTTGACTCCCAGCGTCAACATCCAGAGCCCAAATGAATTTGGCACCGACAATTCTGGTATAAAGAGTGCGCGTGGCACCGCAGAGCCGCTTCGTTTCTCTTCTCACACTTTCCTCTGCAGGTCAGAGCTCGGTGAGCTCTTCCATCAAGACCTTCGCTAGCTCCCTGGTTCGCGCGGGCTCGGTTCTTGGCCTCAACAAGTCGGTTTCCGTGTCGAACTCGTCATCCCTGCGCAGCCGGCTCGCACCAATGGACATGGACGAGGAGGCCAACACATCTCTTGTCGCTAGTGCCAAAGAATACGACGCTGAGTCGTTGGCGCTTCCGCCCTCGCTTTGCAACGAAAGCGCACCACCTGATGACCCCGACGCGCCACCCACCATCCGCCTTGTGTCTGGACAGTCCGTATCGTGGGGCTCAGCCACGCCCGCTCTCAGGCCTGTTGCTCCCAGCTTCCAGCTTGCGGAGGCTTCGCCGCTTTCTGCGCGCCTTAAGCCTGCCGAGGAGCAGGACGAAGACGATGGCGCTATGCCGGGCGCGTTCCCAACACCCACTCGCTCGCGCCTTGCGGCGCCTACTCCGTCTCGCACGCCCTCGACGCGCCGATCTCCTCTCCCTGCGCCCTTCGTGTTCGGTTCGCCTGAAGCCAAGGTCTCTAATATCCAGTTCGCGAATGCAGCCAATGCCGTGCTGGACGAGATGAATCGCCGTATGGGTCTGCAGGGTACTAATGCTGCACTTGACCTCAACATTCTCAAGAAGGACAAGCCTGCCGCACCGCAGCCTTCCGCCTCAATGGCGGGACGCGCGAAGAGCGACACCGCGGCTCGCTTTGCCAAGGCGCACGACGCAGTCTTCGAGAACATGGATTCCATCCTAAACCATTATGCCGCTAAACGCCCGTCCCCAGTCATCGGCGGCAAGCGCAAGCTGGAAGACGATGATGACGGAAAGAAGCGGTCGCTTACGAACGCCGGCGACGACGAGGACCTGAACAGAAGCCCCAAGAGGCAGCGAGTGCAGGTCGTCGAGCCCAGTGCGAAATCAGCGCCCGAGGTAGTGATCGTGAACGAGCGGCAGAATGTCAAGAAGAAACTCGAGATGTCGCGTGCGAGGAGACGCAGCAGCCGTGGGCGCGTCAGTGTGGCTCCAGGTGCAGGACCAGGTCTGTGTATTTCTTTTGACCGCTGTTGGTTTTGTACTCAAAGCTGTACGCAGTGAAAGGCGGACTGATGTCCACCGCGAAATCGTTCGTCGGTCGTCTCTGGGGTCGGAACGCGGCGACGAAGCCAGATGTTAAGCCCACTCTGAAACCTTCTACGCTGGTCAAGCCTCCGGCCAAGGTGGCCAAGCCCGCGCTGGGCCCAGTGTCAAGGCCGTCGACCTTGACGACGGCGCCGAAACGCGCCCCGTCGGTCCGCTCTTCATCGGCGACATCACAACCTCAGGGTCTGGGGCGCAAGGTTTCGACGTCTAGCAAGGCGGGTGATACGACGATGAATTCTATGCGCTCTCCATCCGTCGGGAAGACAAGCGTCAGCTCTCGTGCATCTCTTCAGCCGCGCGCTCCATCTAGGTTACTCGCACCCACCGCCAGTTCTCTCGCCAAGACTCAGAATCGTGTGCGGGTCAGCAGCGCTGGTACTGCGAAGTCTCCGCTGGCCAGCGTCCGGGAAGCGCCTCCGCCAGTCCCGCCTCTCCCGAAGTTGGCGGCCATCACGAACGCTCCCGCACCAGCCGCTGGGGAACCTGCCTCAGAGAAGGTCGGAATCCAAGGTGAACCCGCGGTGGAAAAGGTGGTCGTGAAACCTGGACTTGCGCCACGCCGTCCGCGCATCTCCCGTTCCAAGGTTGTGGCGAAGCTCGCCGAAAAGCGCACTGCGTCGCATGGACACCAGGACAGTCTCGGCCTGAAGCACGCGAGGCGTTCGTTGGCTGTTAAGGAGCGCGTGGCGGACAAGCGGCTCAGCATCGAGCACGCGGCGCGGAAGCGCATCAGGCAGTCCGAACTTCATCGCAAGAGCTGAATTCGTTGCTGTCGTAACGGACTCGATGTGTAGATTATTGCGCCTACGTTGGCCAGTGTTTCTTGTTGCTTTCCCGCCTTTGCTTTGACGGCTTGCTTGCTGTGTCCCACCGTATCTACGGTCCATTCGTATAGCATGGATGCGAATACATAGTTGATGTGTTTGTTTGCGATGATCTGTCCGCAATTTGCTCCGGTCGGCCCTCGCCGAATGAGAAACAAACAATTGGAGGTTCATTGCCGGGTGATGCATGGATCGGAAGGCGCTTCTCACCTACCGGAAGGACTGCGACAATAGTCGGAAGTGTGTGTAAGGGATAGGAACTACTGAGACGGCAACACATGTACACGAATATCAACACTGCCGTCGCCACTCGAGTCGTGAGCGATTGGGACGACCAGCGAGCTCCTTCAACAGCTTTAAAAGCGGCGACTGTCGCACAAGATGCCCAACCAGCACCTTCGCCCCATCGAACATCCGCCCGCGCCAGCCGCTCTCCAGCGCTCCCCGCCCTTCAGCACCCATGGCCTTCCAACCTATCAACCAAAACAAGGAGAACGGAGTCTCTCAGGTCTCCGCTCCCACGCCCAAGGCCCCAACCACCACGCCAGCCAACGCCCGTCGTGCCGCGCACAGGCAGCCGCGCCACGATCCGTACAAGGTGCAACATGCACTTCGTGCCCGGGCCAAGGGACATCGAGCCCCAGTCGCGGCGTCGCCCGTTACCTCCGATGTCGACATGCAGGATGCTTCCACGAGTGCCACACTCGACGCCTCCAAATTCCATATCAAGTTCCCGGCTTTCCTCCCGCGCCCTGTCCCGCAGGAAATCGACACCGATGCCCTCGTCGGCATCGACAGGGAACTCGCCAACGTTCCCCTCGAATACGTCCACGCCAAGATCAGAGAGTCGGGTGCCAGGTGTGTTCAACTTTTCCCACGATTGTCAACACCGAGGCTTACATTCACCTCCCGCAGCATGCTTTGCAGCATCGCGAACAACCAAACCGTACAATGCAACGCGATTCCTACTGAGATGGAAGTCACGCTGAACACAGAGCCCTCCAACCTCCCCACGCATATCTTCGCTGTTTGGGACAAGGCCTCCGCAGGCCGGCGCGCAAAGGTGTACCCGGTGCATGACATCGTCTTCGCGTCCATGTGCACGAGCTTCTCCGACTTGCCAGCCTCCAAGTCGACACGTACGACTACTGAGGATGGCAGTGTCAAGATCACTCTTCCCGTCGTGTCCGTCGGTGTGCCACACCGCGAATCCTTCTCCCACCTCCAGCACTTCCTCTACACCGGCCGCAAGGATCGCCTTCTCGCCTTCCTCCTTCCACATCCGACGCAGCCAGGCATCACTCCTCAGCAGACCCCGCGTCACTTCGCGCAGACGTACACGCCCTCCGTCATCATGAACCACGTCCTGCGCGTGCACGCGATGTGGAGCAATGCCTGTGCCCTCGGCGTCGTCGACGACGAGCTGTGGAAGATCATTCAGGTCTCCTGGGCGCTCCTCATGCAGACCTTCAAGGAAGCCGAGCAGTCGGGCGTCACCCTCGAGCAGCCGTGAACGGGACCACCACCACCACCACCTACGCCAGTTATGTTTCCCTATGCTCTCTCTCCTACTATATGCGTCTTGGGCTTATGCGACATGGTTATCTTCGCGCTTCCGGCCTGTAGTAACAGCTGTATCTTGCATTGTACCGATACAAACATAGCAAAGTAAAATACGAGCTGCTATTGCTGCCCCGTACCGATTTGCTGCGTCTTCTGACTCAACTGTCCAACAGTGTCCGACGCATGAGATGAACAATGTAAATGACTTGCAAAATCGAATCCGGGTCACTCCACGTCGGCTCGGAACGGATATCGGATGATGACGGACAACGGGCGCTGAGCGCTGAGCTTTTATCGCTTGGAGCGCGCGCCTTGTCGTTCTACGACTCTTGGCTGCTGACTGCTTACATGTCGCGTATTTCGCGCTCGTTGGACATTGTACGGCGTGGCCTTGCCTCTAGTAGCTCTACCCCGAAGAAGCGGCTCGTCATCCTCGGATCTGGCTGGGGAGGTTATGGCGTTCTGCGTGCGATCGACAAGTCTCGATGGGGTATTTCCGTCTTATAGCGAGTCCTGAACGAAATCTCATTCTTTGCAACAGATGTGACTGTCGTCTGCCCGACGAATACGTTCACGTTCACCCCGCTACTGGCTTCCTGCGCCGTTGGCACGCTTGAATTTCGAACGGCTCTGGAACCTGTGCGACGCTTTAGCCCCCAAGTCGTAAGGCTTGAATATGATACCGCTTTGAGTGCCATAACATTCACGCAGACAGCGTATCAAGCATGGTGCGATGAGATTGGTACGTTTATGCATCTCCTTTTAATTCCATAGTATCAAATTCATAGCGACAAATGCAGACTTCAAGACACAGAAACTACTATGCGTATGGCAATTCGCAATGAAAAGTGATTCCCATTTACCTCGGGGGTAGACACCTGTACCACCACCTTCGTCCTACAAGACATCCCTGACACAGGCACGCAATGCCGATTGGTCTTCGTCCAGTTCGAAGACTACGCAGAAATCTCATGCACTGGACCCATTCACCGTCGACTACGATAGATTAATCATTGCAGTTGGAGCATACTCGCAAAGTAAGCCACGAAAAGCGATTAGTCGTTCACTGCTGACTTAATTGGTTCTCTTCAGCTTTCGGGATCCCGGTAGGGCTGTCGCAGGCGCTCACGAGCTCCAGGCCACTGAGACATCTCTCAGGGCGTCAAGGAGCACGCGTTCGTCCTCAAGAACGTTGA
The DNA here is from genome assembly GCA_037042885.1 of Auricularia sp. M12. Classification (NCBI taxonomy): domain Eukaryota; kingdom Fungi; phylum Basidiomycota; class Agaricomycetes; order Auriculariales; family Auriculariaceae; genus Auricularia; species Auricularia sp. M12. The sequence goes on from CM073214.1 coordinate 2,153,820, forward strand.
CGATGCACGAGCCATTCGGAGCCATATCATGAACTGTGAGTTACATGGATGGGCGTTATCGTGGCTAATTACTCTCTCGGAGGCTTTGAGCAGGCGAGCTTACCGAACACTAGCGAAACGGAGCGAAAACGTCTCATGAACTTCTGCATCGTTGGTGAGATGTTCCACAATTCGTCCTGTGCGCTAAAGAGGCTCATGCCACTTCCCTGAGGCGGCGGACCAACTGGATGCGAATTCGCCGCGGAGCTGCATGATCTAATCGCCCGTGAGCTGAATGCAGCATTCCCTCGCGTTGCCAAATATGCCCGTATTACGGTCTACGATGTTGCACCCCAAATCCTGGGGAGCTTCGATGCTGATCTCGTCGAGTAAGTCGCCATTTTGTCACCATGTTCTCGTCGCACATCGTTAAAACTCGACGATCCGATTATTATTATAGCTACGCCGTGAAGAGATTTGCTCGGGAGGGCATCGAGATACGCGGAGGGCGACATATCGAGCGCGTTGGTCCGGTAAGCACAGGAGTCAGCGCAATGTTCACGTTGACGCTGATTCAGGCACAGACATCTTTGTTCATACAGGAGGAAGGAGAAGGTGCGATAGAAATTCTTAGTAGAATGTCAACGCTCATCTACGACAGTGCCTTATGGGATGTTGGTCTGGTCGACGGGCCTGTCTCCGAATCCGCTGACCGCATCCATCGCTGCCGAGACGTTGCGGAAAGACCCCAAAACAAACGCGTGAGTTCGACGAAGTCAACACTCCCCTATTCCGTGTCACCAAACATGCTCAGAATTACGGTCAACGACGCCTTGAACGTTTTGGAGCCGGACGGCAAGGTCTTGAGCAATGTGTATGCGATCGGCGACACAGCCGTCATTCAATCTGGCCGTCTACCTGCAACAGCGCAGGGTGAGATACACTCAATACAACCGCATTCAGACCTGCCAAAGGCTAACCTGAACGTCAAGTTGCGTCGCAACAAGCCGGTTACGTGGCGAAGAAGCTGAATGCCGAGGTCAAGGGCAAGGTTGGTCCTGCTGCTTTTAGATTCGTCAACAGGGGGATGCTCGCTTATCTGGGCGATTGGTGAGTCAAGCGTTCACCTGTCACCATCGTACCTATGACCCGAACCCTTTGCAGGCGGGCGATTTATGACCGAGGCTACGGTGGTCAATCGAAAGGCCTCTTCCGCAAAGAATCTGGGTGGGGCCATCGACACGAATTTCAAGTAGATGACTGACACTCCTGTACAGACGCTTTGCATGGCTGTTGTGGCGCTCTGCGTATTTTACAATGACTCTGAGCACCCGAAACAAGATTTTGATACCAGTGTACTGGTTCCTCAACTGTAAGCTTGCCGGTACCGATAGGTCGTTAAGACACGCATTAACTGCACGCAGGGATCACGGGACGAGACATTTCCAAGATTTGAGCAAGTATCCCTAGCCAAATGATGTAGCGATAGTTTCCAAGAACCACAAACCCCTCCCTGCTCCTTGCTCGAATAGATCATTTAGAATCAGAACAAATATGAACGGCGGCGAATCAGAGAGATACAATGGCATACAGAAACAAGCAGGCGGCAGCACAAGCCAGAAAGGCGATAGCATGAGATAGCAATAAAGCGTCTCCAACGCAGTAGCGGCAGTGGAGATCAACGACATGTCGATGCGCTGCGGGCCTCGTGCACAGACGTTGTCAGTAGACGGATGCCGTTGCTTGGTTCCCGACGCAGCCAAAGAGTCAGACAATGAGATGCAAGCGCAGCGGAAGCGTGAACCTGAGCGTCGGTGAACGTAACCACAAGCTATGGTAGTAGGTACTGCCACTCGCAGATTTCAGTCAGCCTGGGGTTGCCTTTCTTTGTGGCCACGGTGACGTCTGCGCCTCCCACCTGCTGGGTTTGCAGGAGTAGCATCTGCTGGATTGATAGCCAAGACACCAGGAGTGCCTGCAGTGGGAGCTGCAACCAAAGGCTTGGGAGGCGGGGTCTCTTGCCGTTCACGCGGGGCTGGGGGTGGCGCGAGCACAGGGTTGGAGACGACACCGCTGAGCGCGACGTCAAAGCCGCGCATTGCGCCAATCTGGGGCCGTTTACGAGGCGGCTTGCTGATGCCTTCGGCGTCCCCTGCAGAAGAAGACTGCGCGGCTGCGGCTTTCTTCTTCTTGGATTCCCCAGGCTCCTTGCTCGGCTTCGCAGGGGCGACCGCGGGGCTGCTCGGACCAGCAGGAGCAGGAGAAGAGGCTTCAACAGGCTTCTTCGCGATGATGACTTTCGGTGGCACCGCTGCCTCTTTGTCCTTCTTGTCCTTTGGGTTCGGACGGCGCTTAGTACGCGAGGGCTTGGTAGAAGCGGAGGCGGCAGCGGCATCGTCGACGCGTGCAGGGGGACCGGCGTGGGGCTCCTTGGCGCTGCCCTTACCCTTCCTGCTCTCCTTCTCCTGCTGAGAAACTGCATGCCGTCGAGCCAGGATAGCCTCCCTAGCTCTCTCTTTCTCCGCCTTGAGAGCTTCCAGCAACGGCGTCGTCTTCGGCTTCGACTCCAATTCGTTGGCGCCGTTCTCTGCTCAGTGCATCAGCCGGGACTCTCTCTCAGCTGTCAGCATTACACAGGAATACGCACTGTATGCCTCGAGAGTATCCTGCTCGGAGAGCTTCTTGACATTCTCCAGTTCCTCGAGCCAATGCCCGTAGTAAGCATCTATGGCGCAGAATCGTGAGCAAACACCGCGACAGGGCAAGCAGAAATTCGTACCTCTAAGCAGAGTGTCTTTGTACTTGTCCGCCTTCACGTCCGCTGGAGGTATCTTCTGATATGGCGCGAACTCAACCACGGCAGCGGTCTCGCGGCCTAGCGCGTCAATAAGTATGAAGCAATACGAAGCATGCAACGACGCTAAACGCACCCTGCTTGTCGCGGAAGATATGCCCGTCGTACTCGCGGCTGAACGCAGCGACAGACTCGTGTGTCTTGAAGGTAATGTACGCGCGACTCGGTACGTTCTCCTTGATCGTCCTGCAATAGTAATCGCGATATCAGCACCATTGCATAACTAGCTATCAAGTGTTTTACGCACCGCTTGCTGACCTTGCCGCTGCAAAAGGAGCGCCACATAATGGTGTCGTCGGTGACCCATGTCTTGACACTGTCCCAAAACACCTCTTCGGGTAAGTTGGGCGGAAGGCGGCGCACGACGACCTTCAGACGGTCAACGGCAACTGTGAGCTTCGAAGCAGTCATCGTGAGTGGTGCTTGAGCCTCAGCGCGAGGTGCACAATACTGCACAATGCTGAACCGGACAGAAATGACACAGTGGCAAGCTCCGGTCAAACACCGTCGCCGCAGAGCTCCAGGAACAAGGCGCAACCGTGGGATATAGTACACTCAAGTATATTTCTGTATATCTAAATGCAAGATAACACCCTCAGCCAGAATCCCATCAAGTCGTGTCCATAGGCGCAGATGGCTCAGCGCCAGCGCCATTCGCCTGCGCACCGGGAACCTCCTCAGCATCCTCGAATATCAACGCGCCTTGCTGCTCCTTCAAGAACTGCACGCTCCGCTTCTCATCAAGGAAGTATGCATATGCCCTCCGCAAGTCCTCCACAGCGACGACTTCCGCTTTGCGCTTCCGTGCTACGACATGCGCGCAGCTGATCAGGTTGAGCGCGTACCGCAGCGTCGTCTGGGTCGCCATAGTCGTGAGGATGCCCATCGCGTCCTGTGCGAGCGAGACGTCCTCCTCCTGGCACCGGATTTTGATGATCTGCTCGACGTCTTCCGCGGAGTACGGCGAGGTCGTCACAATGAGCACGCGGTCGAGCAGGTCGACGGGCAGCCCGTGCGGCGAGCGCACTTGCGTGCCACGCACGCGCGCCATCCCTCGGTTGCTCGCCATGACCACCAACGGCGCCAGCTCGTTCTCCAGCGCGCGGTTCAGGAACGAAAAGCACTCGATGTCGAGCATGTGGACTTCGTCGATGAAGAGCACCTATAAGCGTTTGTCAGGGCGCATTCAGAAGTAGAAAAAGGACACGTACACCCGGCACGATCTCCGCCTTGCCTTCCTCTCGCCATTCATTGACCTTGGTGTTGATCTGGTTGCGCAACTCGGGCTTAATCTCGCCAGTATCTCCCGCAAACAGTGCGAGGAAGCCCTGCGTGCGGCTGTTGATCACGTCTATCTCGTGCAGCGACACGGTGTGCACGACTTCCTTCCGTCTTTGCAGCTCGCCGTCCGGACATTGCACGAATTTAGTCTGTAAGGCGAACATTAGCTTCAACAAATACCTTGTATAGAGCGCTGAAACACGTACATCTGCGCCCATGGCATCGTAGTCTCGCGAGCGTGCAAAAGATCTTCCCAGTTTTGTTATTTTCCCCGAAGCTTTGTCGATAGAAACGATGTCGCCAGCGGAGACCTTCTCCTTGGTCATGGACTCGATCATCTTTGTGCCCAGGTCGTATATCGTTTCCATGTCCGTTGTTTTTATGGTCAACTTGCCCGTTTTCGTTGCCTGAAAGGTGGGTCAGTAAACTGCGGCTAATAAGGCGCACAGCGGTGTGCTTACGCCAGTGAGGCTACGGTCGATCTGAATTTCGACAACTTCGCCCTCGATTATTTCCGTCTCCTCCTTGATACGGACGCCAATACTCCGGCGAAATGCCTGAGTCAGGGCTTCGGTTTTGGACATGGAAAGCGAGAAGACTTCGCTGGCCGCAAGAGCAGTGAACGGGACGTCGCTTCCCAGGCTTTGCGCCATGCCTGCAACACGGTGTAAGAGGATACGAAGACCGCGTAGCAGCTTACCCACCCATGGCAATGGCAGTCTTGCCTGTAGACGGCGGGCCGGCCATGAGAATTGCACGTCCAGCGATACGTCCGTCGGTGAGCATCTTGAGAATGAGGCCGGCCGCCTTGCGCGCCTTGCCCTGGCCGACCATACCTTCGGCATTCTGAAGGGGCTCGAGCTTGCTGTCGAGGCCGAGGCCGCGGATGTGTGAATGGGCGCCTGCATTGTGCGAGTTGAGTACGCGGTCCGACGCGTCGCGCGTTGAAATGAAGACGTGCCTATGCGCTCCATTTTTGTAATGTCCCTCAGTTCGGACGTGGACGTGGTTATCGTTGCCTGTTACACGAGAATGCGTGAATAACGCGTCCTCTGTGAGTTGGAGGGAGACTTGCCATGGTCGTTGGTGCGAAGGAACGAGTTGAGCGGAGATTTTGGGCCGAGTCTGCATGTCTTTCCTGCGCGCGTGCGTCGCGGGACTGCGACGCACTGCCGTCGCGTCCACGTCCCAGGTACCGCTACCGTCCATTTTATCCCGCTCCCTCGCAACACACGCGCCGGCGACGGCGGTGCCAGTGAAGAAGAATCCCGCGCGCCAGCATGGGACCATCGAGGATGGCTTGTTCCGCCGCTACAAGCCCATAACGAACTCGCTGCGGCATCTGAAGCGGCCCATCAACGACCACCTGTACCGCGGCCGGCCCCTGCGCGGCCTGACGTTCGCGAAGCGCAAGAAGGGCGGCCGCGGCCACCGCGGCAGAATCACCGTGCGCTGGGTCGGCGGCGGGCACCGGCAGCGCATCCGCATCGTCGACTTTGTGCGCCGCGAGCCGGGCTTCCAGGACGTCGTGCGCATCGAGTACGACCCGGGTCGCTCCGCCCACATCGCCCTGCTCAAGTCGCGCGACCCCAACTGCCCCCAGCCGTTTTCGTACATCGTCGCGCCCGACGGCCTGCGCGCCGGCCACGCAGTCGCGTCCTTCAGACAGGGCATCCCGAAGGACCTTGTGCCCGGATACGTCGACGACTACAAGGCTGGCAAGAAAAAGGACGAGCTCTTGCCTCTCACGGGCCAGAATAGCAAGGTCGCCGCCGCGTCCGCGCAGTCGCTCGCCGTCTCCGTCCTGCGCCAGATCACAGTCCAGCCAGGAAATGTCGTCCCGCTGCGTCTGATCCCTCCCGGAACGCTCGTGCACAACATCTGCCTCCGCCCCAACGGCCCTGCTCAGCTCGTCCGCGCCGCCGGCACCTTCGCGCAGGTTGTCGCCCACCAGGAAGTCGGCCACTACGTCCTTGTCAAGCTCCAGTCGGGCGAAATCCGCAAGATTCATGCGAGATGTTGCGCGACCATCGGCAAGGTGTCCAACCCGTTGCACAACCAGCGCAACCTCGGCAAGGCAGGTCGTAACCGCTGGCTGGGTCGTCGCCCGCACGTGCGCGGTATCGCCATGAACGCGTGCGTATATTTCCCGATTCCCACCCTACCCTCTCATACCTTGCCAGCGTCGACCATCCCCACGGTGGTGGTCGTGGCAAGTCCAAGGGTGGCAAGCATCCCCAGTCCATCTGGGGCTGGCACACCAAGGGCAAGCGCACGCGCAAGCCCGGCCCCCTTGGTCCTCGCGGAAACAACAAAATGGTGGTCAAGGACCGGCCAAGAGGCAAGGAGAAGAGGGATCTCGCACGTCAATAATAGTATTGTCAGTAGAGCATCCATTTTTCAAGATCTTATTTTATGGTCGATTACTGCGAGAACAGCAAACCCCGCTACCACTCGTCAGGCTTGAACACGGCATTCTATAAGCAAGCCATGCGCGACAAGCAAACCAAAAATACGGTAATAACGCGACCGTTGTTCCTCGTCCATGAAAGGGGCCTCCGTATGTACAATGTTCAAGTGCAGCAGGCGAACGAATGTCACTGTCCATGGACGATAAATACTCACGGCGGCGGACAAGGACAGTCGAGAGGGCGGGACAGATGCAGATGCGCAGCAAGAAAAGAGATCGATGAGCAGAAAAGTATGCATATGGGGGCGGTCGATGCAAGTTGGGTTGGGTTGGAGCGGCAAATGCAATGCGAACGAGCGTGGGCGGGTTCAGGAGGATGGCGGAGGGACAACACAAAACAAATTCCGTGGAAGGAGCAGTATAGTACTTCCTAGTCGTCGTGCAGCAGCAGGTCTTCATAAAGGGGGCGTGATCATGATGTCAATATTATGCGGGCTCGGAGGGTTTCGCATGAAGTGTGGCGTGCGAAAGGATTATGAGCGCCGCGGGGAGAGCATCATGGTCCACCACCCGAAGAGCACGACGAAGAAGCGCAGCACCCAGCCGTCGTTGAGGTACGGGAAGAGCAGCGCGACCTGCAGCGGGAGCATGGGCACGGGCTCCGGGCGGTCCATCATGGCCTGCAGCTGCTGCATGCGGGGCACCGTCTGCGCGGCGACGTCGATGAGGAGCTCAAGCTCCTCCGGGTCGGGGAAGTACTCGCCCGGCACGCCGTCAAGCTCGTGCGGAGTCATGTACGGCGATGGCGAGCGAGACAGCGCGTCAAGCAGCGCGGCTTTCTCATCCAAGCCCAGCTCATCGGACGTGGGCTCTGGCAGGGGCACCATGCGTGGCGTGCGGGGGATGGGAGAGCGGGCACGAGGGCGCGGCGAACGCGGGGGAGGCATCAGGGAGAGCACCTTCTCCGCGAGCTGGTGCGCCGCCTTCTCCTCGTCAGTTGCAATTTGCGCGGGCTTCTTCTTGACGTCAGGGTCCTCGGTATTCGCCTCGAGGTCCGCAGGGCGAGCAGTCCTGGTGGCGAGCCCGAGCGTGTGGTAGATGGCCACCGCGGCCAGGATGACGCCCAGGCTGAGCAGGGCCAGCATGGTGGTTGCCACCAGTGGCTGCAGAGAGGCGATGGCCTGCTGACCCTTCGCAACAACTTTAGCCTTGCTGCTGCTGCTGTTGCCCTCGGCGTTCTCCTGCGGAGCGAGAGCCTTGGGAGCAGGCGCGTCGGTGAACACGACCTCCATGGGCGCGCCGGAACCGGGCGGCACAACCAGGACGGGCTCTGGCGTTTCCGGCGCAGTAAAGACGAAGATCGTCGCCTCGTCTTCGCCGGTGCCATGGGACTGCACGGCCGCAGCTCCCTGGGCGTTGGCATTCTTCGCCCAGCTCTCGACGAGCTGCAGCGGTGCCTGTCCCGCGAGCTGCATCAGCCGATCGAGCACCTTAGCCGACGTGCTCTCCTTGCTGGGATTGGTGTTGTCTTCGTTCTTCTGGTCGATATTGTCGCCGGGATTACTAGCATTGGCATTGTCGGTAGAGGAAGAGGGATGGGTGAACTGGGAGAGGTGCCTGCGCGTGATCAGCCTAAGTCATCAACCAACGCACGTCGAACACGCGACTCACGAAAGGAGCGAGTGCGAGACTTGCTGAGCTTGCGACCCCCTGCGCAAGACCAGGGTTTAGCTTCTGTTCCAAGACCCAGCTGGCGCGTTATGGACGTACATCTCGATCAGAACGTTGGGGTCCGAGATGGGGCGCGCAGTGACGGCGAGCGCCAGCACAGAGGCTGACACAAAGAGCGTCTGGACGTTGCTCGCGCGGTGGCTCATGGCACAAGGCTGGAAAACGCGAAAAGGGCGGGAAGAAAGTGTCGATAGGGGGAGGGGAGCGCTCGGTAGGAGTACTGAGCCACACGAAGGAGATGATGCAAAGGGAGATGTCGGCAGTATATACCCCCTCGGACCACTTGACCGTACCGCGCGCTTGACACGTGTTCACTCGAGACTGCCATTCGCAATTCCCACACCGCGCGGGTGTTGATCAGAGTAAGATTGCAAAGCATAGCAGCAACGACGATAGCGTATGAGGATGACTGGATGTCATAATAGTACAACACGACGAGAGCGCAGATATCCAACACGAAAGCAAGACAGCAAGGAAACAGGATAGCACGGGCATGCGACAAAACAGATCCAGAGTGCAGAGACCAGGCTGAGTAGATAAAGCTAGAAACAAAAGTTCAACAACCACAACGCAATTTGCGTCTGGAGTGGTACGATACTCACCATAATCATAGTGGATAAATAGTGTCACGATGTCTCAAGCAGCAGTCATCGAGTCTTGAAGGTAGCGCGCTAGGAGCTACGATGAACATGTCAGCGTCTGCACAATAATCAAGAGCTGATCTCACATCAGCTGCACCGCTCAGCTCAACCCCCGCAATGTTGATATGCGGGATCGCGCCGATTTCGACTTTGAGCTCTGACGGTTCGACATTCGACGTCTTCCCGTCGAACAACTCGTTGTACAGCCGGCTATAGTCCGCTGAGAGGGCCGCAGGCGACATCAACAGTGAGCCCTGCTCGCTGCATGGCTCAACAGAGGAGCTGCGCGTACTCGACCCGGAATCGTCCGAGAGTGCGGGCGGGCTAGAGCGGCCTGAAGACGACGAAGACGATGTAGGGCTAGGCGAGTCCTCCAGTGGACTGATAGCCTCCACAGTTGCCGAATCCGATGCCTCCAAAGCGATAGGCCGATTCATGGTTTCATACATCGCTGCGATATCTTGGGGTGTGAGCGCGAAAAGCTGGCTCAGCGAGGCAAGGTCGTGGTCGGCAAGTGATGCGACGTCGAAAGATATTGTGGTAGACTGCGCCAGTGCGGGAGGTAACGGTCGGACAGAGGCGGGTAAAAGCATGCGATGAATCGTATAGATTTGCAGCTTCGACCATGATAGGATGTCGTCTGCTGGCTCATCGGATTCGCGAGCAAGAATTGCGTGTTCCTCAATCTCGTCCTCGCAGGCTGGCTGGGTGCAGTCAATGGTGAAAGCGTCCACGTCGAAGTCAACCACTGCGCTTTCGGCTCGCATCCAGTCCACGCTGCACATGCTGGATATGGCAGAGAGGTGCGACTCGGGAATGCTGCGGATTTGCGAGGCAAGACCTAGCCCAGCATAGCGCTTCATCGAACACTTGCGCGCATGATAGTTATCATGTATACGCTTGCGTTTCACCCGATAGGAGGTGAAGAGAGCACTGGTCGGTGCTGTGCTCGAAGTCTTGCAATCGGCAAAACCAGACAGCACTGCTGAATGGAGTGTCAAGCGGGGAAGCACCGCAGAAAAGAAGCTTACTCTGCTTAGATTCGTCGCTGCGACTTCGCTTTGTGGGGCGGTCGCAGATGTCATCGTCCTCGTTGGACACAAGGGTACTCGAGCTCGATATGCTAACTCCAGAGACTGAGCGCAACGAGCACGCGGTGGAACTGGAGCTAGCAGAAGAAGCTATGGAGAACGAGCGAGATAGAGGTCTGGAGGCAAGAGGAAGCGAGAGGTCGGGATACGCGCAAAGTTTACGTTTGGCACCGATGATGGCGCAGGGGGTTTCCTCATCTTCATCGTCCTCTTCGTCGGTCTCCGACCAGTCGGAGTTGGCATCAGACCCGTCATCGTCGGCATTAGACCCGTCGTCGTCTGAAGCCAGGTACTGGGAAGAATCGTCGGCCACAAGGTCGTCGTCGAGGACGGAGCGTAATCCAGTGGCGAGTTCGTCGACCCACGTCGCATCGCTATCCTCCGCAAGTTCGTCGTACTGGGACTGCAGAAATTCGCGCATGTCCTCGATTTCATCGACAGCGCCGTCCGGCAGTTGAGCCTTCTCGGCGACGGATCCGAATAGTGCGGTACAGCACAGACGGCGCATCTCGTGGTGGTTGTCATTGCAGTACTGACGCTGGATGGCGACGAAGCCGGACTGGTTCCGCTTGCGATTCAGCCAGTCCTCGAACTTCTTCTTATCGAAGTCGCGCCAACCTGCCTGCCGGACCTCCACCGCTATACGCTCCTTCTCCTCGGCGTTTGGGTACGGGTAGCAGATATTGGAGAGAAAGTACCGGAAGAGCGGGAGCGAGGCCGTAGGAGACGGAGCTTGGCCTGGCTCGTCAAGCACGCCATCGACGTCAGTCGAGGCCTCCGAGTTGACGATATCGTCAAAGGAAGTGTCGAAGTGGCGAGCGATGCGAGCATGGTCCATGATAGAAGCTACAGTAGAACATGCGAGATCCCGGACGTCCTCAGGGAGAGCGCCGGCCTCGTACGCTTGCTCCAGCTCGCGTCGCAGGTCAGTGTAGGAAGCGTTGAAGGCCGCAATGGCGGCGGAGCCCTGTCCAAGAGCTGCGAAGAATTCGCTCTCGAGTCGGGAGACACGCTCGGGGAGGGACATGGCAGCGGGAGAGAGAGAAGGAGAGATTAGTTTGCTCGGTGTTTGCACCCTCGGGACTTTACGGAGCTAGTCAACATTGCTTTTGTTTCCCAATTTCGGCGGACAATGGGATGCGGGACCAAGACGGAATCGGACCTTGAAATTGACCACCTCAAGGCCTTCGTCGTCTTTCACCCTCACCACCTTCAAGCATGCAGGCTGAGTTAGCTCGCTGCATTGCAACTGCTCAGAAGGCACTGGCCGATCTTAGCCTATTTGCTCCTGCTACAAACTCGTATGCAGTCGACGCACATGCCACTGGTATCCTCACCTCCATCGCTGCGTCTGGAATACCCAAGATTGAGGACTCTCGCGTCCCAGCAGCCACCAACACGAAGCTCCACGAAATTACGCTGGAATATTTTCGTAGAGCATGCATGAATCTGCTCGAGACACACACGCTTTCGGATGCTGCATCACTGCGGTCCACCGCCCTCCAGTTGAAATCAACATTCACCCACCTGTATGAACGTCAGGTTGTCAACGTCGGCGTTGCGACGATGCGCCAGAGGTCTGTGCCTACACAGAAACAGCCATATGCAAATGCAAGCGCAGCACATTTCCCCTCTCGTCGCACACTAACACGGCATTCTCAGGATATCCTGGTATACGCATTTGAACAATCACAACAACCCACTCGGCGCGAGCGCGAACGCCTCGCTGGACTGACGGGAATGACAGTTGAACAAGTTCGAGTTTGGGTATGCAAGCTTGTAATTCGTGACAAGTCTTTCTTACCCTGGCGTATTCAGTTTCAAAATCGCCGTTCTCGCCAGAAGAAGAAAGCTCCCGATGTACAACCTCGCCCGGCGCTTCAACTACCTGATCTCCTCGAGCGTATAGCCTCGAGTAGCAAGACTGTCAAAGGGTCCAGTAAGAACTTTGTATTCTCTTCATGTGGCCGATCACTAATATGTTGCAAATGCAGTATCTGGCAAAGCTCAGGATGATTTCGAAGAAGAAGACTACGATTCTGGCTACTGTGTAAGCCGGCACAATCAACTATTACTTTCAACTAAAATTTGTGCCGTAGTCTGGAGTCGATTCCGGTCTCCCGCCCCGATACCCAGTTCGCCGAGTATGCACGCCACTTGCGATCACGCAGCCCACAGCACGGTCGTATCCGGCTGAATATGTCCCACAACCCTTGACCGCTCAATTTGCAGCTGGTCTCCCGGTATGGCGACGCATTCCCGCGATATGCCCTCCTTCCCATTCCTCTACTATTACTGTGGACGAACTCGCTCGATCTATGGCTCGCCTCACAATACGTCAACGCCGATCTGCCCCCGTTGAGACTGTCAGCACTGTCTCGACGGAGGCATCTCTTGCGCCTAAAAAATCCAGGACCAAGACCATCCGAAAGGATTCTGGGACGCAGCGCAAGGTGGCTGGATCACGCCGCGTTGCACCAACCCTGATGGACGCCGTTTCTTCCGCTTCGAACGTTGCCGTCGCATCATCCTCCGTATCGGATTCAGCCGTCGCCTGCGAACCTCACACCAGGAGTCGCAAGAAACCTGGTCCGCCTCGTCGAAAGCCTGTGGGAAAGGCTTTGACTCGTCAAGCCTCGGATGCTTCAGTTACGTCGGCTTCATCGTCCAACTCGGATTCGTCACGTAGCACGTCGTATGCTTCGGATTTCTCCCTCGGCTCTATCGCCTCCGACTTTAGCTTCACGTCTGTCGAGTCGGCGCACATAATGTCGATGGGTGACGTCCCGACAACCCAGCAACCGATATGTGTCGACTTGACTACGCTATCTGGGTCTTCTGGGCAACACCCTCACACAGAGTACCATTCGCAAGTTCCAGTATACGATTTTACCACCACGGCCTATGACCTAGCTGCTGTTGCCGGGCCTACGCCTGATGCAAGCGCCGCGTTCAACGGCCAGGAAATACTGCAACTGCTCCACGATGCTCAAGCTCAGCAGCTGCAGCAGTATCCTGTCGTACATGCGCCGAACTCCCCTTCGGACCAGCAGGCCTTCGATATCGGTTTGGCCAACATGAATGTACTCCTCGATTTCAGCTCAGCTCCTTTCTCCAATCTAGCTGCGCTCCTTCCGGATGACGCTGGCGTTTTTCCTGGGCTGCACGCAATGCAGCAACAGGAAAGCATCGCTTGGCACGACTTGGGCTTGTTGGTGGCATGAGGTGTCCGGTCTACTTTGTCTTGTCTACGTTATTCGTTCCGCTGATCTCGTGTTTGATCGTTTGCTGTCGTGCTTTGCAAACTGTTCTCGTCCCCTGCACAGTTCAATGTTGTACTCTAAAGTTGTACTTGTTGTATCTCTAGCCTCATATGCGTAATGCTTACGCATCGAAGAAGAACTTCCCTCCCGTTCTATGTGCTGCAGGTCTGTCGCTGGGAAACTTTCAGTTGCTTGACCTCTAAACCCGGAACCGGCCTGTGCCGAAATGATCCTTTCTTGGGTTGATTACGCAAGTTCCTCTTCGTACGCCTCTTGTAAGTTGTGCTCACGCAAATATCTTACGCCGCGTGCCATGTAATACAGGCTGGGCTGTCAAATCTGTAATTGACCTGCAGCTGCCAGTGTCAACCTCCCGTTATCGCTCTCACGACCAACATCTCGACAGTGATTCGAGGCTCCGAGCCGAGCGGAAGGCTGCCTGGCATTACGGATGGCATTAGCGATTGGCTCGATGAAGTACGGAGGCTGTTGCTTGACTACTTATTGTCAAGGGCTGGTCAGCCTTTTGCGCCCGCAATTCAAACTTTGCTCCCACACTCATTTGCCGCCACTCATCAGAATGGCTCTCAACGCAAGATACTTGTGTCAGATTCCTTCTTGCTCCCAATGTAGCCAGTGTAACCTCGCGAGGACATTTGTATGGCAATGGGTTTTTCTATACCATCTTACTAGATGTTAGCGGTCCGTACTGAACAAGATCCAGAATCAATCGCACCTTCGCGGAAATATCTGACTTCGGGTTTCCTCGACTCCAGCACATTACAACGCGGAAATCCTGTCCAATTCAATCATCTCACCCATCAAGTTCTCTTTGAGGTAAGTCGCAATGCGCAATGCGATCTAGCACCGAGCTAAGTTGGGCAAAAAGGGGAACATGCTGCTTCGAGGAAGCGGCGCTCGCCACCGGCAGACCGGGAGCGGTGCGGCATTGAAAGCATAGATAAAGCGACGCGTACCGCGACGGAGTGCGCCGCACACCGAAGATGGCCGCTCTCTCTCTTTACAGGTGGCTACGCCTTCATGCGTGGTTCCTGTTCATGAACACCATCATTCGCATCATATTCCGAAAGGGACCGCGGCGCTATAATTTCCTACCTCCTAAAGCAGATGTCAGGCCGCAAGCCTCATTTTCGGTTCCTTCGAGAACCGATCCCAGACGTCGCGTTACTGTGAACGTATTCTACCCTCCCAACGTCAGCGCTGAAGGCAGAAGCAAGTTACCTGTGCATTTGAACGCACACGGGAGCGGCTTCTGTTACAAAGTCTTTACTGAGTACGTGTGAACGTCCTAAGGATGAATATATTTGACCATAGTGAACCGCAGAGATTCCGAGCTCTGCGCATACCTTTCCCAGAAGGCGGGTTGTATTGTTCTGGACACCGATTACGCCAAGGCCCCCGCGCATCCATTCCCAGCAGCGTACAACGACGTCTCCGATGTTGTAGAATACATTCTTGGCCACCCGGAGAGCTGGGATCTTGGACGCTTCACTATGGGAGGCTGCTCTTCCGGGGCTTGTCTCATACTGTCGGTCGCAGCAGCACAAACCAAGGGCGTCGTTAAGTCCGTGCAGGTCTGGTATCCGCCTGTGGATCTCAGGTCAGCATGGATTGGCGCTATTTTCCGCACAACTCAGTGATATATTCTCAGCACACACGAGTCGAATCGTACACCCGTCCCCGAACTTGAGAAAGGCCAACCGGGAATGCCGTTTAGTTTGTGGGAAAGATACCGCTTTGAAGAAGCGTACGTGCCGGACGACGTGGACAGAGAAGATCCCCGCCTCTCCCCAATCTACGCCCCAGTGGATGCATTCCCGCCTGTGACAATAATAGTGAGTGCAGTATCTTTATGCTTATGATTCCATCGGTAACGTCACCAGTGCGGCGACCGGGATCCTATGTTACCCAGTATTCGCCGATTCATCACGAAGCTGAAAGAAGGTGGGAATGACCTTGTAGAAATGATTGCGCCAAAATGTGGGCATGGCTTCGAGCGACTTGTGGAGCCGGACAGCGAATTTGCGCGTTTGCGGGACGAGGCGCTCCAACTATGCGTGAGTCGCATGCAACAGAGCTGGACCAAGTGACCACTCGCTCTCGGTGGGTTGCCTTTGCTCCCGAGAAACTCTGGTTTCTGATATTTCACCTCCTCTACCCAGTAGAAACAGTCTAGACATAGCGCGAAAGGGGGGGAGGAGGGGGCTTATCGTTCGAGTTCCTTGTGCGCTTGTGGATCGATCACCCTCGCGGTGTGGGTTTCTTCACCGCGAGGCGGCAGGGCACTTGTCTTACAATATGCAGCAACGTGCGAGATAAAATGGTTTGATTACGCAGACTACCCGTGGAGAGTAGTGCGGCACAATTGCATCCTCGAAATCGTGGGGTTTGAGATGGTGAATAACATCATGAGCGGCCCAATGTGCCACCTTGCACACAACGTGCTCTCCAGACTGCGCATGTGGAGAATTTCCACGCCGCCTTCGTGAGACTCGCTCTAGAGCGCCACAGTCAACTGCTGCCTTGATTTCTCAGACCGTTTGTCCTACTAACAAAGGCGGGGAATGCTTATGTTGGATAGCGATATTCAAGAGAACTTCACGCCGGGCCGCCGTCTCAGCGAATCCCGGACGTGCAGTGCTCCAAGCGCGTTGCCTCGAGCCCGAGGAGCCGCTTCTCGCTGGCCGCCGTGGGCCTGGAAGATCAACGGAGGCCTCTGTATGTTCGAAATAGTCGTTGATTGGTTGATTATGCTCCTTAAGAAGCAAACGTGGAGCCCAGGCTCCGTGCCTGCTAGTAGCGCCTGGCCAAGGAACGTGGAGCGGTGTATAAGCGTGGAATCGAGCGATCCATCCTACCCTGGCCATATAACGTGTCGTTGACAGGGAGACCCTGACGATCACGACTATCCTAAGATATACCCAATTTTCATGAATATCAACAATGTGCTTCTATCCTGGACGATGCCGGGAGATTTGATGAGTGCGCAATGCTATCTATTTGCGCTGGAACTCCTCCGAAAAGAAGGAAGACGCAACGCCAACTGGACCCTGCCGACACAGGCCCACGCACATCTCCATAATTTTAGGAAGCCTGACGTTGTTCAGCGTTACTCCGCGTAATGCAGCACGGAGATGGAGATGCAGTTTATGATTGGGCGGCGAGGACAGAGTCGGGAGAACCAGATGGGGTATTACGAGATGCCACAGGGCGCTGAAGGCAGATAGGTAACATCAGTAACCACACAGGTGTGCAGGCTAGACGCCGCTCTAGGATAACCCGCGGCCGGCAGCCAGCCAGTATATCGGTTTCTGGTGGCGAGAATAAAAGCGCAGAACACAGCGCATACGCAGCTCTTGCGCGCACAATGTCTCTTTCTTGGTTCGCCTGGTTACGCCTTCAGCTATGGATGTTCGTCATGCGCCTCGGCGTGCGATTCGTCTTCATGCGCACCGTGAAGTCGTCGAGGTCCATCCTCCCAGCGTCCTTCTCTATTGAGCCCAACCACGTCATTCGCGTCCCGTCGACGAAGGATCCAAGGCGTAGCATCACCGTTCACGTATTCTATCCTCCGGGATACGACCCCGCATCCACGCTGAAGCCATTGCCTGTGCACTTGAACGTGCATGGATCTGGATTCATGTGGAATACGTTCACTGCGTGAGTGACCACAGCCCTTGGGTGATCGAAGCATGACACTACCCCAGTGATTCTGAGTTCGCGGCATACATCGCTCTGAAGGCCGGCTGCATCGTACTCGACACCGACTACGCAAAGGCACCGGAACACCGATTCCCAGGGGGGTACAACGACGTCTGTGACGTCGTGGCCTACATTCTCAACCAGCCGAGCAAATGGGACGTCACTCGCTTCACCATGAGCGGTTCGTCGTCGGGGGGAGCACTCGCGCTTGCAGTGTGCGCGAACCAGGCATGTGGCCTGATCAAGAGCGTCATTGCCATGTCCCCTGTCGTCGATTGCTCGCTGCATCCGTCGGGCAACTACCTTGTTCCCGACATCCCAAAGGGAAATCCTGGACTTCCGCTACCGCTCTGGGAGCGCCAGCGCATCATGGAGGCATACTTGCCGGAGGGCGTAGACAGAGAGGACCCGAGACTCTCTCCAGTCTACGCGCCCGGCGAAGCGTTCCCTCCAGTGACGATCATTGTGAGCGACGATCTCGTCCCGAGAAAGGTGAAAGCTGATACTCCATCCAGTGCGGAGATTGCGACCCGCTTCTGCCCAGTATTCAGCGGTTGGTTGCGAAGCTGAGGAAAAGCGGGAACGACGTCGAGGAGATGCTCGTTGAAGGAACGGGCCACGGCTGGATGCGTTTCGTGACGCCTGACAGCCCGTTCGTCCAGGCGAGAGATGAGGCGCACGAGCTCATGATCCACCGGATAAAGCAGGCATGGAAAGTGTGATGGTTCTCCTTGGTGTACAGTTTGGGCTGGAGTAGATGGGTAGACATTGTCATAGCGTTAGCAGTGCCAGTGCAATTTCATGCTGTACACGATCCGAGCGCAAGACAGCAGAGCCATGATAACCTGAGAGCTACCGAGCCCCGAGAAACCAGCATTGTTGGCTTTGGGGGCCTTAGGGCCAGTACACATAGACGCAAGACCCGAGGCCGCGGCGCGAGGATCATGTTCAATGTCCAATAGAAAGTTCATGCGCGACGCGAGCTGCTGCACCAATGTCCCATTGTAAAGTTACAGAGCCAAGCAGGGCATTAACAGTAGACCCCAGCCGCAGCAAAAGCCGCAGCACGAAGGTGCCAGAGTCAGAGGACTGCGGTGTGGAGAGTACAACTGGGGACCAAGACGGGTGCCGGCTGTGCGCGATCGGGCTCAAGTTCAGACCTCTCGCCGCAGCCCGTGCTTTCGTCTTACACGCCCGCAACTATGTGCGTCCTCGACGCCCCATTCAATGCCCTTATTTTGAACTAGCATGTGCATATAGGGCGCCGCGCACGTATGATGACGACGGCAACGAGGTGCACTTCCCCACGCGACCGGTCGATAAAGACAAGGCGGAGGCCGAGCTTTCTCTGAACATCAAGAAGGCCACAAGCCCTGAGGAGACTGCGCCAAAGCAGAAGCATGTTCGAAGTGCGTGGACGTCTTGCAAATTTTGTTAATTTCTTACACGCATGATTAAAGAATGCATCGTCTATACCTGGGACTACCACTCGTCCATATCCATCTGGACAGGGCTTAGAGTCCAGCCCATTCTGTCGGACGAAGTGCAGACTTTCAAGGCACTCATTATGGTCCACAAGATATTGCAAGAGGGCCATCCTGTCGTACGTGCATGCCGTCATATTCGTGCACATCTCACAAATAAGCGCCCCAGACTTTGAAGGAAGCCCAGAGTCAAACCGGTTGGCTCGAAACATGCGCCCGCAGTGTTGGCGACGGACAAAGAGGTCAGCACATTTGATCATACTGTGGATGATCTCTCACATGCCGCAGGTTATGGGCAGCTCATCAGGACCTACGTTTCGTTCATTTTGGCCAAGCTTCGTTTTCACAGGCATCGCCCCGAATTCAACGGCCTTTTCGAGTATGAGGAGTACATCAGTTTGAAGGGCATTGATGATCCCAACGAAGGGTGCGTTGACTGCCACATGCAAGCTTGTCTTGACAGTATACTAGCTACGAGACTATCTCCGATCTCATGGGACTGCAAGACCAGATTGACTCCTTCCAGAAGTTGATTTTTGCGCACTTCCGCCACTCAAACAACAATGAGTGCCGTATATCCTCTCTCGTTCCCTTGGTTAAGGAGAGCTACAACATCTACCGCTTTATCACCAGCATGTTGCGTGCTTTGTTCCGCCGTGCGTGGCGGTCTCTACCGCATGACGAGCAGTGGGCTGAATTTGGCGCAGGTACCGGCGATGCAGAGGCCCTGGAACCACTGCGGCAACGTTACAACTCCCAGCATTATGCTCTGCGAAAATTCTATTACGAATGTTCTAATCTCAAGTATCTGACTGGTCTGATAAACGTTCCGAAACTTGGGCAGGTGTGTGTCTCGTTCGTAGCTGCTTCCGCTTTCTCACGGTCGGTTCGCAGGATCCCCCGAACCTGACAGACAACGGCGCTGCCCCTGAGCTGCCTGCACGGCCGCAGACGCGGACCGCCAAGAGCCCGCCACCTGCACCCTCTCCCGATCAAGCAGTCGTCTCCGAACAGGCGCGGATTCTGAAGGAGTACGAAGAGCGGCAGGCCAAACTTCAGAAAGAGCGCGATGAAGAGGAGCGCGCCAGGCGTGAAGAAGAGGCGCGGCGGCTGCGGGAGTTCGAAGAGCGGCAGCGCGAGCAGGCCGAGCGAGACCGCCTGGCGCAGGAACAGCTGCTCGCCAATCAAATGCAGAACCATATGCTGCAGATGAACAACCAGGCTGCGGCCCAAATGCAGGAACTCGAGCGCCAGATGCTCGCCATGCGCGGCCAGTACGAGCGCGATCAGCTGTTGCTTGAGCAGTACGACCGAGTACGTGCGAGCCCTTACAGGGATCTATTCGGTTCATTGACCGGGCATTCAGCGAGTGAAAAGTCTCGAAGGCGAGCTGGCAGGCATGAATGCCAATGTGGGTCTACAGTTAGCGTCCAAGGACGACCTCATTAGGCAACTGCAAGACCAAGTCGCGCTTTGGCGCAACAAGTATGAAGCGCTGGCGAAGTTGTATAGCCAACTCCGGACGGAACACCTCGACATGTTATCCAAGTTTAAGCAGATGCAACTCAAGGCCAATTCTGCGCAGGAAGCCATTGACAAGATGGAACGCATGGAGCGCGATGTGAAAGCGAAGAATATCGAGCTCGCAGATATGATTCGCGAACGCGATCGTGCCCGCTTTGAGGTTGACCGTCAGAAGGCCGTGCGTACGCTATGACCAACTTTTATCACAGCTGCTGAACAAGTTCCAGAGTCACAAGGACGAGGTAGAACGCTTACGACGCGAACTCGACTTCGCCAACGAGCGTGCCGAAGACGCTTCTAGGTCGAAGAGCTCAGAAGTGTCCACCGTTATGAGCAAGTTCAACCGGCAGATTCAGGAACTCGAGGACTCCCTTCGCGTAAGGGCGCCCAAGTGACGTCGCGAGTTGTTCTCATACCGTTTGTAGGCCAAGCAGATCCAAATTGACGACCTACTTCGCCGCGTCGATGACGCACGGTTGGAGGCGGACCGTGTTCGGGAGGAGAAGGAGCAGGAGATTCAGATCTTGCACGAAGAGGTCGATAGCACGCTGCAGCAAATGGCGGAGATGCAGCAGGTCAGTCGCCGCGGCATGCATAACCCTTTGCCGTCGTGTTAACGGCATATAGCTCCACGGCCTCACTGACCAAGCCACTACCGCCCAAATCGACACGCTCATCCTGGATAACCGCAAGAAGCTCAATACAATTATTGGCGAGTTCAGAGTATGACTGCATGCGCGCACGGCTCATTTTCGTCATAGATTCCATCCTCCAGGCTTGTGTACAGAAGGTCGATGACGCTATCTACGAGCTTGAATCTCCTGCAAGCAGCGGTCACACGAACGCGACGCCAGAGTTCACCCTTTCTATCATCGAAAAGGCCACCAATAATGCGACCGAATTCGCGTCGATCTTCAATCTTTACATCGCGCAGGAACCTGGTGGCGACCACGTAGATGTCATCAAGGCCGCGAACGAGTTCGCGCAGGTCATGTCCGAGGTGTTGCTCAATTCCAAGGGCATTACCCGCTTGACGGAGGGTGACGAGGCGTCGGACAAGTTGGTGGCGGTCGCGAAAGGCGCGGGAGATGTTGCGCTGCGCTGTTTCCTGAACCTGCAGTCTTACAAGTTGGACCTGGTCACGTCACTGCAGCAGCGGCAGGAAGTTGTTCTGCGCAACAACGTTGAAGTCCGGGGTGCCTTGTCGAAGCTGTCAGAGGTTGTCGACAAGCTTGTGCCGAAGGGTAAGGGTGCCGGCCTTGCGCAGGCCAATGGCGACATCGGCGACATTGTCGAGCGCGAGATGGTCGGCGCAGCGCGTGCAATCGAGGAGGCTACGCAGCGCTTGCAGGCGCTTATGTCGCGTCCGCGTGACTCGTCGCGGTACAGCACACTCGACATCCAGGTGCACGACTCGATCCTGCAGGCTGCGATGGCGATCACCAGCGCCATTGCGCGGCTCATCAAGGCTGCGACGGACTCGCAGCAGGAGATCGTCGCGCAGGGCAAGGGTTCGAGCACGACGCAACAGTTCTATAAGCGCAACAACCGCTGGACGGAGGGCCTCATCTCGGCCGCCAAGGCCGTTGCGTTCGCTACGAACCTGCTCATTGAAGCCGCGGACGGCGTCCTCTCCGGCACGCACTCGCTCGAGCAGCTCATCGTCGCGTCGAACGAGGTCGCCGCTGCCACCGCGCAGCTCGTCGCCGCATCGCGCGTCAAGGCCAACCTCATGTCGAAGACGCAAGACCGTCTCGAGCTCGCAGCCAAGGCCGTGACCGAGGCGTGCAAAGCGCTCGTGCGCCAGGTCAAGGCCATCACCGCGAAGCAGCTGGAGGACCAGGACTTCCACCCCGACCAGTGGGCGCCGCACGAGTTCAAGGTGCGCGAGATGGAGCAGCAGGTCGAGATCCTCCGGCTCGAGAAGGAGCTGGGTGCCGCCCGCCACCGTTTGGGCGCTATGCGCCGCGCGGGATACCACGCAGAAGAGGATTGAGAGGCCGCCCCCATTTTTCGTCATTGTACTACTGCTAAGCGAGACACGGAACACCTTCTGGGATAATATAACATTCCTTTTCATGCATAGTGATGGCTGCTGCGTATCTTGGTGCGAAGAGCGTATCTTATTGGAGTTGAGCAGATAGTTATACGCGTAGTGCAAGGAAATAAGTAGGGAATACCATATGCCAAATGCGGCGGAGAGCAGAGGAAGAAACTGCTCATGAAGCATGAAGAGGGGCGGCTTAATCGTCATCTTTGTCGACGTAGTCATCAATGCTGCCCAAGACTTCCAGTCCTTCAGGAAGAGCATTGCCCTTTTTTCGTCCGCCGCGTTTGCTGCCAGACGCAGCGCTCGGTGCTTCGCTTGCATCACGATTTGAACCTGGTGTATGCTTGCGCGACGACGCTGCGGGGGTAGCGCGAGCTGCTGCTTCTGCAAGCTGCTCTGCCGATGGCCCGTACTGTGGGACCGGACCGTCGAAAGACTTGCCCGTCTTCTTCGACAGAGTTTCAATATCTAGGCGAATGTGTTAGCCAATGAAGAGCTAGCGCGAGATTCGATGGGTGTCTCACCGATGGGAATACGATTCTTCAAAGCCCAGGTAATACGGTCTGGGTTGATCTTGTCCTCGCGATTGAATTTCTGCTTGATCTGGTTTCGTGGGCGGGTGCCCAGCATAAGCGCTATAGACGTGAAATCCGAACCGAACTGCTGAAGGGCCTGCGTCTGGCGTCAGAGGTCTGTAACGTCAGGCAAGAGGGTACACACGTGATAGAAGAGCTCCGTCTCCTCCTTAGTCCAGCGCGCTCCAGAGACCTTCCGCGAGTACGTCGCCTGGTTGACAAAGCGCGAAAAGTCGTTCTCCTCGATATGGACCATGGCATCCTCGTCGACCTGGTGCTCAGGCGCCGCAGACCGATCGACTTGCAAGCTCTCCTCGTCGATGATAACCTCGCCGTTTGGTCCAATGCGGACCTGGGCGGCGTGGTGCCCGCTGACATTGACAGCCTGGTCGTAGTCAAAGTCGTCGCGATTCGCGCCGTCCTCGTCCTCGGTCTCCTTGAGCGATAGCTTCACATGCACGGCGGAGGAGGGCTCGCCGTCGACCGGTTCGCCATAAAGCCGCTTCATCGCGCGCGCGTGCATCTCGCTGCGGCGCTCCTTGCGGCGCTGCTTCTCCGTCGTGAACGACTCCTGGATGAGCTCGTAGCGCGTGCTGAGACGGCCAACGCCCGGATCTGCGCATATGTCTGCCATGGTGGCCATGGTCGGGTCGAGCGACGCGCGCCCGTCCGCGTCGTGCGCGATGGCTGGCTCGGGGAACGTCGCCTTCTTGCGCCCGCGTCGTTTTGGGGCCTCCTCGCCGTCTTCCGCGGCAGGTTTTGGTGCTCTTGGTTTGCGTGTACGTTTTGGCTTCTCGGGAGCGGCCTCGTCGTCGTTGTCTGTGGCGGAGGCCGAGGACTCGGAGACGTCTTTGGCCTTCTTGGACTTGGACTTGGATTTGGATTTGGGCTTGGCAGTCGCTTTGCCCTTGCGCTTCGAAGTCGAAGGCCGGTCCTCGTCGTCCGATGCAGCCGAAGAGCCTTCGTCATCGTCCGAGTCAACGGTCTGAGTCTTCTTCGCCTTGGGCTTGCCCTTGCTCCGAATAGCAGCATTGAGCTTCGGCGCACGCTTCGCAGGAGCCTTCTTCGCCGGCGTCTCTACCGGCGCAGGAGCCTCGCCGTCGCTGTCATGCTTGTCGTCGCTGTCGTGCTTGTCGTCGTCTGAATCCTCGGCTACCTGACGCGACTTGCGGCCGCGCGCGCGCTTCGGCTCGTGCTCGTCCTCATCGTCGTCTGCGTAGTCGACGACCTTGCGTTTACGCAGAGGCCGGATGAAGGGATCTGGCGACGCGTCCTTCTGCGTAGAATCATTCGGTGCAGGAGAAGACATGGGATGAGACGCGAGAGATGTGTGCCACAACATTGGACTCCGCGCGCCGGAACTTCATGACGCTCTGTGCAAGTCTTTATACAGTCCAATATTGTAGCAGCGCCGAATTACGGCGTGAACGCGCTGAACACGTCCAGAGATACGAACGACGCGTCAAAAGCGTGATTTGGTAGCGGGAATGAGACCCTGGCGCGACTGAACATAATCGCTGCCCAGGCCCGCACTAATGCTCTTTATTCACGTACATCCCCATTGTACAGAGCTAGGAGCCTTTGGAGGCTGTCAACCAATGCTACAAAGTGAAAGCTACGGCGCGTAAGACAAAGCAGGCAACGCCGTCCAAGTCAAGAAGGGCCCATACAAGTACGCCATGCACAGTGAGACCGTGCTTAACGCACTAGAACACGCGTCGACGTCTGTGGATCGTTAGGGCACGAGGCTGGAAGAGTTCGAGCCGTGTCGTTCGGATTCTTCCGCGCAAGTCTCTGCTCGTCGCGACAGCATGGCAGCGCCACAGGACAGCGACGTCGACGCGCGCCGGACGAGATACGCTTCCGGACGCGAGATACGGCTCGAGGACCACGGCTCGGACGACGGGCACGACGAGCTGGACGAGCTGCCGCCGGCCGGCGCGCCAAGTACTGCGGCGATGTATGTCACCGCCCAACCGCTGCCGTACACGTCCTGCTTGCGCTCACCATGCACTTCAGACCGCTGCGCTCGCAGTACACGCTCACCCGACAAGAAATCGCCCAGAACATCGCCAACCGCTTCGTGCACTCGCGCGCATACATCTTCCTCTATCTCTTCATGGCAGCGCTCTCCATCACCACCGTCGTCCTCAGCCTGAGCGCGAGCGCCGGCGCGTGCCCGTCTCTCGCGTTTTATATCCTCGAAATAATAGTCAACACGGCGATGATTGCGGAAGTGTGCACGCGTTTCGTCGCCTTTGGACGCGTACGTCACATTTACCTATTTACTGTATTTGCTGAAGCCCGAGTGCTGATACGGATATTGACAGCGATTCTGGCAATCCCCTTTCAATACGATCGACCTGGCGCTCACCATGTTCTGCGCCCTGACCCTGCTCGTGCTCGCCGTCTCGGGCTGCGGCTCGACGACGTCCAAGGAGGAGGAGCTGCTGGACACGTTGTTGCTGGTTGCACGAAACGTGTTACAATTCGGCCGGCTGGCAACCGTCATGCGAAAGTAAGTTCAGAGTTTGCCAACGCCGTCGCCGGAGCACTGCTTGGTCCCTGCACGCGGGCCTTCTTTTTTCATGACCGCAAGAGATCTCGGCTGCACGCTTTTGCATTCTGAGATTCCAGATATGCACCGGCCCCTGAAATGCTGACGCCACTGGTTTCCAGGTCAGGGCGCTCAATATTCTCGCGCCCCAAGCCGATCGACCTGAGCCGGGCGCAGCAGCGGGGCTACTCGCTGGACATAGACATGCCCGAGGAGGAGCTGTTTGACGCGGGCGACGTGGAGGAGGGACGGCCGTTGGTTGCTAGGTAGTATTCTGTTAATTTATTCGAGGACTATGGCTAGTGGCAGTAGTTGGATGTTGTTTGGTCGGAGTCGCTCTCCCCCTTTATGAAGGGAGTCCTCGACAAAGCGACCACTCACCACACCGGCTCGCCGCGCTCGCTCAAACACTGGTTGAAGCCGTCGTCGTCTAGGGCCTCCGCCGCCTCGTCCAGCGCCCAGAGCGTCCCGCCGCACTCACCCCCGCCCGTCCCCATGGCCGCGCCAGCGACCGCACACTCGCCGCGCCCGCTCAAGACGTCCTCCAAGCTCTCTGCGGCGTTTGCGAGCGCCTTTGGCTTCGGCTCGCGGGCGTCGGCGTCCAAGCACGCCAAGCAGTTTGGCCAGGACGCGGGCAACGACCCCATCCCGCAGTACTCGCTCGAGGACGACCCGTTTGCGCAGCGCTACAAGCACTCCGTCTCGCCGCCGCCGTTGCCCGCGCTGGGCCTCTCGCACTCTGCGCTGGCCGGCGCGGCGTCCGGCGGCGGGCGGCCAGACTTCCCGCGCTCCAAGTCGGACAGCGGGCAGCGACGCGAGCGCGAGCACGAGCGCGACCTGCCTGCGCTGCCCTTGACGCCACCCACGGCCACTGAAGGCGCTGGCGGATCGACAGGAAACATGTTTCAACGCAAGCGCATTGACTCAAGTCAGTACCGCGGAAAGGCCCCGTCGCAGCTTCTGCCCGTCGGCGTCGCCCACAGCGAGCCCGCCAAGAAGGAGCCGGCGCGCAGCAGCTGGCATGCGCGCTCGCGCTCGTCCATCGACATGCAGCTGCCCAAGCTCGCTCGGTGCGTCCCCGTTTTTTCGTCCCATTCTGTATAGGCGGCTGGAGTAACCTCGGCCGCGACATGCCATTCAGGTCGCCTAGGACGTCCGACGACTTCTCCTCCATCCTCGACGCGGTCGCAAACGCCGGCTCGTCCTCCAAACCGGTCCCGTCTCCGGCTGCGGATTTGCAGAACAATGCCTTGTCCATAACGCCCGGTCCGCACTCTCCCTCGGTTGTGCGGGCGCGCACAGCGTCTGCGGTGGTTCCCCCTGCGCGAGCGCTGCCGCCGTCGTCGCCCTTACCGTCGCCGCCAACGTCGCCGCCGACGGTGACACGAGCGCGTTCGCAGACCGTCGGCGAGACCGCGAAGAAACGGGCCGGTGCCCCGGTCACGACAAGCCCCAATACCCTCCGCAAGCTGCTGCCCACACTGCCGCCCACTCAGTCCTTGCCGCCCGTCCCTGTGTTGAAGACGCAACACTCTCACCACGAGCGCCCGCAGACCAGCCCAACAAGCCAACACCCAAATGGGAACGGATTGCTAGGGCAGCCGCGCATACAAACCGACCGCCCGTCCACCGCGCAGGGCCTGTCGGTCACGACCGCCAGCCATCCCTCGCCGCGGAGAGAACGTGCCCTGAGCCCTGTGTTACCGAGTCCCACTTCGGTGCTTGGGACTGCGGTGCCGGACGCAAATCTGCAGCGCTCAATGTCAGGGCGCTCTAGCAGCCCCGGCCTGAGCCCTCGCGTCTCGAGTTCCGAGTCGTCGTCGCTTCTCTTCGCTACGGTTCCAGATAGCGACAAGTCGGAGGCCTCTTCCGTCGCCAGCAACCCAGCTGTCAGGCGACTCAAGTCCCCTGTGCGGCCTGCCACCAGCGACAACTCGTACTCTTTTCCTGGCTCGGGAAAGGAGAATTCATCGTTTGCGCGGCTGTTCAACGATGACACCAGCACGCCGCGGGGCAGTATCTCTGTCATCGATCATTCACGGAGGACATCAAACGCGTCGACTGTTCAGGCTCAACAGCAACAACCACATCCACCGCATCCTCTTCGCAAGTCGACATCACAATCATTCCTCCCTGGCACGACGCGGCATAGAGTGGATTCTAGCACGTCTTCAGCCCTGAGCGCCGTCACGATCAAGTCGACAGTATGGGTTGGAGGGACCACGCAGCGCTCCGACGCGCCGAAGCTCATACGCAAACAGCGCTCCTTGCACAACGTTGCCATACCACCCGTCCCTAGACAGGTCGTACCCCAGCCTCCCACGCCTGGTACGTGTTCTTATTTGACTTTTGTGCCAGGGCTCCCACGTGCCCGTTCCTTCATTACGCTAACGCTTTTGCGGCGCAGGTACCTCGCCCACTACGGGTCCGAGTTTGCTTTCCTCCTGGTCGCTGAAGCGTCGCTCGGGTAGCCGAGCGCGCGAGGTGGAAGGCCAGCTCCAAGGCGGGTCGTCTTCGACCTTCCTGACGCTGGTGCCGTCACGAGAGCGAGACCGGGAGAAGGATGAGGAGACACCCACTACGACCGTCAAGGCGGGGCGCGATAAGGCGAACCGCCGGCCTAGCGTCACTAGCGGCGGCCGACCCGCGTCGCCTGCAATATCGACGTTTTTCGACGACTCGGAGTCGGTGCATCGCTCTTCGACGTCGCATGAGGTCAGCAGTCCGAAAAGTCGGCGAGGAAGTGGCGTCAATTTCCGTCGGGGGAGCGATATCATTCAACATATCGTACCGCCGGAGGAGTTGGCGTCGAGCTGGGGCACAGCGTCTGCCATGGTGTCTGACGTTGAGGCGAAGCCGGGCGATTCGAGCTCGGCACCGTCGGACTCGAGCTCCCGGATGCCTAGCAAGAGCACGCCTAGCTCCCCCACACGGCGCTCTCGACCGCACAACGAGGCTGGATCGAATTCTATGCCGCCGTCTCGCGCTGTGTCTCTTATTGGCAGCAGTCGACCCGAGGATCTTGAACTGTTGTCGACTCCTGTGGGCTTCGGTGGTGGGCTTGCTCTTGCACCGATGCCTCCTAGGAAGCCGCAGTCCCTGAGTATGGGGCGTGCACGCGGGGGCTCGTTCATAGGAGAAGCGAGCCGCCAGGGCCTGCTCAATTCACTTCCACCGCCTCCGAGAACTTCGCGCCGCCCATCGCTTATTGCGAGCTCCGTGCGCTCCGACTCCGCGTTACGCTCACACACCAGCGGAGTGCGCGGCAACGCCGCTTTGCTTAGCGCAAAATCGCGACCAATGTCGAAGGCTTCTACTGCGAGTGGCGGGTCTTCCATCGAGCCCGCGACGCCTTCTGGCTCTGGCCCGCCGCCCGTGTCGCGCAAACGGTCTATACTGAAGAAGCCGTCGTTCCTGGATTTCGAGAACGACGACACGTTCGACAGCGTCGGCGCTAGCGTCGCGGTCCAGCGCACGAAACCGCACCAACCGCATTTGACGCCCCCTCCGCTGACGCCAACACAAGCTGTACCCTCCCCACCCGCCTCGACGGCGAGACAGAAAACGACCCCGACGACCGCAACCGCTGCGCGTTATGACGAAGATAGCTTCCTCGACCTAGGCCGCATGTCGTTCGAGACGCAGCAGTCATCGAGCGACGACGCCCCGGACACGGTGTCGATTGACCAGGACGCGTCTTCCGACTTCCTCAACTGGGGTCGATGATGTGAACCACATGCATGCGTCGTGCTGCTGCTGCTGCAAAACCGAACGCGCGTATCTACAGGAGATCTCTGTTTATTGTGTACTTATATCTAACGACCGCGCACGGTACGCTCTGCACGCTTGTACTCCGAGTCGCCGCGACCGACCCCGTCTACTGTCTGCCATCCATCCCCCGCCTACTACGGAATCCTCGTTCGTTCCTCGACTTTCCTCCTCTGCTCTTCACCCTGCATTCGTTCGATTGACGGCCACCCATCTCACGCACCACAAACGCATTGGAATCTCGGTCTTCGTGTTGCTCGACTGGCTGACTATATGTATTTCGTACTAGGGCGCGCATACCCGCGAGATGAACTAGTTTAACGACATGTCCGAAGCTTATAAGGTGGAATAGATCGAATAGACAAATCCGCTCCGAAGATACTTGACGAGCATACTCAAACTGCAACTCGAGGGGCGCGACCAGAGCGAGGCACGTGCGAAGGGCGAGACACAGTAAGATGATGGTTGTTCAGTCAATAACCACTGGCAGATACGAATGATATTGTGGGATATTGAATGGCAACAGGAACAGTGCAGGATCAAGGACGGAGAGGGTGCCAGTTCGAGATTCAGTCAACACAGTTGAGGAGGAGCAGAAGGACCGAGGTGACCTCAAGAAGCACAGATGGTCGAAAAACATTGACGCTTCATCGTGGGAAGCTTCGACGTCAACGAAAGGGTCGAGCATGAGTCGTACCACCCACGGTCGTGCGGTGGCTGAGCTGGGCGCCAGTGGGAGGGAGCAGCAGTGCAGGAAAAGCCTCCATAGCACACGTTCGAGAAGGTTTGAGCGAGGTGAAGCACTGTTGGCAGCGTTGGGGTGATGTTCGGAGAAGGGACACGTGGTCCGGATATCACCGCGCTCATATCCGCGGCCCACCGGGGCACAGCGCCCCAGCTCTCTATCTTCACCACCACCACCCACACACTCTCCCGCCTGACGCTGCTCTTCCCGCACTCGTCCAGGCCGCATACAATCCGCTCTGTTTGATAGCCCGCCGCTCGCGCACTGAGCACTCAAACCTTGTTCAATATTTTGGCCGCCAATTTGCGCCATGTACCACGCAGCCCCGAGACGTAGTCTCGACGAAACGTCGGCGCCCGTGCAGTCTGCGCGGCGCCGGAAGACTGTGAGCTTCACGGAGCTGCCCAGTCGCGCCTTCTACGCGCCGTCGCGCCCGGGCCACATCGTGCGTCGCGTCCTGCCGCCATTATGTACAAAATAT
The DNA here is from genome assembly GCA_037042885.1 of Auricularia sp. M12. Taxonomy (NCBI): domain Eukaryota; kingdom Fungi; phylum Basidiomycota; class Agaricomycetes; order Auriculariales; family Auriculariaceae; genus Auricularia; species Auricularia sp. M12. The sequence continues at coordinate 2,183,977 of CM073214.1, forward strand.
GACTGACGCGTTTTGGGCGCTCGCAGCCGTCGTACAAGAAGGGCGAGGTCCCGCCACCGCGCGCGTCGTCGCTCGCGCCCAAGCACCGGCGCCACGACAGCGAGGACCACGTCCTGCACGTCCGCCCCCGCCCACAGCCCATCATGACGGCGTTCGCGACGCCCCCGCGCGCGCCGGCGCCGGCTAAGCGGGTGCTCACGCTCGACGACGCCGTCGCGCACTCGCCCTGGTCCCGGCCACGCGACGCGGAAAAGGGGGATTCGCGCTGGGTCGTACAGGTCCCGGTGGCGTCGCGTGCCGGTCGCGTGGACACGTCCGTCGACTCGGACGCATCGCTGTCCACGCCGCCCGTCGACCAGCCCATCTCGCTCCCTCTTCAGTCGCAAGAGGTGGCGGTCCCGCCGTCGCCGGCGACAAGCGCCTCGTCCTTTTTTTCCGACAGCACTATTCCGTATTTGCCTTTGCCTTCACCGCTTCGGCCACAACACTTTGATGCCCCGCCACCCTCGCCTGAACCCTCTCCGTCCCAAAAGGCGCCAGACTTCTCGCCCGGGTTCGCGTCGTCGCTATTGTTTTGTCTCGCCATGGGCACTATTGTGCAAGAAGCCGCGACCGAAGGCTCTCGCATTTTTCTCGCTTTGGACCTTCTCGTATATTACTCGCTCTTCGCCGGCGCCCTCGCCGTGTTTGGCCCGCCCTGGCTAATGGCCTGGTCAACGATACCGTTCTTGATCGTCGCCTTCGACATCACCTCGCTGCGCGAACGACATTTGGTCGAATTCGGACCCACCGATACGCAGGAAGACCTGACGCGGCTGGCTGCAGCAGACTCCGACACGGACTCGACGCCCATGTCGGTCGAGGCAAAACTCGCGCGCCAACGGCGCGTCGAGCGTGCGCAGTGGACTCCGCTGCCCTACCTCGTGTTGTCCGGCAGCCTGTTTTGCTCTTGTCTTCTTGCTCTTGCCGCCGCGCGTTTCTTCCGCGTGCGCCACTTCGTGTGGTTTAATCTGGGTTCCGTGTGTTTTTGGTTGCTGGGGTCCTTTGCGTTAGAGCGCCAGTATCCCCAGTGTAAATTGTGAGCATCACTCTTCGCCCTTTCTACCAGCACGGTCAGCTGACTGGATTTCCAACAGGTATTCTCGGCGCAAAGCTCTATTTCGCAAGGACGACGTAGAAAGCATCGCCGTCCGACAAGCCTTGCATCGTCTCGCTCCGGCAGCACTCATCGCATTGACTTATTACCTGCTCCGCACTCCCGCATCCGCCTTATGATGACACGATACATAGTTTACGACTCGGCTTCTAGATCCCTCTTTTTTGTGACGACTCATACCATTTGCTGTAGTACTACGCATCCTCTCTGTCTCGGGCTGTCTGTTGTTCTTGTTGCATTGCACGCATGTTGATGTTCACGAGTGATGTCAATGTCATGCCAGTGTGGGTTGACGATGGACTTGGGATTAAGCATTGCATTGGATTCTATATGATTGCTACCAGACTGGTCGTCGTCCCATAGGCTTGTTGAAGATGGGATTAGGCCCGCGACCGCGCAGGACAAGGCGTAAGAATAATACAGTAGTTGCAGCCGAGAGCGAAAACCTGAGAGTGCAGTTAGTTAGTTTCGTGTGCGGAGCCAGAGTGTGGATGGCACACCATGTCGCTGCGTAGACTGCATGCATGTTTCTTAGTTCGAACGAGGGCGGGATACCCACTGGTACACCATGTGCAATCCGTTGGTTTGCCATCGCCGAGTGTCCCTCTGCGTGCATGAATGTTAGGTTAGCGTTGCAAGCATGCACAAGACGCTTCGTACCAAATATCTCGTCGATGAGGACCGCTTGCACGCCCGCAGCGTCTCCGCCTGCATGCTCCTTCATCGCGGGCGCGTCCAGCCAGTACCATTCGCCCTTCTCAGGGTTGTTGTCGGGCGTATATCGATTTCTCTGGCCGGGCGCATGCAGCATGCCGAGCACCTCGACCTCCTTGCCATCGCTGCCGCGCTTGAGGAACTCGTCCACCTTGTCGCGCGCAATAAATCCCCGGTTGACGAGCAGCGTCGAGCCCCCCGGGCGCTTCAGGGGCGTGATAACGTCGAACCCGTGCTCGACGTCGTATTTCTTCGGGCCAAAGAGGATGGTGTGCTCGTCGTCCCACGTCCCGCGCACGCGTACTTTGCGGAATGCAAACTCCGGAAGGGCGTCCAAGCTGGCTGCGTCAGTATGCAGCGAGTGGGTGCGCGGGGAACGGCTTACTTGATGCGCGGCGGGAGCGGGATGGGGTCGCGGGCGAGCTTGTCGTCGAGCTCCTCGATGAGGCCGAGCTTCCACTTCAGCCGCTTTATTTGCCAGATGCCCAGGCCGAAGGTGAAGATGGGGATGAAGCCCAGCACGAACGCCGGCCCGCTGAAGCGCGAGCGCCGCGGCGGCCGGAGCACGCCGGGGTCCTCGTCGATGGGCAGGAGCCGCGGCGGGAGCGCGACGAGCGCTTTGGGCTCCGGGGGCGGTCTGGACGCGGTGGCGTTACATCGCACGAGGTGGCGGCCTGCGCGCCGCGTGAGCTGTGGGAAACGGCGAGCGAGCATCGGAGATTCTGACGCGTCTGGATTTTTTCTTTGCCTTTGCTCTTTTCGCAGACTCTGCATGCATCCCTCTCACGTTCCCGGACGACATTCCAACACTACTTTCTATCTGTCCTTGCATCCCGTGGTCATGTCTGCTTCGAGCTGGACATCTAAGACTGCATTCTCTGAATCGCGGACACCGTCCTATTCATTCTTGCGCCGCCAGGTTCCATTTGTTGCGCTCTAGACATTGGGAGACGACGAGATCCTTCCCCGTAGTCTGAGCATGTCGCGCTTGCCATGCCATCGCACGGCTGTCGATACTTGTGCATCCACCGACTTCTTCCTGCTGGTATTTCTTAAGAGATCATTTTAGACGCTTCTCAGTGAACAGGCTGGAACACGTTCGCTGTTTCTCCTCAGCTGGCAGCTCCAAGTATTGGGCAGAATTATTGGATACTTCGCAGCGCTCGGGCTACAGGGTAGAGGGAAGACATTCAACTGGCTCTTTGGCGTGCTCTGGTCGGATAATTCTCATCTCCAGAATGGTACAGTATTACTCGACATTTCTGCCGTTTTTGCCACAGGACTCGACAACAGTATATCGTCTCAGCCTATCTCAGCCTGAGCTAGTCGTCGTTTTGTGACATGTATCCTTCAAGCCACCAGTGAGTGCTTACGTCGCTTTTGCTCACTGATTTCCCTTATGAACATCTCTAAGGATTTCTGCATTTTAGGAGCGAATTGCGCCCGGCGTTGTAGAGTTGTTTGGACATGCGTCATCGTGGCAATGAGGACCGTGCAACCTGAAGTGATTTGTAGGTGCATCCGTATGCATTTGACCGCATGTGAACTGCACAAAAACTGCATGAGAAGACTGTTTCTGACCAGAAACGCCTGATTTTGACGTTTGTATTGCTGGGATCTTGACTCAAACGCACGCAAAGCGCGGGACCAGATCCGCTGGTCCGAATACAGTGATTGAATCACGTGTGGGTATACTCCTCTCGCACCCCGCCAATCCCCTCCTTTCCGTTGTCCATGCCCATTGCATAGCAATGCAGCCCGCCGACGCTCACCCCTCGAGCTCGGTCAGCTTTCCCAGCCAGGACTCCCCCGCACGCTCCGGGGCGTCGTCGCCAACGAAGCCCGAAACGCCGTCATTCAGGTCGCCAACGACACAGCGCGGAGTACCCAAGCATGGCAGCCGCTCGACGTCGTTTGCCATCGTCCACGAGTCACCACACAGGTCCTCTGTGCCCAGCCCACTGGGGCCAGGCTCTTCCCAGCGGCGGCGCGTCGTCACGCAGTCCGCCGCGACGGGCAGAGGCAAGGAACGCGAGCAGAGCGGCTTCGCGGGCGATCTCTTTGGAGGCTTTGGCGTTGGCGGCACCGGCGAAGACCTGTACCTAGGTGCGCTGCACGCTGCCCTGGCTTGTGCTCCTGTGTGTTGACCCCGCTACGCTTAGGGCCTGATGGTATGCACCGTCTGATGCGCGGGACCGGGATGCTAACGGCTGCGCCGGGCCAGATTCCGCCGTTGCCGAGGATGTCGCCCGCCTGCTCGAGTCCAAGGCCAACAGGCAGCGCACGAAGGACTCGTTGACGTCCTCTCAGGGCTCCGCCAGCACATTGCAGTCGCAGAAGATTCCTCCGCCGCAACGCCCAGTCCTAACCAAGACTCAGACGTCCCCTGCGGCGGTCATTCGGACATTGCCAAATACTCCAAGCAAGACCCAAGTGCAGCAGCAATCTTTACGACCGACGACGTCAACGGAGGCTTTGGTCTTCTACGAGACTCCTACCGCCTCCAGCTCAAAGACTACCCTCGATTGGTCCGGCTACAACCCGCCAGAGCAGACTGCACCTAAGAAGCACAGGCGCACGTTCTCCCTAACGCGCAAGCAGAAACCGCCGAAGAAAGCAGAGGTCACATCCGACACAGGCGACGAAGCCGACAACTTTGAAGGTACGCACGCATTTAGCGACGGCAGCTCCATTTACATTGAATGCCTTCAGCATCTCTCAAGGCTATCCGCGACCGCACTTCGGAGGCCACCTGGAGTAAAGTCTCGTTGGCAAAGCAGGAGCTCGCCGCGCGCTATGGTACCTTCTTCCGCTTTCTCAACGATTTCAAACGCGCCTTCAACCCTGCCGAGGTTGTGCGATGGCGAGCCCGCCACCAGGGCCATGCTCCTCTGGGCGGCCTCATCTCGACTGCGTCCTTGCCGTCTTTTGCTGCTGCCACCTCCGATCCTTCCTTACTGCTTTCTCTCGACGACAAACACAAGAACCGGTTTCGAATCACGTCTCCCATCGTCCACGAGTGGCTCGAGGCCGAAGTCAACCCGCCCGGTGCCCACGACTTGATGCCCAACAGCCTTGCGGCGCAGAAGACGATCCGTGGGCCCCCAGTACAGACTCGACCTCGTGGCGCTAGCCTGTCTATTCAACAAGGACTAGACGCCAGTGGCTCCCCGTCAGACAGTGGCAAACGCATTGCTCGATTGTCGCATCCCGGCACGTCCTTGGATTCACTCAAAGGACCGCTCAATGCGATGCTTGCCGGTGTTGGGCGACGCGATCCCGGAGACCATTCCGGGGCCAGCTTGTCCAAAATATCTGCAGCTGCCAAGCGCGCTTTCCGGCGCGAACCCTCGCCGACGCGCCGCCCAGGTAGCACGGTCAACACTGACGACGAATCTGGCGCGTCGCAGCATCGCAAGGTATCATATTCGAGACCGGTCACGCCAGATCCGCCACCGCCGATTGACTCTGCGACGGACGACGATGCTCGCAGTGGCCGTAGCTTCGGCCACCTGGCGAAGAAGAGCCTGCACAATCTGTTTGGCATGACCCGCGATGATAAGCACTCGCATGGCCACCGCGACAAACTTTCGGAGATGTCAGCTCTGCAACTGTCCCCGGCTGGCAGTATCGACGGTATGGGGAAAACCATCGATGATACGAGGGCTCTGCGCAGTCCCTACTTGCTCCCTCCTCCCAATTGGCGCAAGGCTGCGACTAGCAGATCGTCGGAAGAGTATGCAGACAACCCGCAAGTCCGCCAGCAATATCGTCAAAAAGTCCGGTGAGTCGTCTTAGTCCTACGTGCAGAGCTGCGTCTTATTGTCGTAAAGGACTATCGAGACCCTGCGACGGGAAGGCGAGACCGCAAAACGGTTTTTGCACTCGGTCGCGGGCTCACTGCGTGAATATGCCAAGCTGGAGAAGAGCTATGGTAGTTTATTCGGCGAGGGAGTGCGCGTTATTGATGAGCACATCCTCGCTATGATCGACCTCGACCCTTTCGCTCTGCCCAGGACTCAGCGCAAACCACTCGCAGCGACCTCGTGGCGCGCGGCAGAGGACGTGGCTACACGGATACAGAGCCAACGTGCTGCCATCGATGCATTCCTCGCGAATTATCGGTGTTACCTCATGCTACGACCTGGCCCAGAGCTCGGCGACTCGCTCGCTTCGCTTCTGCAGACCCTGCAAGATTTGGAAGCTGAGCGCGAAGCCATCATGCGCACCGCCAACGAAGTCGCGACGCTGCAGCCCATCATCGACAACTTGTACGAGGAGCTAGCGCGCGAGGCCGACGTCGTTGGCGGTCTCGCGTCGCAAAGCTATGGTGTCAAGACAGCTACCCACCTCGCCACCTCACCTTTCGAGAAGGCCGCCGCTCGCTCGCTCGAGTTCCTCCTCAATTGGTTCGCAGGGTTATACCGCTCTTTCATGACGCGGAAACGGTACATCCTTCCGCTTGTGGCGATCAGCGCTATCATCGTCTTCGGCACTTCTGGCTGGTTGCATGTCGTCGTCCTCTATCTTTGGAAAACGATGATAGCCTTCGTCGTTGTGCTTGCCGTAGCCTTATTCGCCAGCGCATTGGGAACCTTTGTTGTGCGCGGTGGTTTCGCAAACGCGCCATCGTTAGCCAGTTGATGCACCTTTCGTTCGCCCCTTCGCCTTTCTTGCTTTCCTGCTATGATATGCGATGATTTTTATTATTTGGCTCATTCTATGTTTGGATATGCTAGGGTATACCTATAGTTGCTGCTAAATTTCTCGTTGAACGATAGTGCACAACACTTGAAGTTCATCTACCGCGTTGAAACGCGGTTATAAAGTCCGACTGTTTCCTTCCCTTTCTCATGCTTTCGCGCAATGCGTTCCTGCGCAAACATATTTTCATAGCGCAAGCAAGGCTGCCGTTGCCCCACGTATGCGGCCACGTACGCCTGCTATCTGCGGGTGCTAAGCCTCTGCCGATCCCTCCAAGCGTCCGAAGCTTGTCGACGCCGGATGAGACGCGTGCTGCACGCGCGTGGATCGATGAATTCCGTCGGACCGCCATCCCCAGAACTGCTGTAGAGCTGTCATTCTCTCGCAGTTCTGGACCCGGAGGCCAGGTTCGCTCGTCCTTGGCTTGCAGTCACTCGCAGAGTTGACTTTGTCGCAGAACGTTAATAAAGTCAATACGAAAGCTACCGCGCGTTGCTCTCTTAGCGGCAATTGGATCCCAGAGTGGGCAAAGACGCATTTGCGGCGGAACGTGAGTCATACTGCAAAACGAGAAGCATAGCGAGTGAGGCGTTGTCGACGCAGCCGGCTTACTCGGCGTCGTCTGGCACTCTCGTAGTCTCCTCAGACGTGACTCGGAGCCAGTCTCAGAATCTGGACGAAGCGCTGCGGAAGGTGTGTACGATCGCTGTCCCTTGCCAGAGCCTGGATGTGCCTCAAGACTGACTTGGCCAACTCAGTTGCACGGGATAATATTGGCTGCTGCTCAGCAGGACATTGTGAATGAGACACCGCAGGCGGTCGCGGACCGAGTTAAAGGTTATGCACGTGCCCAGGACTTGCGACGCCGCACGAGCAAAGATTATCGCTCTTCTGTGAAGAGGTCACGGAAGAGCGGAGGCGGCTTTGACGATTTTTGACTCTCCTAGCATACTTCCTTGCTCTTAGACACCTGGCGTGGCCATGTAGCTTTAGATTACTGTTAGGCGTGCTCTGCATGGCGTGCTCGAGAATACGAGCGGCATAGGGGGAGCGAGCGAACCGGAGGTCCGAATCGGAACCATAGCCCGCTTTGACCGTCCGCCTCGCTACTGGCTGCAGCTAGCTCCCTGGTCAGGTCCTGTACCATGACCGTCACCGTGCGCCTGGACGAGGCCGATAATAATGTCCAAGTCAAGCGCACGCTGGATGATATCTCGTCCTTGGTCGCCAAACGTCGTCGCATTGTTGTCGTCACCGGTGCGGGCATCAGCTGGTGTGTGGCGGCCCAAGTCCAGCGATCTCGCTGACCCAGAGTGACCAGTTCGTCTGGCATCCCAGACTTTAGGTCGTCCGACGGCCTGTACAATATGCTACAGCAGCGGCATCCAGATGTGCTGCTCAAGGGCAGCGACCTTTTCGACGCGTCGCTTTTTCGTGACCCAGCAACGCTCCGCCTATTTTATCAGTTCATTGCAGAGCTCAAGACTTCAATTGACAACGCAGAGCCGTCTCTCACTCATCACTTCATCTCTACGCTGAACGCCAAGGGCCGACTCGTGCGGTCGTGAGTTTTCGTCTCCAACCCAACGGGACAATGTCTCAACGCTAGTGCAGATACACGCAGAACATAGACGGGTTTGAAGAGCGCTTGAGCTTGCTTGGAAGCTCCTCAGAGGAGGTGGGTCCCCCATCTATATCGCTTCTCCCTTCTAACATCGCCTAGGCTCGCTGCATTATCAACGGCAAGACCAAAATTAAAGTCAAGGAAATACGAAGCGTCCAGTTACACGGAGATATACACCGCCTACGCTGTGTCGTGTGTTACTCAGAGTACCAGTGCTCCGACGAGTACTTGGAGTTGTTGCGGCAAGGTTCCGCGCCTCCATGTCGAGAGTGTATCATCCGTTGTGCGTACTATCTCGCCTTGCCCGTGCTTGCAGCTCTGACGTCGCACGCA